>KZ505645.1:1921141-1987990 GCA_002844005.1 Limosa lapponica baueri | reverse complement strand
TGGGTCTCGGGGAGAGGATTTCGTTTCTAGGGTCTGCCTTGGGCTAGTGTGTAAAAGCCTCCAGTCTTCAGCTCTGGAAGCCCAAGGCTCCACAGCCCCCGTAGGGTGAAGTTGTACTGAGGGGGACTGTTTTGGCAAAGAGCGGCAGGGAATGAACACTTGTATGTGGAAAAGCCGGGTTGTCGTGGTTTCAGGATTTTTATTCCAAGTGAGCCGTGGGAGGGGGAGGTAGGTTATTACCTCAGCTTGCTGTCGATTCGGATTTCTGCCCCGGAACCGTACGGAGGAAATGCAGCGCTAGGGCCTGTTGCTGGGATGCTTATGAAAACCAGCCAGCCGGTCTAATATTGATTCATCGGCTTCAGCGTATAAACAGATTTAAACGCTACTGTGGAGGATTTAGTAGTCAGAAATTATTTTTCCATTAGATTTGCCTTTCTGTAGGTATATCCGAAAAGAGAGTAAAGACACTTTCAGCATCAGGAACTGCCAATACGTAGTTGAACTAGACTGAGAACTTGGTACAGCTTTTGCCATTGTGTTTTTAAGGGGTTCGATTTAACCTGAGACCCCCA
Organism: Limosa lapponica baueri; assembly: GCA_002844005.1. Lineage (NCBI taxonomy): Eukaryota > Metazoa > Chordata > Aves > Charadriiformes > Scolopacidae > Limosa > Limosa lapponica. Next base: position 1,987,415 of record KZ505645.1, on the reverse strand, counting down.
CTAAACATGGGGGCTCTGCTGTTGAATAACCATGGTCCGGTGCCAAATCTTTCCTTAATATTCCTGGTAATTACTGCTGACTCATGCTGACATGTGAGTTCAATTAGCCCCAACTGGAATGTAAAGGATGTGGGAGTGTCTCTTTGTGCCCAGAGACAGCTAGGACAAAGCAGATTTTGGAGGAAAATTTAAGGAATTGCCAAGTTTGGGTAGGAAGTGTCAGCCAGGCCTTTTTTTTACAGTAATGTTTGAATAACCAATAAAGTTGAGTCCTGGGAAGGGGGTGAATTTGAATAACACGGGCTTGTCTTCACTATGGAATAACTGGAGTCCTAACTCAGACATTGCTTCTAATTTGACTCATGTCCACACACACACAAACTCGTTGCTGAAGAGTGGTGATGTTTTCAATTTGAGTTGGCTTACCCATGAGGAATAAGCTATAGCTCAGATAACCACAATTCATCAGCTGCTAACACAATCTGCCTGAGCGGCACAAGTGCGATTTTGCTCGACTCTGGCTGCTCCCACTTGAACAGGGTTACCTGGAGATCAGGCAGCACCTGCCTCCTTCCCTGCTACAGGCACAGCAAAGACATCGTCGGTTTTGACCGCGAGGTAAGCAACGGCACGTTTGCTAATGGGAATGTTCCCACACCATTGCTGCCTAACTGCTGCGTTTGTCACAGCTCGCTGGCGGTGGTTGCCGTCACCACACGGCCATGGCAAGCAGGACAGGAGGACTTTGCAGCAGTGCAGCGCTCGCTCATGCTCAGAATGGGGCACGGCTGCAACAAGATGTTAAAAGCAAGAAATTGTCTTTGCCCCAGAAATACATTTCCTGTCAGTTACCAGCTGGTACGAGAAGGTCAGTTATATGTCAGAGGTATATGCTAATATATATATATATATATATATATAAAAATAAATCCGGGCGTACTTGGCTAACTGTAGCAAGAGCTGCTGCTTTGGGAGAAGCAGTTTCTTTGTTGGCCCTCTATGCAAATTGCTACCAGGAAACACAGACCAGAATTTCTACAAACATTTTGAGGTCAAAGCAAAGAAGATGGACGCAAGAGCAAATATGCACCTTAGGTGTACCAAGGGGATGCATTTTTAAGAGGAAGATGACCCTAATGTGGACTCTTGGGTCTGTGTGAGGAATGAAAATTTCAAGGTGTTTTGCAAAGAATTTGACCCAGAGTTAAGGACCAGCTGAACATCCTGAGACGGAAATGCTTTAGCAGTGTGTCTCTGTTGGTTCAGAGTTCCCACAGAGCTGTTGGCATTCATTTTGGATTTAGTTCAATTTACCTTCAGAGTCGTGATCTTTGAGATTACTGTAGCAGTTGTGGCTGTGTTGTGCTGTCGTCAACATAACAATTATGACAAAGGTAACTGCAGATTTTGAATGGATGGACTTACAGGATTGCACAGACGAGGTGAACAAAATGACGCCGACATAACGCCAACTAAATGCACCCTAAATACTTATGAACCCCCAAGGTCCCCAGTGCCAATGTGCTATACAACCATTTCAGTGTAGAGAGGGTAGGATCTGCTCACTGAAGTGCAATCCTCAGGCACACGGAGGTGCAGCTCCAGTCACAAGAAACCCAATGTATCTCTTTCACCTTTGTTTTGGAAACCTTATTCTGGATCTTACCCTTTCCAGCTGAGAGCTGCCTTCTGGTATGCAGCAGCAGGGCCAGTGCAGGATGGTGGTGTCAAACTGTGCAAGACAGCAGTGCTTACCAGCCTGTGGCAGTGGGACACTTTTAATGGGAGTGTATATGAGCGAAGCATTTAGCATGTATGGCATCATATTTGTCAGTTGGTGAGACTGCTTTGGGCTGGACCATACTGTCTACGGTTCTGAATGAAGGCTGCATCTTCAGACAATGAATAAATAATTTCCATGATGCAGTCTATTAAGCTGGGCCTGCAAAACATGTTGTTTGCAATAATGTATTTGGCGTGTACTGTGATTGCGGTGGTGCCTGGTGCACCAGAGGTATTGCTCTGTATTCAACAGTAATATCCCTGCATGGCATTAAATATATTAAATATTTATTCCTTACTCTTAAACTTTATTTGTATTGATGCTAAGTGGTGGTCATTTCAGTAGGTTGAGCTTGCTGAAAACAAGTGCTAACATAAAATCCAATTTTGTCACTTGTTAGGACTGTAAAAATCCACCATTATTGGATTTTTCCTTCTTCTGCAATGCTGGAGCTGAGACGGAGTGAAGTTGAGTTTGTGGCAGTTTTGGGTTCATTGTCGTGCTTTCCTGGGAGCTGTTTCCTACATTTAGTAGCATGCTGATCCCTGGAAGTCATGATGCTGAGTAGCCTCTCACACTTTTTCCTTTACTGACATTTCAAATATTGCACTCTCACCTCACAGTCAGGACAGCATTGTTTGGAAAGAGGGATCTTCTTGGGCTCGTTGTCTTTCACAGGGATTTGCTTCTCCAAAACGTGTTTTTCTGATGTCTGAATGTTCTCGTGCATTTGTCAGTTTGAGTCTTCCCCTCCTTCATTCCTCGAATGAGGAATCCTTCCACAAACACGGTGTTGTCTTCTTGTTTCAGGCCATTTCTAGAGAAGCAACATTTGCTGAGATTGTTCTGTGGGCGAAGAATACAGGCACTAGAGATTTTGGAGGGGTATACTGAGAAGACTGTAATTCAGATTGGGACTCCACGGGGGGCTGTCAGAGCTGTTCCCTATTTCATGAGTGGCTCGAATGACGGGTCAGAGCATGTGGGCATTCAGCCTGCAGATGTCACCAAGCTGAAACAGTTTCAGGCACCCTGGAAGACGAGAGGCAAATTCAGAGTAATTTTTGACAGTCACAAACTCCAGAAAACCAAGCGGAGTCCGAGTCTGTAAGGTTTTGTGCAGAAGTTTGTCTTTGTGCAGGAATAATCGTGTATTCAAATACAGCATGGGGAAAGGCTGGCTAGGCAACGCGAGCTAAGGAGAAAAGGATGTGGAAATTTGGTGGATCACAAATTAACCATGAGTCAGTAGCATCGCACCGTTGTGAAAATGGTAAATGGAAAAATGAGGTGTAAAAATAGGAGTTTTTTCTAAGATATAAGAATAAGCTTTTCACCCTACTCAGCCCAGGTAGGTCTTTAGCTGGAGCATTGCGCTCATGTGGGAGCAGGGTACTTGAGGAAAAATACAGACCAAATCAACCATCCAGAGGAGAGCAACAGGAATGATCAGATACCTAGAAAACAACATGTACAAGAAAAGACTAAAATAATTGTTTGGTCTAAGGATGGGAAGAGTAAAGGGGAAAAAAAATTAAAAATCTTTAGAAATACAGGGTTAGCAGCAAAATTAGTTGATCTTAAACTGTTGTTTTAAGTTCATGTCAGGGTAAGAAATTACAATCGTATGTTACAGTAAGGAAAATCTAGATTAAGATGTATAGGAAAAATTTTGAGATTTTAGTAATAGTCAAATGCTGGAATAACATCTCTGGGGTACTCATAGAAACTATACTTCTTCAGTATCAGCAGCTTTTGGGAGTGGTTTAACAGCTGTGTTATTATAGCTATGATGGCCTAAGCCTGTAAGAATGGAAAAGACTAGAAAGATGTGGCGCTTTTTTATTATATCAATTGATTTAACTAGAAAAAAACAGACAAGGCTTTCATGCTCACAAGCCGTTTCTCTGATCTGAAACCTCTGAATGGTTTTGGTACAGCTGCTTCTGTATGAAACAGGGAAGGATGTTCTGTATGATCTCTTGAGGGTTCTTACAGCCCCATTTGCAAAGATGTAATGATTAACAAAATCTTTCTGTCTTGGGATGGATGGGTGTTCAGGGACTGGCGAGGGGAGGCATGCTATGAAAGCAGATAAAATAGCTTTCCTCTACCCTGCAATTGGGGACATTCCCTAAAATTTTCTCTCTATGAAAAATTCTGGTTTATTACTTTTCAGAAGTGGATGAGAATCAGTGAGTGTTAAACTAGCTGCTTTATTAGTGACAGGTGGTTTTGTATGGTAGCAAATGCTTTATGACAAATTATATTGTGGTAGGATGTATCCACAAAACATTTGCCTTTTTATCTTAGAGACTAAAAAAAATTCTGGAGGTTTTGAAGTCAAGAGGTCAAATTTCCCCTACCTTTTACCCTAATTATATACAGTGAAATACTTGCAGCAGTTACTTGTTTATGAAAATGAAATTTAATTTTTTTTAAAAAAGTCTCAAAATACATGATGAAAAATTTACTGAGCACATAGAAATACTACTGCTGGGGATATTAATGAGAATAAATTTGTACATATTGATTGCTTTAGGGTAGTAACAGATATAAATAGTATTAAAAGACACAGTTGTACTGCAGATAACTTGCAAATGTTTTTAAATGTTTGTTTTCCTCTGGAGACATATCTCTAAACCAGTAAAAGTATTTACAATAAAAAGTGCCAAAAACTGTCAAATAACATACAAAAAAAAAGGTAGATATGTCCATAGATCTCAGAAGCAGAATGGGAATAGATATGCTATACTGATTATAAATGAAAAATATGTGTTCCTGGAGAAGAAATCGTATACTTATACATCCATAGTTAAGGACCTGCAGTAAATTTGAGTATGGATCCAAACCAAGGTGCTGGAGTAGTGCCTTGTCAGCATAGCAGACAAAACTGGGCAGCCTTTCAACCAGTATAACTTGTTTAGCTACTTTTATAATCTCAAAAATAATAGCTAGATCAGTTTTTATTTTTACTTTTGTCTTCACATTCTGTATCTGAAAGAACAGGAACTTTTGAGTTTTCATTCTGATTTTCATGTACTTCATTAAACTTGCAAGAACTGAGCAAAATCTTAACAACTTACATGCCAGTCTGGCTCCTTTCTAAACTGTGACCTCCTGCTTTCAAATGCTGCAGTGTTTCTTACACTGTTAGCAAAAATATTTTAAAAGACTGTATTGCAGCAATAACGATAATATCAATGTCAATTTAAGCATCAAGCTAACGTAACTCACTCACTTCCAAGAGAAAATATTTCATCTTTCAATTTTTCTCTGCATTCTCATTTTCCATCTCAAGCTTTGAGAAAAACACCTTCTTTTTTCCATGAAAGTTTTTGGTTTTTTCCATGGATCTTTAGATATCTAACCTCTGCTGAAGCTCTGTTATGGGGCACTTGGCATTTCATCCTTTGCCTCTCCTTTTGTTCCCTGGAACGACCAGAAGGAGGAACACAAAAGAGCAAAGCCAGGAGAAGAATGGGATTGCATCTTCCCAACAAGCTGATGTTACATCAAGGTTTATAAGTAATCTTGCTCCTTGCTCTCCTACTCCTAAACACGCACATTTCATAATAACTTTTATAACAATAAAGATGTCCCCATTTTGTTGGCCTTAGATTGAGCCATCTTTTGCTTCTTTGCTTGGGGAAAATGCTGTGTTTTGTTCTCCTGGTGTCACAGAAGCTCCTCTGAGGATAGGTTGTGACTGTGAGCCAGAGACAGCCACTTCTTTCTCTGTCCACACTGTCCTGCTGTCTATGGTGCTACAGCAATATGCAAATATATGAAATATATATGAAACATATACATATATGAAATTATATATATATATGCTAAGTATATAAGCTGTCATATATTTTTACTCCTATTCTGCACTGGAGTGCAACAAAAACCTTTTAAGAAGCCTTTTGTCGAAAAGAAGAGAGACATGAGAGTACAGTTGGATTTTGGCCGACTCGTAGTAGGGGTTCACCAGCTTATTGGCTGCTGTGGAGGGTCTCCCTGATTTTCATAAGCAATCCTTTCCTGATAAAGTTTCCATTTAAATTAGCACCATTTTGGCTTTACAGTAGAAAACTCCTAAAAATTATTCTTAATGTTTCTCTCTTCGTGTCTCCCCTCTTCAGTCCTCTGATCTATCTGTAGTCTCCCTTTGTGTAACTCAGGGTTTCTCATCATGCTGTTAGCATTTACTCCAAAATTGCACCACAGTTCTAGTTTGGCCTGGTGGATGCATGATGATAGTCTTATCAAAGATCGTTCTTCTACTATTTCAAAGAGAACCCCAAACCCCTGGTGATCAAAGTCTGATGAAATGACGAGCAAGGTATTAAAACATAGGTGGTTGGGAAACACCAGGAATGCTGGTGAATTCGTAAGAGGGTTTGGAGGACCAGCATAGTTGCATTTGCAACCTGTGGCTAGTTCTGAGACTCAAAGCGACATGTCTAGTTCACAGTGTCACAGTGGTGTACGGGTGCTGGACCATGGACCACTTTATGGTGGAACAGGGGAGTTGGGAATGAGGGTAAAACAACCCCAAAAGCAGCCAATGCAGGGCCACGTGTTTGTTGTGAAAAAAAGTGACACAACCCATTCAAAGTTATGCTGTTCTCCTTTTATCTAAGGGCATTTATCCCTCACTTACAATTGCTGAATAGTGTAGGCAAACTAATGAACTAGACAAAACTGGTGAACTATCTAGCTCTAGCAGCCTTATCATGACAGCACAGAGCTAAATCTGGGCAGAACCCATCTGAAAAGTTATATATACACTTGATAAATATGCTTGAGTTATTAGCTGGTACTGAGCTCTGTGTTGCCAGCATAAAGCTGCTCCCAGAACCTGAACTAGCTAAAGTCTGAAGACAGCCGAACTAAAGCCCTGCTACACATTCATGGCAGAAGTATTTTATTGATCTGTCTTACTGTTTTTGGTCAAATTTGCTATGGAAATGATGCTTATGCTTCCACAGCCTCTGTTTTTCAGTCTCCAGAAGTTACTTCTTTTGACCTGTTAGTCAGGTTCCGGCAAACATAACAGAGGGACAGAGATCTCAAAGATATGGTGTTCCTGAGAGTTTAAAGGTGAAACATGCTACGCTGATATCCCTACTGAGGGCAAGATTGATACACAAGATTGAGTGTCTTGTTAATCATCAAATAACCCATATGGTTCAGACAGTATTTTAAATGCCCCAGCTGTAGCAAAGCTTTTCATCACTGCTCACACCTTGCTATGGAAAGGGTGATCCAGCTGCTGTGGCAACCCCATATTCTCCTCAGACAGTCTGTGGCAAAGACAATGGAGGACCAAAGACGAGCCTGGTAGAAGGAGATGCCACTCGGCTAACTATAAAGGATTATACCCCGCATATGCCCGATCTGATTTTTTTTGTGTCTGTTTTTATACATGCTATGGTCTGTGTCCTTACTGAAGTGACACAGTGTACAAATTAGAAGTTCCAAAAACAGCCTAATTTTTAAAACATCACTTAAAAAACCCTCCTGTATCTAAGCTTTTTAAAGAAGTTAGTTATTTACATCCTCAAAGCTCAAAAAAAGTTTCCTTGAACTTAATTTCAGGCTTTCTTATATAAACAAATTAAGAAAGGAGGGCTGATGAGATGATTTAGTCCCCAAATGAACTTGTTTGTGAGGGAAGAATAGTAATTGAAATTATTATTTTGCTAGAGATTCCTGAAGAGTGTAGCTGCATAGCTGCCCTGTAGCAAAGGGCTGCCATGTTTCAGAGCCAAGCACTTACAAATTAGGAAATCTGGGACTTAAAGGTGAAATGGGAATTCCTCACCTATGCAGATAGGCACTAAACTTAATCTCATACTAAAGATAGAAATTGCGTATTTTGTTTTCATCACCCTCATTCACCTTGTGGTCCCAGCTCCGTACGATGCACTGTTCAAATCCCTTCCTGAACACAGCGCTATTGATTTTGTTACAGACTTTTTTGTGATAATTGTGACTATAATATCTAAGTACATCAAAACCGTTACCGAATTAATCTTTCTTATATTGCTGAAACATATGGACTTACTTGTAGAGACAAATCTGAAAGACGTATTCTCATTTACTCAATGCCAGGCATTCAGGAGGTGGTTTTTCAGACGATGCAGCTTTTGGTGTATGTTAATTTGGAGCGCAGTTCCTGGGGCCTTCAGCTGCGGCACTCAATGCTCATCACTTTTAGAAACCAGACCAAGGCTCCCAGAAAATGATGGTTGATGCCTCTGATGTCACCGGCCATAGTTTCGTGCTTCACATCACGCAGACCTCATTCCTACAGCCCCTGCATGGCCCTGGATCCTTCCCTAAGCTCTCTGAGCAGGGCAGGGGTCTGGCTTCGTGTGCTCAGACTTCCTCCTGTAACACAGGCAGCGATGGCCAGGGAGCGCGCAGGGGACCTGGGTGGGAGACTGCAGTAGGGACCTGCAGGCCACCTAATTTCTGGGAAAATCTCAAATTTTGGATGGTTATGTTGAAGTCCTAATGTTCAGTTTTGGACCCCTCACTACAGGAGGGACATTGAGGTGCTGGAATGTGTCCAGAGAAGGGCAACGAAACTGGTGAGGGGTCTGGAGAACAAGACTTATGAGGAGCAGCTGAGGGAACTAGGGTTGTTTAGCCTGGAGAAAAGGAGGCTGAGGGGAGACCTTATCACTCTCTACAACTATCTGAAAGGAAGTCGTGGCGAGGTGGGCGTTGGTCTCTTCTCCTAAGTAACAAGCAATAAGACAAGAGGATGCCTCAAGTTGCGTGAGGGGAGGTTTAGATTGGATATTAGGAAAAATTTCTTCACCGAAAGGTTTATCAATCATTGAAACAGGCTGCCCAGGGAAGTGGTGGAATCACCATCTGTGGAGGTATTTAAAAGACATGTAGATGAAGTGCTGAGGGGCATGGTTTAGTGGTAACTGGGCAGTGCTAGGTTAATGGTTGGACTTGATGATCTTAAACGTCTTTTCCAATCTAAATGATTCTATGATTCTATAATGCAAAAGCAGTGCTCCCCAGTGGTCCCCTTCTGCAGTGTTACAAAGTACAGTGTCTATCTGCAGGTCTTAGGGATGCCGAGACTCAGGACTACAAGAACTCTGCTTCTGTCCCCTCCCTGCCTTGTTTCAACCTGCCTCCCAGTCCTTCCGACTGTCAACTCCTCATTCCCGTGCCTTATATTTGGAGTCCCGTTTTTCTGGGCTGCAGCGGCTTGTGGAGGGAGAGCACACCAGAATGGGGAGGAACAGCGAGAGGGAAAGTCTGGCTCTGCCTTTGCTGCTCTGAGGGGAGGCATGTAAAGCACATGGGGATGCATATGTATAGTGCAGATGCCTGTGGGAGGAATGAAGGGGATGACGTGTGCTCAGCTCAGGCAGAAACTATAGATAACTGTCAGACTACAACAAGTCTCCCGAGCACACGCAAACTGGATTTTTTTTCCAGAAGCTCCACACATAGCCAAATTTGTACGTATTTTCTTGAGAAGAAATTAAAAAGAGGTTTTATATGTGCCATGTCAGACAGCCTTGGCTATGCTGTAAGCCCAATATCTGATCCCTGGTATTTGCAGAACTACCATCTGTAAGTCAAGCGTTATATAGCTTTTTATTAGTCAATTAGCACTTGCAACAGCTCTTCAGGTTTGTGAATTAACTTTCTTCCTTTTTCACTGGAGAGAAGATTGATGCAGAAAAGTAAATTTTAAGGCCAGAAAGAGCTACTGTGATCTTGTTACGATCTCGTGTATAACATAGAGCATCAGACGTCCTTAAAGAAATTCTTCACCACACAAGTCTAATAGTTTTCTTAAGAAAAAAAACATCTTGATTAAAAAAATGCTCAGTGATGGAGAGTCCTCTACAGACCCAGGCAAACAGTTATCCTCATTAATTGTAATTTGAATTTAATTAGCCTCAAATTCTGCAAATTGGATCTTGTTAGAATTAGCTTGATCTCTGTCACGAAATGTTTATTTCTTACATAATGTAGTTACTTATTGTGAGGAAGTTCTCCGTTGCTGTTCTTCATGATAACCCAAACAGTTTGAGCTCCTGGATTCTGACTGTGGAGCTCATTTTCTCAGCTTTTCATCATTTTTGTGACTTTTTGCTCCGGTTTCTCTTGAAGTAGGGCTGCTTTAGCTCATCACAGTATTGCACTCTATTTGTAAAGATAATATATCCAAAGCCATTATAATATTTTCTGCTAAAACATGCCTGTTCATCAGAAACAACTCATTTGCCTGAAATGTGCTAATCACAATTAATTTAGTGACAGCAGGCAGGTAAATTTCCATTCACTTGTTTAACCGTCACAAGTGGAAGTCTTTTTCCAGAGTCGCTGCCTCCCCAGGTAGAATCGAAAAGCCAAGCAGTACTCCAGCACCATCCCCTTCTCGCTTTGCTGGTGAAGCTGCTGGTGAAGCTCCGCTGCGGTTCTGTGGTGGGGCAGGGATGAGAACACAACTTCCTTATTCCCAGGCTGCCTCTTCGAAACCCGCGCCGCTTCGAAGCTGTGGTCTGCGCAGCCCTTTTATGTAGTTCAGGCATTGAATGCATGGTATGCGATCACATTCGGTCAGGAAATGATTCATAAAATTTAATGAAAGGAGAGATCATTGGATAATGTAATTTGACCTCCTATAGCTACCAAAGCTACTGAGTTATTTTTTTCCTGAGTATGCCTGCATTCAGCCCAACTGCTTGCGTTTAAATTAAACATAACTTCTGTTAGGGTAAAGTGCGCATTACAGAAAGACACCTAACAGTGACTTCAAGAAAGCAGGAGGCGGAGGATCCATTAAATCATTTGTAGCTTGCCCCAGTGTTTAAATACTCACAATGTTACAGATTAATGCCTTGTTTCTTATTTGGATGTATCTGGCTTCAGCTTCACTTTCTCAGTGCTTGCTATGTTTCAGATCAAAACAATTCAGCACCAGTATCTTCACTTTACTCAAGTTGCCTAATTCTTTTTTCTATGCAAGGCAGTTTCTTCAGCCTGCAAGTACTGTTTTTAGCTTTTTTTCCTCGCCCTTTCCAATTTCTAACAGTTTTGAAAAACACTTACGTGGGAACTGTACACGCTGTTCCAGCATCAGTCTCGTTATGTCTGTAAACAGAGGTAAAATCGCTTAACTTAGGTCAGCAACTGCATTAGCTGCCTTTGCAGCAGCTCCTCCCTGGGAGTTGAGGGTATGGATTGTATTCAATTTTCACTTTGATCCCTAATCCCTTTCAAGAATCACTGGCATTTCAGGGTGCAGTCCCCATTCCCTATTCTGATATGTGAGCGTTTGCATTTGGCTGTATTAAGATCCATAGCGGATAAAGAGAAACAGCCTACTGGACACTCCGGATTGCTCTATTTCACTATGTCTTCTGCATTATTTACCACTCTTCTGAATTTGTATAACTTTGCAAATATTATCACCAATGGGTTTGTATTGAACTTTGAAAAACATAAAATCTATAAAAACCTTTCTATCTAGCAGTGATTTCTCTATGATTACTTTTTTTTTAATCTTTCTCTTGACCAATTCTTTACTTATGGCAACTATGCACTATAATACTTCATTGTGCCTTTTAAAAATCAGAATGTTGTGCTGCTAAGTTAAATGATTTACTAATACAAGTGAATTCCTTTATCAGCTAGAGGCAATAACTTCTCCATGAGTAAGTTTCACTCTGAAGAGCATGATATTCCATAGAATTCTGTTAAGTGATGTAATTTTTCTTTCTTATCAGCTTTTCTGGTATTTTGCTTGAGATGGATGTCAGTCTCACCATCCGGTGGTTAGCTGGATCATTGTGTTTCCCTTCTCTGAAGATTGTCATATAGCAGCTGTCTTTCAGTCCTTCAGATTTCCCCAGTGTTCAGAGATTCATTATGACTTAATGTCAGCAGTGATTAAAAGCATCTGACATAAGAAAGTGAATGATCATGGCCTATATCTGCCCTTTCCCAGAAATTCTGTTCTTTTCAGTCCTAGCTCCCCTTCTCCTGCAGCTCCTCAAGCTTGTAAGTCCCCTCTCCTGCTGCTGGAGGGGTGGAAGGTTGCTGCTTTGGGTTTGTCTTCATCCCCCCTCAAACAGGGGGAGAGCATGTGAGGACTCTCAAGTGTCACAGAGAGAAAGAGAAAGAGAAAGGAAGGAGAGCAATTGTTGTAAGCAATTGAGTACCGTCCTCCCAACTTCTTCCTGTTTCTCATTCACACATGAGGCTGGCGGGCTGGTAGGCCCCCAGCCTCCTGCAGCGGTGGAGATGGGCTCTTCTGTCCCAGCAGTGGAGAGCAGAGCTCACGGATGATCAGAAGAGGGCATGGTCCAGGTGGGACCATGAATATGTGCTCTTCTCCAGATTTTGAAGGCAGTGTTTTCTTGGTCTACGGTTCTGTGCAGCTCAACAGCTTCAAGTGCTGTTTTCAGCCATGTTTTTAGAACCACTAGCCATGTGCCTTCTGACTTGGTTTTTATTCCTGTGCATTCATTCTCAAATTAATTTTATCTGCATGCCATTATTGACATTGGTGGTAGTAGCAGAAGCACCTCTCGGCTGTACGCATATCTAGGACATTGGTGTTCAGTTGCTGAGGCAGTGCTTCATACTATGTTGCTGTGGTAACCTCTTGTCCTAATTCTGTAGAAGGTTCCTGCAGAAAGCCTGAAGAGTGCATGGTGTATTATTTGATGCAAGTGCATGATTCTCCTTCTTTTCAGAGACTAGAAATAAATCTGTTAAACACTCTTACCTTTTATGCAGTTCTAGCATACAGCCATCTCCATCTCATAAGCACTCTACACACTTTTTAGACTTCTTTTGTTCACAATATTCTTCTAAAAAGCACACTGTCTTTTCTCTTTAGCGCTGCAACTTGTGAATTTTCCTTTGGGCCTTTATCTTTCTTAACCAGAATTTTACACTTCATAAGTTCTAGCTCATATTGTTTGCTGTTTATTTCCTGGTTTTCAGTTGTTTGAATACTGGTCTTTTAATTTATTTCTATTTGCTGTCACATATTAATCAACTGAACCAGAATGGGTTTTAAAACAAAGTGGTCCTTTTGGGAAATTGAATGAAGTCTTAACTTTCAGTTTTCAGTTGAGTCTTTTTCCTCCTTGTAATTTTGCTCATGAAGGCAAGAGAAGGGAAGTCTAGCATGTGACACTGTTTTGAAACACGAACTATGAGTCATAGATTCATATTATGGATGGGAAGGACTCAGAACACAAAAGTATTACAATATAAAGAAAATACCTTTTAATGTAAGGTCTCCCAAGAAACTGCAGCAATTTTTTTTGGCTTCTTCACACCATTTCAGCTTCCCACTGGAGCATAAAACACACCAGGGTAGACGAAATCTTAAAAATTGGCAGATTGTTGCAAAAAATGAACTTGAAACTAGCCTAACCTAACAAGGTCTTTGAAGGTGGCAAGAAGGCTTTACTTAAGCAAAGGCTGTGGGATAAACAAACTTTCTTAACCCAGAGCAGTATTTATTGCACTGTAGACTATCCCTCATAGACTTTGGCCAGGTAGTTCAGCATCTGACGTCTCATGAAATTGTCCCAGTAATAGTGAAAAAAATGATATTGTTTATTTCTGCGTGAACTCTATACCTGAAACTGCTCCAATTGGAGAGTGACTGGTGTTTGCATCATCAACTATAATTGAGAAAAGGCAACTACTGACCTATTTGTCTGATCTCTATACTATGCATCATTTTACAATGAATTCTCAAGGAAAGAACCATTAATGTCTGTGGTTAGTTGTGTAATAGAATAAAAATGGAATGTAGATTTACATGACTTTGAAAAAATAACCTGATAGCTTTCTGTTGATACAATAACTGATTTTCCAGATCAGGGAAATATGGTCCACGTAATCTGTCTGCATTTAGCAAAAGATACTGTACTGCTGAGGAGTAGTAAAGAACTGAAAGGGTTGGGGGAAGGAACTGGGTCAACAGCACACGCTGAAAGGAAAATGACTGATCAGAAGGGAAACAACAAGCAGAGTTATTCAACTCTCAGTTTGGAGACAATCATATTTTTACTAAGAAATTTCATGCAAAACCAGGAGTGTAGCAATAAACTTAGTTGTTTGCACCGTCAATACTGAAGAGCATACAATTCTCACACAACAAAGATGAACTGGAAATTAATTGTATGAACGGGATGGCTGAAATACTTTTAGATTTCACTTAATATACTGTGCATGACTATGTATTAGACAAATTGGTTGAAATGAGATAGATAGAAGAGGCTCCTAAGATGATGGGAAGAATACAGAGCTTGTAACATGAGAGATGAATAAATGAGTTTGGGTTGTCCTAGAATAGAAAAATGAAGGCTGACTGAAGATATGACTGATATTTAAAAATACACCAATGAGTAAACACAATGGAGGAGGAAGAGCTATTTAAACCAAAAGACAATGTTGGCAGAAGAACAAATGGGCATAAAATGACCATGAACAAATTTAAGCTGGAAAGCAAAAGGTTTCTAGTTATCAGAAAGCTGTCTTTCAATGAATAGCAAAGTTCCTCTAAATGGTTTTTAAATGAAATTCAGTAAGTTTATGGTTTGCATTATATGATATAGGTGTCTTCAAAAGCATAGGATTTGATTCAGTGACGTAGGAGGTCCTCTTAATTTTACATGTTACATAAAGCACCAAATACTCTTGAGATACAGTAATCTCTCAGGCAGCGTGCACCTACAGTTGAACAGCAACTCTAAAATACTCTTTCAGACAGAAAATCAAGAGACTTTGTTATTCGGCTAATCACCAGAAGATTTAAACAGACTGAATGCAAAGACTTTTTTTTCAGAGCTTGCAATGTATGTCCTTAAGGCTCAAACAGAGCAATAAGGTTAAGTTTCATCTGAAAATCATCACCTCTATCAGCACTGCATTGGATCCTAGTGCTAACCACAATACTGTGTGTCACTTCTTGAGCTGCCGACAGATATACTTTCAGTCTTTAAAAATGAGGATGTGAAGACCAGGAAAAATGCTGATTTGAATAATTGCATCCTACTTATCACAGTGTCAGTAATGGAAGACAATATTTCTGTATATTTAAAAAGCTGTGAAATCCTCCAGCAGAAGATGATGGGCAGTATTATTCATTCTTATTCGTTTAGCTGAATTTAAAAATGAGCCTAGAAAGAAAAAGAATTAATTTTGGATATTGAGTAAACAGGATGTATTTTGTACCCATTTGTATACCACGTATAGTATGCTTAATTTGAAAAAATGAAAATTGAATATAAACATCAATATTCTAATAATATTAAGGTAGGAAATTGGAATAAGCCTTAAGCTTCTATCTTAACTAATGCCACTGTGCTTTTTAGTGTTGTTGAATGCCACACTCAAGGAACTTTTTCCTCAGTTGAACTTTCTTGGTGCTGTCATTTTGTACAGTGGTATGAAACGCAGAAACCTCTGAACTAAGAAATCTATTCCTTTTGTTTTTCAGCATCAAAACAATGATTCCTCCGGGGGAATGCCTATATGCTGGGAGGAAAAGGAGGAAACCCATTCAGAAACAGTTAAGTATCATATTCATCAGGAGGCATCTCCCTCCAAACATACGTGCTAGCAATGAGATAGAAGAAGGAGTCCCTTCCTCCTATGGTCCACTGACACAGGAGAGACCTAATCTCTTTCTCTGCAGTGAGAAACCCCTGGTTGGGAGGCTGGCTCTTCATGGTTAAGACTGGCTCCAGAAAGGATGCTGAGCATGGGTCAGACTATCCCCACCCATCACTTGGTGTCCCAGGAGAAGGCCAGTGGTGGCTGTGGTGTGTACCAAAGTGTAGTACAGAGTACATTGCTGTGAGGAGTGGAGAGGGACAGTGCTTTTTCATAGACAGAAGATACCGGTGGACCAAATGTCAGCTGGGCAATGGGCTGGAGGCTGCTACCTCTGCCCTTCTGTGTTCCCTGCTGCCTGCTGAAGGAGCCTTTTGAGAAGCTGTGTGTTGAGTGGCACCAGTGCTTTGCGCTGCCCCTCTTCCCCCTTCCTTGGCTTAGCCTTGCTTGGGGCATCACTAAGTCGAGCATGTGTGAGCCTGGAAAGTGGGTCAGTTCAGCCAACTGAAAAAGCAGGGTGGTGGCTCACTTTTTGCATGAAGAACATATCATTTGCGAACCACTATTTACTATGGGATCACTTTCATTAGAAGAAAAATGGGAGAGAGGAATTGTATGTGTGAAGACAAAGCAGAAAAAGAAAAAAGGCAATGGGAAGTTGTTACTACAAGATGCTTGAAATGGGAGGGAAGAAACGTTGCTATCACTCAAATGTAAAAAGATTTCCAGATGTCATAAACCACTCTGTGAAATGAAGCTTTTTAATATAATCATCCCACATCTTCTGTGTTACACCTGATTATATGGTTATGAAACACATTTTTACTGTGTTAAAATTATGAACTAGTACTGGTGGCCTTCACAGACAATTTAAGGATGAGAAGGTAACAAAAATAGATTTCCCTATTTTCATTTGTTCAGACATTCTAAAAATAACCCACTTGGCTTAAAATTGTATCTAACGGACTAAACTCAAAGGGAAGTTTCTCGGAATGTTTGAGTGAAATCTGTTGATTTTGTTTGGATTTTGGAGAGTATGTGCACATGAACCACTTATTCCCACTTAAAATATATTTCTTTTACTGTAAAAATATATTAGGTGACAATTTCAATAGGCAAAGATAATGACATAAGAAAATGATTCTTCCTGCAAAACCTGAGTGTTAAATCCAAAACGTACGTAACATTTCTGCACTGCTGTTCAAGTATGGATGTGGATATTTAACTTTATAACTGCATGAGGTATGGAACCGCTCCAGTATATGAAATTACCTCTGTGCAGAACAGTTTATTGATCATAACTTTTGTGAGAAAGGAGGGAGAGTCACAGTTGCTTTGAGAAACATAGAGCTTCATGTTTGGAGAGTATATAGCTAGCTAGAAGAACTTCTCTCAAAGATGACTTCTAGATAAATGCAACAGTTCAGAAAACTACCTGCTAACAAAGGATGGAAATGTCCTCATTAGCCTTTATTGAAGTTCTGGTTTCAACAAAATCAGAAGCAAATTTTCACTTACTTTGATGGAACCACGTTTTTACCTTGGAAGCCATTGCAAGTAATGCTCCTTGAAAAGAACTTTGCTATGAGACTGCAGTACAGGTACCTGAGCATGATCGTGACCAGCCAGGACAGAGACAATTTTGATTAAGAAACTTGGTCTTGGTTCAAACAAAGGGAATTGTTTGGATTATTAGAATCCTGAGTTCCCACACTGGAGATAGCCCTCTGTTTTCTGTGGTTAGTTACTTATCACTTGCTGAGGATGATTTCTCAGTTGCTAGCAACACTGGTCTCTTCCTCAAACCTTATCTGTTTGTGGCCTTGGTCTTTGGTGAGCCTTTCCTGTGCTCATTCCCTCACCTGGGGACTTCCTAACTCTTATCTACAGAGGCTCTGAATGCCCAAGACCAACTGGCTGACAGAGCCAGTTCTGTCTGCCAGTTTCACGGTCTATGTCCTTCAGTCCTACATATCTTACTGATATTTCAAGACTCCGAGGTATCCTTACTCTTATGCTGCCTCAAATAATTTGTCTTGAATTTAGAAGGGTAGACAAAGCCTATTAATGGAACAGTATATTTAACCATGCTTTTGATCCATGTTGTACCGTATTTGTTACAGTTTTTTTCTCTTGTGTGATAGCACAGCACATCTTCATTCACACCCTTGTTCTACCTTTTCCCCTGTCATTCTGTTAATGAATCGTGGTAGGTGCTGTCACCTGCTCTGGGAGGGGTATTTGTTCTGTTGAAAAACGTAATTTTTCACAGGAAAAAAGGTTGATAAGAATTTTTTGGCCAGTCCTACTGATGATTCCTCTCTTTTTAACGTTAGTAGCCTCTAGAATTTAACTTTGTCTTGACAAAGGTATAAGTGACCTCAGGTGCCAGTCTGAGGAGGATACTTGGATTTCTGGAGGGATTCATGGATTAGTGCTTTCAAAGGTCATGATTTAAAGGACAGAGGTGCAGCTTTCCCCTCTGCAGAACAACTGGAACGTTCACGTCTATCCATACTTAATGCATCCCAGGAGGCCAACTCTGCCTCTCCATGAGCTTTTTGTGATCAGGTTGTCAAGCCAGGTGGTGATCCTGCAGCTGGCTCTTAATCCAGTCTATCACAGAATGATATTGCTCATGAACATGATCATTGTTCATGTTTTTTTCAGGCACAGAAATTCTATTCTGAGGTAGCTTTATAAAGTAATGATGAAAATGTATGAAGAAGCTCCACAGGACAATGCAGACACCCACAAGACTGTGGAAGAATGTGTGGAAAACTTGTTTTACCAGGAGGAGCTAATATGTTTCTGTCATCTTCTCTACACTCAACTAGGAGATACTATCTTCATTAGGTTGCCATTCTTCAGACAATACATTGGTTTCAAATTCTACTTTTGTACATGTAAATAAATAAAATCCCTAGCTGTTCTCCTTTTGCCCCAGAAAGCTTCCAAACAAGCCTCATTAAATGTGGTCTGCACTAAAGAATTTTGGCTTTTACGGACTCCGTTCAAACACCTGGAGCTCAGACTGATTGAAAATTTTCCATCAGATATACTTTTCAGCCAGAGAACTGGAGTTTTGAGTAAAGGAAATATTTTCTCCCAAGTGTTTGCTTCCTGTGGAAATCTAACATTTTACTGGTAATTCAAGCATCTGAAAACTAAAGAGATCTTGTTTTTAACCTCAAACTAAAGCATCACTGTGCTGAAATTAATATTTATACTAGAAATGCTAAGGCAATGCTTCAGGACAGTTACCATTTGAGAGCTTCAGCCACTTCTTTGTCTCATACTCTGGCATCTTGTAAAACTCTCTCCCTCCACAAAACGTTTCTTGTAATGTTTTACAGCTCCAAACTGCCCACTTCAGCCAGAACTGTACCAGTGCCAGGGTAAACAGAGACCTCAGGAGGTGCAGCTCTCTCCTGCTTCCTAGTTCTCATTTTAAAGCCCTCTGTGGCATAGCCCTTCCTCTTACTTGGTATCACACTATCCTACCTCTCATCTGCTCTGCCAGTTTGATGTCTTCTTGACCATTAGTTCTGCTTCCTCTTTTCATTGCTATGAAGACCGAGAAGAGTTAGAAGGTGGAAAAGGACCCTCTTTCCCTCAAACAGCTTTCTCTCAGTCCTTTTCACTCAGAGGAGATGGTGAACATCTGCAGATGCACAGCTGGCACTGGAGCTCAGCTCTGCCAGGATGCCTGTGCAATACCCAAGGACAGCTGAGTGGCTGCGGGTGCTGGTCAGTACCTTCATGGTAATCATCTTGCTGTTGCTTTGTACTTAGCCTATCTGTTGCACCTCATGGTCTCTCTCTTCCCTTTCCCTTCTTACTGAAACCTTGCCATCATAGTAAATGATTAGATTTTTTTCTCAGTTTAGATTATCTGCTGGTTTAACACTTCAGCATACTTTAAAAACCTGATTCAGAGTGGACTTTTTGTTAAGAGGGTAGGGCTCCCTCAGAGGGTAGTGAACAGCAGACAGAGCTGTAGCTGCAGGAAATTCCTCTGCAAGCTCACCAAACTGGTTTACACTAGTGGCCGGTGTTTGTGTCACACTGAATCGTTAAAGCACAAATGGCTCAATGCCTTGTGTACCACCAAAACAGAAAATGTTCTCTGCACCAGCTCCCACAAGCAGTTCCTACCGAACGGGAACTGGTGAGGTGGGTCTTGTATGGGTACAAGTACTTGTTACTGCAGAGCAGGATTTGGAGGGTTTAACAGTGCAAATAAGGAAATGCCAGCTTTATTGTTTTAATTACATGTGCTACTTTATTGTAGTCGTGTTGCATGAAAAGCAGAGTAAAAGAGGTATCATAGAGTGAGTGGTAATGGCTTTGCTTCGACCTGGTTTACACAGTTTGAGAATCCATGTTTTAAAACAACAGGCACCTCCTACTTGCAGCTCAAAATAAGGGCTAGAATTTCCATTTGCCTCAAAACAGCTCATTGAAGAATTTCCCTGCCTGCCCTTTTCTGTTTATGGATAGCTAAGCTAGCCTTTCCATGGAACTTGCATTGTTTTAAATCCCATCCACTTGGCACCTAATTACCATTTACATCAAACCCCTGTTTGTTTGGATTCACTCCCTTACTGAATCATTTCCTTGAGTTTTCAGGAAGACTCTGTCCTCAGCTTTCTCCTGTAGTGTTTTTACACGGCTCCTTACAATCTCCAGAAAACTGTTCCTTACGCTCAGTACAAATGCAGTTCACATAATTGCCTCAAACCATACCTCTCTGGCACAGAAGAGTCACTATTTTTGTGTGGTAAATAGGTTTGAACAATTTCTGTTTCTATTCCATGTTATTCTTGACAATTTTTATCCCTTGAACTCATCAGTCTAATTTTCCTTATTGGAATTAATTTTTTTTCTGTCCTAAATTGCTTCCTTCTTCAGGTGGTTTGTCAGATGTAAAAAGCAATTTGTAAAAGCTTATGTTCTTTGGCCTCTACTCAACCATAGGCTATATTCCCACAAAATTACTGCTCTCCACAAGTCAAACATCCTTTTGGTGTCATAGTGAGGATCACTGAACTTTGGGGTTTACTCCAAAAAAATTAGTGCCCAATATGTACTCAAAATTAAGATCATGATTGAAAAATATAGTAGATGTGTGGAGTGTGGAAAAGCAGTAGTAAAGTGCTACAAATAAATACTTTTACTCTGAGTCTTCACTGAAGCACCAGCTAAGCTACATAAGGTTATGATCCTTGCCTTTAGTGAGGTGAAAGTAGAAACTGTTAGCACACCCATATTTTCCTTGCCTACCATTTCTCATTCTTATTTTTCCATCTTTCTCTACTTGGTTTTTCTCTCAATGTCTCCTATTCTGGAGAATGTGCCTCAGCAGGAATGTGGCAATGTGGTACACTAAGAACTTGAACGTGGACATCACACCTATTTTAAAAAAGGGTAGAAAGGAGGACCCTGGGAACTATCGACCTCACCTCTGTGCCTGGCAAGATCACGGAACAGTTCCTTCTAGAACCTATGCTAAGGCACATGGAGGACAAGGAGGTGATTTGAGACAGCCACCATGGCTTCACCAAGGGCAAGTCCTGCCTGACCAGCCTAGTGGCCTTCTATGATAGAGTGACTACATCAGGACTCAAAGGAAGAGCTATGGACTTCTGTAAGGCCTTTGACAGAGTCCCCTACAACATCCTACTCTCAAAATTGGAGAGAAATGGATCTAATGGGTGGACTGTTCGGTGGTTGAGGAACTGGTTGGATGGTTGCATCCAGATGGTAGTGGTCAATGACTCAATGTCCAGATGGAGATTGGTGACAAGTGGTATCCCTCAGGGGTCCGTAGACGAACCATTCCTGTTTAATGCAGACGACACCAAGCTGAGTGGTGCAGTTGACATGCCTCCAGAGGCATGTCAACTGCAGAGTTGACCAGAGGGGACAAGCTCCTCCAGAGGGACCTGGACAAGCTCGAGAAGTAGGCCCATGTGAACCTCATGAGGTTCAACAAGGCCAAGTACAGGGTCCTGTACTTGGGGCGGGGGCAACCCCCAGTATCAATACAGGTTGGGGGATTGAGAGCAGCCCTGCTGAGGACTTGGGTACTGGTGGATGAAAAGCTGGACATGAGTCGACAATGTGCGCTCACAGCCCAGAAAGCCAACTGTATCTGGGCCTGCATCAAAAGCAGCGTGGCCAGCAGGTCGAGGGAGGTGATTCTGCCCCTCTACTCTGCTCTGGTGAGACCCCACCTGGAGTACTGCGTCCAGCTCTGGAGGCCTCAGCACAGGAAGCACATGGACCCGTTTGGAGAGGGTCTGGAAGAGGCCACAAAATTGATCAGAAGGCTATGAGGACAGGCTGAGAGAGCTGGGGTTGTTAAGCCCAGAGAAGAGAAGGCTCTGGGGACACCTTATTGTGGCCTTCCAGTACTTAAAGGGGGCCTACAAGAAAGGTGGGGATAAACTTTTTAGCAGGGCCTGTTGTGATAGATCGAGAGTTAATGGCTTTAAACTAAAAGAGGGAAGATTTAGTCTAGATATAAGGAAGAAATTTTTTACTCTGAGGGTGGTGAAGCACTGGAACAGGTTGCCCAGAGAGGTGGTAGATACACTATTCCTGGAAACATTCAAGACCAGGCTGGATGGGGCTCTGAGCAACTTGATCTAGTTGAAGATGTCTCTGCTCAACGCAGAGGGGGTTGGACTAGATGACCTTTAAAGGTCCCTTCCAACCCAAACTATTCTATGATTATGAGAGCAAATGGAGGACCAGCAGACACAGCACTAAGTCCACTGGGAGACGCTAGCTCAGCTATAGCACTGGGCTGCTGCCCTCCCTCTAACATCATAGATCTGTGTAGTTTATGGCTCCAGCGGCCTGTTGTTCATTTCTGGGTGACACATTTTTTGACTACTGCTGGGTCCAGCAATGGCTATCTGCTGGAGATAACCACCTTTTCAAACTTACCACTCAGGTCTTGTTGCTTAATTGACAAGTCTGTGCTTCAGCACTGACCACCACTTGCTGTTGTGCTGGAAATCAAGTTCCCATGGCTGTGTGCAAGTGCATCAGCTTTTCCTTTTCTCCCTCTTGAGAACAACATCTCACACGTTCTGTAAGAAACTAAGACACCCCAAAATTGAGCTTCCTCATTTATGATGTATTTCATCTTAATGCATTTTCACAATAGCTTTTCTGAGGTATCTGGTCCTGTCCACTGCATGAGAGGGACACAAAAGAGGGATGGAGTCGGAGTGCTTGGCTTAGAAATCCGAGTAACATTAGTCTTTAAGTTTTGAGAGGAATATCAATGTTCTTAAAAGAGAAACCAAATTCTTATCTTTGTTATTACTGATGTTGGAAGGCAAATGTGAGAATGTTCACAGAGTTTTTGAGCTTGAGGAAAGAATGTCTTCTCACCTTGCTTCCCGTACTTTTTAAAGTCATGTCTATAGACAGGCTCTTTTCTTAATTATCTCCTGACCCACAGGTTAACTCTGAGTCATTAAATGGAGGAAAATAAGATGCTTTGAATGAATACAGTGGGTATTGAATGGGCTCATACATTAGTCACGGTAATTTTCCTCTGCTGTTCTGACCCTCATTTGTACAACATAGATGAGAAATTGTTTTTCCTGGTATTCATTAGAACATGAAGAAAGCACCCATTCCCCTAAGGTGAGAGGGTCCTGAGTAAAAGATATCAGTTCTTTGTCTGTTTTTCACTGGGCAGATGTGAAAAGAGAGGCCACTGTCCATGTCTTTGCACTATGCCAAATACAATATGATAAACCTCTTTTTGGCAGGGGACAGAAAATTTAAAAATTTTCCTAGAAGCTAGGTTAAATATGCCTGTTATCAACTAATTGCAGATATCATCTCAGTCTCCAGTTGTACTATGTGGAGTTAAAACAGGTAATCGAAAATGTGTTCTCCACCACAGAAGGCCTGCAGTTGGGAATGAAAAATCAAATCCTTCAAAGAGACACAGGGACCGTCTGAACGCGGAACTGGACCACTTGGCCAGCCTCCTGCCTTTTCCACCTGACATCATATCGAAGCTGGACAAACTTTCTGTCTTGCGCCTTAGTGTCAGCTATCTCCGAGTCAAAAGTTTCTTTCAAGGTAGGTCTCTTTAAGGTATCAATATCACATTAAAAGTCTCTAATTTATTGCTGTTTTGTACTAAACCTGAATAAAATTAACAAGCGGTATTACATATTGATAAAGGAATTATAAATAATCTAGTATTGAACTTATTTTTGTGCATGGGATGTTGCGTTGCAAATTTTGTGCATTTCCTTCTTTGCCATTTGTGTGTTTTTCACCAAGTAATTGGATAACCCCCAGTCTTCTTCAGCAGGCTTTAGGAAACAGGAGAACATGACTGTAAAATCCCTAAACCAGCAAAGAGTCTTGGGGCAGATGTAATACCTGTAGATACTTTGAAGTCCTTTTTTGAAGCTTTTATCGTGCATGTTCACAATGCCTGTTTAAATACGATGTGAAAGTCAAGCAACTACTGTATTACCTGTGTTTGCTGTATATGCCAAGAGGAAATGGGCGTGCTTGAAAGGCCAAAAAGATCGCTTTCTTTCAGGGTAAGTGGGATCCAAAGGTTAAAGTGTTGACTAAAGCTGTACTAGGCTACGTTTTGTTTTTGTAGCTGCCTGGCACACCACACAATGAAAGCCAAATGTGCACGTTCAGATGTACTTAACAAGAATTCTTCCAAATTTGCAGACATTTTTAGTTTCTTCTGTTGCTGAGGAGTTCACAAGAGGAAAATCCGGATTAGGGATTTAACAATGAAAATCCTCTCTAGAGTTGCTTAAAAAAAGAAAGAAAAATACCTACCTGAAGGAGTATAATTGAACAAAACTTCTCAGTGGACTGCAGAGATAAACAGAAGTATTTTTTTAATGGATATTTTTCCTTTACTACTCTTTACTACTCCTTCCTGTTACTATTCCTTAATATGCACAGTGTATACAAGGGAGCACTATATTTTTAGTGGGTTGACTGGAGAATAATATCTGTTGGTTAGTCTCTTGCTTTTAAAATATATTTTAATGTAAAAGAAATGCCAGTATGAAGAGGCTTTGGCAGACTGCAGAGCACTTTACAAGCTGACATCAGATTACAGATGGTGACATTACTGATAGCAGGAGCCTCCCATGTCAACTGTGGCAGCTGGTTGCCCAGCTGCCAGCATCCTGCAGTTTACAGAGTGCCTCTCTTTCCCTTTGAACACATACCTGATTCTTACAGCCCCTTCCTCTGAGCTTTACTTTCATTTCTCATGCATTCACAAGCAACAAGCTGTCTTCAGTTGCCTTTACTGCCCTTCTGCCAGAGTTTCTAAGATCCATTGTCTCCTTTTTTTTTAAAGGGATGGGATAAGAGGAAAACAAGTAAAACCAGACTTCATTACTCTGAAATGTTCCATGTTTTGAGAGATTTCATTTAATTTAATCCCCAAATTACCTAACTGAACACATAGTTTGTGTTCCCTTCATTCTTATTTTTAAATGTTTACATCATGAAACTAAGGTTACAGAAAGCATTGTTTATAGTAAAGGAAGGAAACTACATGCCATTTTAAGACAAGAGAGCAGGCTGGAGCTTCAGAAGGGTGGAGTGGAAGAGAGGTGAGCCCTGGAAACAGGGCTGGGTGAGGAACGGGTGCTAACATTTGGGTAAAAGCAGGAGCTGTGGCCTCAGCTTCATAGCACATCATGGTCTACTTCCTCGTAGTTGTGGAGAAGTAAGGCAGAATCTGGTGTTTTTTAAACAAATACTTTGGTAGGAAGTCACCTAAAAACAGCAAACAGAAATATCCATCCCAATGTTTTGATCTTTGTAGTGATGAAAGAGGACAGAAGAGCAGAAATGGCTTGTTTGTGGCTTTTTAAATCAAAGGATGGTACTAAGTTGTGAGCTGTTATAAACACTGTGAGGATAGAGAACAGACCAGTGGCGTACAGAGATGTTATAAAATTGGATAAAATAAAATGTATCTGGAAAAACTGACCTAGCAAATCCGTACTAATTCACTCAGGGAAAATTA
This sequence comes from Limosa lapponica baueri, assembly GCA_002844005.1. Lineage (NCBI taxonomy): Eukaryota > Metazoa > Chordata > Aves > Charadriiformes > Scolopacidae > Limosa > Limosa lapponica. The sequence goes on along the minus strand of KZ505645.1, from coordinate 1,961,952 downwards.
ATCCAAAGGAACTGGTGTTCAATAGAAGAGACAAACCTGGAAAAGAGAACATAAAAACAATAATCAAAGAGGGACAGTGGTCAGCAAAATGTTCTATGCTTGTAATACGATATGTTGACATAAACAAGGAATCCAAGTGTGGATTTTGGTCTGTTTGCCCAGAGGCAGCATGTCACTACACAGGAAGGTTATAATCCCTCTCTGCATGAGACCAGCATGACTCCATCTGGAATACAGCTTTCTGTTGTGGGCATCTCCTGGTCACAAGGGCATTAGTACATATTAAGGGGTGTGGAATAAACACAGGCCAGAAGTGACTTTAAAGTTGGGTGGACAAAAAAAAGAAAAAGAGTGAAATTAGCTTGAATGTGTACAGTTTATATGCTTTGGCTGTTTGTCTTCATAGGAGAGAAAGACAAGAAGGGAGGAATTGCTTAGGATATTTTAGAGTGGCACAATAGAGGACCCAAGGAATGATGGCTGAAATTTGCTTGAATATCACGCAAAACATATCTGTAATAAGTTCTGTTCAGCTACCTGATATTCCTAAAATTGATGCAGTGGGGATTCATGACATTGAAATTTGTAATCTATTACACACAGGCATGTGTGTGTTTTGTTTAAAAGCCTGTTCTGTGAGTTTTAAGGAAGTTAAGCTTAAATTCCATGTTTTTAAAAAGTGCTCATAAGAATGCTGTTTGTCATTTTTTAAAAACTGTGAATAGTGCTATTTGGCACATAATTCATATATGACATTTCAGGCAGATTTAACCCATAACAGTTCAGCAATTCCCGTAACAATTATAATTACACACCTTCAACAGTCCCAGCGTTTTCTAGACATACTCGTTTACTTACCACTAGGTGTCCTTTCAGTAGCTATGCTGCAATACTCTGTAGCACAAATATTGTATTTATGAAGATCAATAGCCAATTGAAAGGCATGGAGTGACCTCACCATATTGATTTGAAATATGAAAATCATTTTGCAGAGAATTAGGTATTAGGGGATAGGGAATATTCATCAGTCATCTGTTCCCTCTTTGGTGACCATTACAGGTTAGTACCTTGAAGCAGTGGCCAGTTCATCTTAGTTAAGTTGTTTAAGCAAAGCCTTGGTTCTTTTCCAAAATTTAGATCTGGTTATTGAGATGGATTTTTCTAGTATTCAGTTTAAGTCACTATGGTGGATTCCCTCCCTCATTCTCAGAAATGTTTTCCTCTGGCTTCAGAACAATTCTTCTGTCTACTTGCTTTACAGTCTTTGTGTCTCTGTTATCAGTTGGCAGTGGCTCTATTAATAGCCTCACTCTCCTCAAGCTATATGCATTTAGTCATTTTGCATTTTGCTGATAAGCACTTCAAAATGGCTCGCAGCAGTAACCTTCCAATCTCACCAGATCTCTTGTATGAAGCGGCACGGATCTGAACCAGCACTTAGACTGAGAGACGTCAACTGCTACAGGAAGCCATGCCGGTCATTCGGCCCTGACCAAAATTTGCCGTGGGTGGGGCTCCTGTGGAAGTGGAGTGGTACTTAGTGGCTGTGACCACTTGAGCTTGCTGGCCCCCTGTCTTGGCCGTATTCCATCTTGGTTAATTGTAGTCTGTCTTCCTTTACTACTCTTGACAATACATCTTTAGTACCTCTTATTTCTCAGTTTTTCCACTGGTGGAAAAATGGTGGTCTTGCTCCACTTCAAAACCAACTCCCTTTTGTTGATTGTTTAAATTGTCCCCTTCTAGTATACGCATTAATTCTGTAAATTTATGGAAAAAGAATAGCACCTTGTTCTTTTAGCATCTCAGATCCTGAGAGACAGCTAACTTAAGCTCCCCAGTACCTGAAAGAAAAGTAGTTATGAAAATTTAGATACACCAATAGAGTTACAACTAGGGCTCCTCATCTTTCAGTTCTTGGTGTAACTAGCCTTGTATCGGGAGGCTGCTCAAACTTTCCTTCAACATACCATTCATTAATGTTAGTCCTTTTAGCCATAAGTATTCCTTATAAATGATAACTGATGTTGTTGAGTACAGTCTTAGATGGCAAACATAGACTGGGGGTATTTTAAATCCTTCACTACATAATTCATGTAAAAAGTAATTTGATTTAAAAGCTTGTTATTTTTCCCATCTGGTCATTTTATGCATGCAGAAATGTGTATTTTGTTTTTATACACAAATACACATAGGCAAACAGGGAGACATGCATGCACACACAAAAACAGTGTCATCCCAACAAAAAACTCCCTTGTAGCATTATTTTGACTCTCCGTGTTTATTTCAGACTTCAGTGCTTTCTCTGTAGTTTCTTACTTCCAGACTTCATTTCATTTTGAAAGCTGAAAATCTTATAGATTTAAGGATGACAAAATAAGGAATGTATAGAGTCATAAATATATTCAAAGCTTCTGTAAATTTATATTTAAATTGTAATCCAGTTCTTTCCAAAATTAATGATAGTCAAGCATGGAGATGTTTTTTGACCTGCCATTATACATGGATTTTAAACTGAATTACAGTACAGTCTAAGAAATTTGTCTACAAATGTTAGTTCATCTGTTTCCATGCAGAATTTTAGATTTTAGGCCTGTAATGGACTTTCCTGAGTAAAGAATCACTTGTTACTAAACCTGAGGGTCATTTGTCTAATGCTTTTGTAGATCTGGAACACAAGTGATTCCACATCTTCCTAGGCAATCTCCAACATCCAAGCTGGAGCTCTCTTACTGAGTTTAAGCCCTCCTTCTATGGAAGAACAATTTATTCCCTTTTCTCATGGCACCTGAGCTTTTACAGCAATTAAGGTGTTCCATGTTTCCCTCAGTCTTTTCTTCTTTAGACAAGACAGCCCTGTCCTGCTCCTTCATTTTTTTTTTCTCAAGGGCTATATTTTCTTTAATCATTCTTGTTCTCAAAATTAATTTTCAAAATTGTTTTCAAAATTAATCCAGGGTATGTGCAATGCATCCTTCCATTGTACAGCAAATGACTGATATCTTTTCTCAGATTATGGTTTCTAAGTAAGCTTGGACCCCCTTCCAAAAGATTCTTCAATTGACTTATGAAAACATTATGAGACAGTAGGAATAGCTTTTTTAAAGTTATAGACTTGTAGTGTCTATTCTTCCCACCTACATGTCCAGTTGTAGAAGGTAATTAATTCAGTGTAACATGGCAACATATCCTTGACAGATCTGTTGATTTCTACTTCTTTTTTATTACCTTTACATCTCTACAAATAGGCTGTTTGATATTTGTCTTCAGTAATTTTCCTAGGGATTGAAGCTCAGCTTAGTGGTCCTACTATTCTATGGTTTCCTCTTCCCATGCTTTCTAAAGACAAGCTCCCTCTTCTAGTCTTTCAAAATCTCCCCATTCTGTCATGATTTCTCATAGCCTAATAGCTAATAGCTCTGAGTGTGCTTCAACTCATTCCCAGAATACGCTGCAATGAGTCTCACCAGATACAACTAACTTGCGAATATTAAACTCATCCAAGCACCAGAGGTGCTAGTCTTGATGCTGATGTTTAGTGGCAGTATCTGTCTGATCCCAGCTGATGGAAGCAAAAAGAGGCAATAAACACATAACCTTCTTTTTTCTGCATTATCTGTAGCTCCCCCTCTGCTGAGTACCAGAAAACTCTTTTCCCAACCTTGTATGGCCAAAGGACTTCCAGCCTACTTTTTATAACCTTCCCTTTCTTGCTACATTTTATTTTATGCATTGGCTTTTCTATTTCTCTTCTTATACACTTGTGCTCTGTTTTATTAATTTAGAAGTATATTTTCTGTGAGCTTCCAGTTATTGAAGAACTCAAGATTTTGTTAGGGTGGTCTTTTCTTGTATTTCCCACTCCTCACTACCACCAAGATAGTTTACGCTTAACCCCTACACATTGGTTTGTTGAAAGAACATCCAGCTCCTACTTTCCTTAGATATGTAGGGTTTTGCCTTCCAGTTCTCCAGGTGTCTCGCTTCTTTAGGTTTGGTGCCTTCATGTTGCTGTGCCTTGGATTGCTGCTGTGGAAGAACCATTGGTTCCAGGACTTCCTGGTCACTTTCAACAAGCTCTACTCCCTTCTTCTAATCCATTTCTATCCTTCAATTAAATCCCTTTTATATATTTTTCCACAGTTCTGTCAGGATAGCACACACTGTGTGGTTTCTGTCTTTCTTCTAATTTAGCATTTATATTAGTGGGTCATTTCCTTTTACTCATTTATGTGTTTGGTGTCATTCAATTGCCACCAATGTTTATCTTTAATGGAAATTGGATTTATCCCTTTTAAGAAGAAAGAAACAAAGGATTCCTCCCAGCTGGCCTGATTTTCAGTATCCTCAATTACTTGCAGCCTGTTCCAGCTTTCATCTCCTCCTACTGCATCCATGGCCCTTGATCTCATTGCTCAATAACAAACATGCACTTCTTGCTACATTGATTCAGATTCCTTAGGTTCATTCATTAGATTCTTTAGATTAGGCTGTCCTAAGGAAGGACAGCCATTATTATTGTAGTATTTGAGTATTTCGTGCAGCAGTCCGCACTCTGTAGCTTGCAGATATGTTTCTGATGTGACACACCTGTCACTCCAGTGACACTCACAGAAAATTAAGAAATTAAAATTTGGGGTGGGTAGGGAAACAAAGAATGATCTTGCTTTCAGTTTATTGTTGGCACCATAATGCTATTCAACACTGCTTTATGAGTGCTGCTTACCTGAAACAAAGCTCCTGGTCTGAGGATCCAGGATTTCACTGTAGTGCAAGCAGAGGGGTTATCAGGCATCCCTTTTCCCCCCCGCTGTCTCTCCCTGCATTTCTGTTTTTCCAGAGTTTTGTTTTCAATATCTCTCAGCTAAAGGTTTTTTTCTGGATTGACAGGTTCTGCTCTTTTAGTATAAATATGTTTTCAGATTTTACTTTATGTAAGCAAGGAAAATTTTTCCACAACAAGATTTAACTGATTTTGAAACTAAACTCATACGTTTGAGTTTATTGTTACAATTATGGCCTATACTGGATACAATTCCATGGGAAAATTTCTTCTTTCATTTGTTAGCTGGTTCCAGTAGCCTGAAGCTTTCCCTTAAATTTAAAACCATTGTCTTAAGTGAATCACAGAAGGGTTGAAGTGGGGAGGGACCTCTGGAGGTCATCTGGTCCAACTCAGGCAGGGCCACCTAGCGCTAGTTTCCCAGGACCATGTCCAAATTGCTTTTGAATATCTCCGAGGATGGAGACTCCACAACCTCTCTGGGCACTCTGTGCCAGTGCTCAGTCACCCTCACAGTGCAAAAGTGTTTCCTGATATTCAGACAGAGCGTCCTGTGTTTCAGTTTGTGCCCATTCCTTCTGATCCTGTCACTGGGCACCACTGAAAATAGCCTGTCTCCCTCTTCTTTACACCCTTCCTTCAGGTATCTATACATGCTGATGAGATCCCATCTGAACCTTCTCTTTTCCAGGCTCTCAGCCTCTCCTTATAGGAGAGATGCTCCAGTGCATTCATCGTCTTCGTGTCCTTTCATCGGACTCTCTTCATGTCCTTTGTACTGGATATATTTAGAACAGATATAGGAAAAGTAAAATAATAAAATATCTGAAATACAATAAAGATTATAAGAGAGGCTACACTGAGAACAGGATAAAATGCCTAAATCAAAAATCATGGAATTATACCTCCTTGACTTCATCTCTTCACTCGCACTTATCTTTTCTTGGTATGATTTATTTATTGGGTTCCATTATGGAAATAATAAGAGGCTTTCAGATTATCAACAAGCCTCTAGTTTTTGATGAAACCTGTACTTTGAATTATAAATCTAGGATTCCAGTTGTGGTTCTCCGCTTTACTAGCATTGAAGCTGTTACCTTGAGTCAAGAAGTCTCCAACATAACTGAACAGTTTAACAAATTTGTGTTTTAAAGACATATTCTACTGATTTAGAGCACTCCAAGTGCTGTCCTCTGAAATGGACTGCCTGAACGATTTATTTCTTGAAAGAGAAATAAGGACTTTTCTTTTTGCACGCACACAAAATGTCTTTAGGGTATGTGTTGCTGTAGTGCACAGTCATAGCTTATTAGATTGTCTATAAGCATTTAGGCTGCTTAAGTTTCTTAGGGCAGCATATTCAACAACTTGCACTGAGAAGGAACCTTCATGGTCAGAGTGGGTAACAGGTAAGGTTATTCCTGTGGCTGGATTGAATCAATTGAATCAATTGAATCAATTTGAATTGTATCCAAATTACCACAAAATTCAAAGTGTTTCAGCCAAAAAGGGAGTGTTAATGAAAGAAACATTTTCCGCTCTCTGTTGCTCTCTAATTTTACCATCTTCATAACAACATGGCAATTGAAAAGAGGAAAAAGTTTTCTGCTGCATAAGTGGTACGTAAGTAAATCTTTGAAGGAAGACTTACTGTCTGCAAGTTATTATCTAATCAAGTGCTAAAATACTACATCAGTGAAATTTTTGTACAAGTGTCAAGACTTTAGGCAGGCTAGCTGCATATATTCATTCCTAGGATCTGGCAGGACTCATTTCTGGAGAAGCAGCTGCACATTGACTCTTCCCTACATTACCCATTTTCAAACCGTGGATTATTTTGACTAGATTTTTTTGACATTTTTAATTGGCAGAGAGACTATTTTATTGTGCCATATTGCTTATACCAATGCTTCATTTTTTTCTTTTCCCCTTGTTTCTTGGGGACACCATTCACTCCATGTAACAAATGCCTGAGGCTGTTTTGAGCTACATGTCCTCTTGGGTAACCTGGAGATCTCTCTAACCCTTGGGATACCTTTGCTGACTCTTGGAAGAGAACCATAACTCCTCTTTGTGCCTTGTTGTAATAGGATGGACCTCCTTCTGCTAGCTGGCTTTCTCTTTAGTTTCACAGAATCACAGAATGATACGGGGTTGGAAGGGACCTCTGGAGATCATCTAGTCCAACCCCCCTGCCAAAGTAGGTCCACCTAGAGCAGGTTGCACAGGAACATGTTCAGGCAGGCTTTGAATATCTCCAGGGACGGAGATCCACCACCTCTCTGGACAGCCTGTTCCAGTGCTGTGCCACCCTCAAAGTAAAGAAGTTCCCCTTCATGTTTAGATGGAACTTCCTATGTTCAAGTTTGTGCCCGTTACCTCTTGTCCTGTCACTGGGCAGGGTACTCATTCCTTGGGTACTCATGCCATGTGCTGTGGTTGTTCATATCATCAGAACTTGCAAGCTCAGATCTGTTAGGCTGAGTCAGTCATCTGCATGAAGGGGGCTGGACTCAATAGACTTTGTGCTGTCTTTGGGAAATACACCATCTTGATGTTCTTGCAGAACTTCCTCTTGTGACTCTGGGTCTATATCTTATACCACTTTTCTATTGTTGGATGCCATTGAAGTGAACATCCCTGTAAGTCTCAATGTTTCTCTTGGTATTGACAAGACTGATTATAAAAACAGGGAGTTGGAAATGACAAGTGATGGGGAAGGAATCTTTGACTGTTAGATTTCTCCTGTGGGCATTTGTCACTGGAAGAGTTCCACTGTTTCAAGCAATAGTAGAAGAACACTCAGAACCAGACAACATGGTCACAGACACACACAGTGACTGGTTTTATAGGTGTTCCCACAAACCACAGCTGCTACATTTGTCCAATGCTAGGGGAAGTCCCCAAAATACTTCGAGTCATTAAGCGCGGGTCTTTAGCTTTCTCCAGCTTAGTCATTTTTAACCATCCTGATTTGGTAGGCTTTTATGCTGGGTTGCATTTGGTTAGCTTACACTATGCATCTCATGTAGCATTGATGTAAATAAACATGGGTATGTGGCAAGGAAAAACTGGGCCCATCTAATGCAGTAGACTGATATATGTACTGTCTTTTGTATTCAGTGATGTTCATCTTGCTCAAGCACAGTGCTTCCTCAGTCCTTCCTCTGCAGCTAAGACCCTCCTTGGCCCAGTCTGGTACCAGCTGTTGAAATGCCTTTATACTCCCCTGTGGATCAAATTCTATTATCCTACATTATAATGAATGAACTTTTACTGACCTCATTGTCTTGAGTTAAATTGCGTTTGGATGCTGGAGACTGAGGAAGAACTTAGCATAAAGTTTAGTTCGACTGCAACCCAAGTTTTCCTTGGATGTGGAAACAAGATTGGATTTCGTCATAGGAAAGATTGCACTTTTACTCCAGAAGTTGCTAGCAATTGCAGTGACTGTAGTCCTAGCAACAATTCTGTCCTAAGCACTGCTGCAGTGAATGGGAAGTAGGAAAGCATTCCCTCAGACATGAACTTTGGCTTGGTTCACACTTGTTCTCAGCTTCATGAGTGATTACCATCTCTGGGAGGAAACGTGTTTCTTTACTGTCAAGAAAATGATTTACTTTGTTTCTTATTTTAAACATAGATATGTTTTAAAGGACAGACAATGCCTCTTATTCAACACAACAAGGAATTTAGCTGGGCATAATATAATTGCATGGGGCTTTGAAGACAAATAGGAGAAATAGTTCTAGGCTACAGAACAGTGTGGGAGACTGTTCTGGTTTCTCTTCTCACTTTGCTACTGCCTCACTTTTGGCTTACAGCACATAGTGAAGCTCTCTTCAGAAAACTCTGAAACAATGCAGATGTAGAGCAGGTCCTATAGCAAGAAGCAGAGTGGCTATCTCACTCCGGGGATAAGCCCACATGAATTAGTCCTTCTGAGAGGCACAGTTTATTAGGGTATGTGCCCTGCCATCCCAATACAACCACACCTTTTTCCAAGCTCCTGTTATCTCCATGTAGCAGCATAAGACGTGGTGTGCCCATACCAATAGCCTTAGAGCTAGCTCTGCAAGGCACTCTATCATGTCCAGTGCAGACATACTTCTCTGGTGCTTGCCAGATCAGGTAACTCTAATCTTTTGAATCTGTACAATTATATTTGCCATGCCAAAGTAGAGCTCAAGATGACACTTGTGGTCCATGGAGATGGAAAGCTGCAAGTGTAGGCTCAGACCAATTGACAGCACATGTTTCAGTGCATATAGGTCCCTCCTGCTTGTCATTTATCACATTTTCAGGCAAAACTCAGCAAGCTGTCCTAAGACCATTTGCCAGTTAGCAGCATGGATGTAGATGGGTGAGAATCATATGACAGTATTGTCACAGCTCCTTTGAAGACAACTCTTCCAAAGTAGTGTAAATATAGTCAGGAATTATTTCTGATGAGACTTTTGGGAAGGCCAATCCATTAATATCTTGAATTAAGAGCCTGCTATTCAGATGTAAATCTGAAACACTGCTTTCTTTCTAAGACTTAAAAAAAATAATTTGAATTACAAGACTACTATTTATCTTTTGGACTTTGTAGTACTTTTATAGAGTCAGTTTGTGAAGTTCTAAAATGCTGCCTCGTTTGCCTCGCTAACAGTGCATGGTGGTTGCTGGGACCCTGAGGAGTTCTTAAGATACAGTCTGAAGGCTAAACGTGGGAGGAGGGGAAATGTGGAGGTTGCAAAGATGTATCAAGGCTAGACAAAATGATATTATTTTTAACTGCACTTACCAGCACTTTTCCCTAGTATGATTTTCAACTGGATTTCATACCTAATATTGATCAAGTCATGTGTAAAGGTAGGTTTACTGGAGGTAATCAAGCTGGATGGGTGGAGGGGGTAGGAAGGTGCAGGGTAGGTTGGAGGGGAGAGGATGAAGATTAATAGCCAGATCCTTAACTGGCTTCCATCATCTACTTAGTAGATTTTCATATAAATGCTGTGTTGCTTCTGTCTATTAACCACTCACAGATGTGTTTTATTATCTGCTTTCAAGAATTTCATTTTAAAAAATGTCTGTCTTGTTCTACTCCTCAAAGTCCTGCTAATTGTTCGGCCACTGAAGCCCTGAGACCATTGCCTGCCATGTGCATCAGTGTTATCTCATTGGGTTTTTGTATTGCTCCCTCTGCATTGTCTGTATGTGTCTGTTATTTCCTGTCTCATACTAGGTAGATACATGCTTTGTCAGTGAGTGATCAGTGTTTTATTCTGAGGGGCCAAGAGTGTTTCCACCAATCCATAGTCTTAAAGATCCACTGGAACAAATAACCCAGGGACAAGAGGATGCCAAGACAAGGAGGAGGGAAAGGCTAAGCGGCCTGAGGATTTTCTGTAATTCATTCTGTCTTTTCAAGATTTTATTTAATCTCTGATAAATTCAGTTTAAATTTTGTTTACTGATAGCATTTTATTGACTTTTTTGAATGTACTTGGGGTGCATGGGGTTTTTTTTGCATACAGTGCTGGGAGTTTTAAATGATTTCAAAACAAGCAAATGAAATATAAATTAAATACCAGCAATAAACAAAATAGCTCATTAGAATTCAGGTATGCAGCCCTGGTTAACCTGGTTATTACTCCAGAAAATGTGTGCCAACGACTGGAAGCTCTTATTTTATGTCATGCAGCACTCAACGGTGACATCTTCTCTGAGTAGCAGCCTGAGACATTTGTTCAGTGTTCACATGGAAAGAAGAACATTATCAGATGACCCACAGATACGATTTCTCAGGATTTCTTTAATAATTGATTGTCCACATTCTGATCAGTCCTCACAGTCTTGGAGAAGACTGAAGTCTTTTCAGTTCATGCCTTTCAGTCTTCCTTGTTGCATAATTTCCAAAACAGTTTGGCAGAACTTTGTCTGAGTGTTGCCCATGGACAAGATTGGTGCTTTGTTCCTTTTCTCTTAAACCTCTATCTGTTTGGTTGCTGACATCACTGCTGCTCCAGCATCCCCTGTCAGAAGCACCTGTCAGGGTGCCTTGAGTGATGGCTGCTCCAAAAGGGATGGAGGCTTCCTATGGTGTCCATCAGGTCCTCCCAGCCAGGGCCTGTCCCACCACCGCAGCCAGGAGCAAAGCAGCCAGGGTGCACTGGGGACAGCCCCAGCTCTGGGCATCAGGCATGGCCCTGGGAATCATCTGGGGCCACACTCTGCCTTCTCTCTCTGTCTTGCCTGTATAGCTGGGGACATCTTGTCCCCCTCCACCATTTCTGGACAGTAGCTTCATTTCTAAACATCATACAAAGACTGTTGTACAATTCTTTTATCTTCCTCATTTTGTAACCTGTGTATTGCAGGCCTTCCTGACATCACTGGCATTTGCGCTTCACTGAAATCATAGCTAATAACTTCTCTTTCTTGCCCATTTCTCTGAATGAGCGACTTGCTCTACCACCTCTGTGGGCATCTCTATGCCCAGATTCTTCCCATTAAGGACATGTAATTGAAATAATCCTTGCCTATTAAGTCTATATTCTTATCAGTCCTCTCTCCCCTTCCCGTAACTTCGACTCTTTCTCCTACATCGACTGTTCATTTTCTTCGTGTTGCCCTTTCTGGATGAAATGCCTTTCTTGAAATCATGCCTGGGTCACCCAGCAATTCCTCCTGCACAAAAATATTTTTGGTTGTAAGCAGAGCTGCAGATGGCTGGGACGTTTATAGAAATATGGAAGTATACATTGATGATTTTGTCAAACCCAAAAGTTTATGATATATCACAAGATTTATACAGCTGAATCTGTGCAAGACATCTGTCTTTCTAAGCTGTGACTAGATCTTATTTAGATGCTTGGCAATCATAAAACATGAGATGGGAACTGGTATCTGCAAAGCTTACCTCATTTTGCTATATGATTAATCCTATGGTTTGGTTCAATGGTTTACTATAAAGGACTTGTTTTCATTCAATTATATTTGGTCTAGTGTCTTTTTTATGTTGTTGGAAAAAAAATCCCAACTGACTAACAAAGATGCTTTTCTTCTCTATCTAGTGTAGCGGTAGCAAATTAGTGCTCTGAACATTCACCGCCATGAAATGAAGTAATTTTTTTAGATGAGGCGCAGCAGATTTCCTTTTATAAATCCAGTTTTCATTTGATTATAATTTTCGGTGCGATCATGTAGATAGCACAATTGATACATTTTCTAAAATCTTGACATCTATATGAATACGAGTGGAAGCAGAATGCATATCAAGAAACTAAATTAAATGCTTATTAAGAGAAGTTAAAACATACTTTAAAACTTCCTTCAAAGAAGCTCATAATTTCTTCTGTGAAAGTTCAATGCTATGTAACAGTCTTGCCAAACACATATCACATGGATTTACTATGTCCCTAAAATTCCATTGAAATCCCCTCAATGCATTCTCTTTTTATATCTGTATGGAATATATCAAGTTGAAGGTACATATAGGAAGTAAATCTCTGCCTGTAGTTTTTTGTTACAATAAATAAAGTGTCCGCTATTCCCATTTACCTATGAACCTGCAACATGAATTGGCTACTTACATATTGGAAACAGCTGAAAGAAGCTGAGACAAGAGGATTGAAAACAAGCAAAGATCAGACCTAAATCAAAACCCAACATATTTTAAGTTTTCTTTTTCTAGTCCATTAACAATTTCAAAACCACTTTACTAATTGTATAGTTGCAAAATATATGCCACCTTATATTAATTTTACATATTCCACTGAGTGTTTCAACATCTGTACAGAAAATGCTTTCTTCTCTGTGTTAATATTATGTTGTATATCAGTGTCACTGAAAACTTGTCACAAAAACTCTGTATTTTTTCACAAATAATTTATTAAAATGATACTGTGCCATCAAATGACCCCTATAAACCTTGTATGGGAAAATGGCCCAATAAATAATACGTTATGAAAACATTTCTTGAGAGAAGAAGTAATCTAACCTAGATAATACATCTTGAACTGATGAATGTAAGGATTTATGTGGAAAATATTCCAATATGTTATTATGAGGGCTAAGACAGTAAGTGGAGAAAAATGGAATTGCACTTCTTCTTTCCATACCCTTTTGTGTCTTAATTTACATAGCTGCATATAAATGACAGCTGTACATCTGAAAACAACTAATATTTGTGTGAGGAAATTAGAGATCTTTAAAATTGCAGGAATTACTTTAGTAGTTACTAAAGGCTCAGTCATGCAAGGTGCAGAATGCAGAGTGCTCTCAAATGACTATGTGTTCAAGAGAAATTGATTGTTTTCAACACTTCAGAACCACCAGAACTGTATAATAATTAAACTCTAGCAATACAGCTCTATACACCTGTTTAAGGGAAGAGTTCTCTCTTGGAAGCCAAATATACATGGTGACATGGCAGAGAGTTTGAAGGTATAATGCATTGCAGTGTTCAGTCTTCATTCTTATTGATGCTAGCAAGCGCTTTAGAAATATTTAATATATTTGGCAGTAAGTGGCATATTATTTGGGGACAGTGGTCCACCCTGTATTTGTTGCTGCTGACTTATGTCTAGGAAAGAAGAGATAATGTCAGTTTGAAGGTTTGCTTTGCGATCACACCTTGTAAGTATGATGGAGGTAACTGATAATGTCTTTAAAACCAGTAGTGTGACTGAGATAATCACCTCTGGCAGAATGAGGTGGGAGGAGAGGTCAGTTTCTGGACAGAGGATGTGCCCCTTGCAGCAACACTGCAGGGGTACCAAGTTCGAAGAGATCATTTGAAAAAGAGGAGTTTCTTTATTGTTTCTTTATTGTCTTTATCTAGTCAAGTCACTATCTCCAGAGACAGGCCTGGAGCGTGCTTACTTTAGATATTCTAGCTTCAGCAGATATTCCATCTTCTGAATCTTTGAACATAATGGTCAACTAACTTAGTTTTAGTCCTGGAAATAAAGTAGAATGGTTTTTCCAGCTAGAAAGAAGCTGCAATGGCAAACTACAATGTTTTAACTCTCCATCGCTCTCTTGCCAAATGATACATACAGCAGCATATGAAAAAAATGTCAGGGAAGACTTTTAAGCCCTGAAATGACTGTAGTGGAGACTGAGAAATGCAACAGAAACTTTCCAGTGATGAAGAGGACAGTGTGAAACCTAATCTTCCCACTGAGGCAATCTGCCAGGAGACACCTACTCTAGGCAAAATCCAGGCAAAAAGCCCGCTATCCTAAAACAACAGGTTTGGTTGGAGGGGAAAGGTAAAGACAACTGGTCAAGTCATTGATTCCTTATTATGTTTCACTTAACTTTGGCATTAGTAGAGTAATACAATTCAGGCCTTCAGAAGCTGGCCCAGTGTTTTGAAAACTGCATTGTCTGAAGTTAAATGTATTTTTAGGAATCAAAGCAAAAATTCCATTGAAAAGGTTGAAGCCTGGGAGGGGTGAGCTCACACCTTCACCACTCCTGTAATTTGGCTGGAGAGTGTTTTGTAAATTGGGCACCAGCTAGCCATATTGCAGCCAGACTCACAGTGGTAGCAGGCTGCTGAAAGGAAAGAACACTGGGAAGTGAACTCAGATCTACACAGAGATAATGGGATACATGTGAACAATTGGGGCGATTTTATCAGTGTACTTTCATGTCAAGCTTTCAATTAAATCTGCCAATTTTATTTTTCCTGAATGTGCTTTTGCTGTTTACCGTGGCGACTTTCCTTCCCTGTTTCAGTGTCTGTAGTTTGTTAATCTCTTTTCTTCTGAAACCTTTGAGAAATATTTTCCACCTATTTTTCTCTAGTGGCCTTTCTAGAGGTAACCCACCTCACCTCTTTTTAAATGCTTTTCTTTCTTGCATCTTCCTCATCTGTAGGTTTTCTTGTTATCTCCGTATAGGTTATTTTCCCCCTTTTCCCATCTTTGCTACAATATTCTCCCTTTTCCCTGTATTCTTTGCTTCATCCCCAAGCTTTTTCTTACATCTGCCCTCTGCCGTTCCAGAGCTAGATCTCCATCTCTTCTCTCTGCTAACAGATCGACTTTGGTGGGAAAGCAATGGTCTCTCTCTTTTTTTTTGCTACTAAGACATTGTTCTCATCTCCTGTTGGGTGAAAGAAGGACCAGGCAAACCTCTTTTCCATTGCCCTCCATGAGGCCCTTTTGCCCTATGTGGTCTGGGTGTGGTGAGCTCAGATAGCCCGCTGATGCTTTCATTGCATGGGCCACAGGGAGGGGATGTACCTTTCATTCCCTCCCCTACACAGAGCCCTACCACAGCGTCAAGATGATGAGAATCACTGCAGCGGAGGGATGAAGCCTTAGGGCGGGAGGGGGGAATAAATAATGGATTGTTGTCAACCCTCCCTACTGCATTAGGCTGCCAGATGATTGCTTATTCCTTTGCTCCCACCCACACGCTTCATGCCACCACCAGCATTCTTGGTCCTTTGTGGCTGATGTTGTGGGCTAGTCAGCTGATGAGTCAGCTCTGCTAACCAGTGCTTTTCCAGTTCCCCATGGCAGGGACAGCTTTGGCGTAAGAGTTTCAGCCAGGATTATCTGTGTGGAAGGGAAGACCACTTGGGCACATTAATTGATTTATTTAGAAGTTTACCATTCTGCATATAAAGAGCAGGTTTCCAGGGGTGTGCAGTTCAGCTCATCTTGTTCTCTTTGCATACACTCCGATGCAGGGAGTTTTGGAACTACACCCTGTATACCATCTGTTAGTATGGGAGTGTGGAGTTAATGGGAAATTCAAACTTTGAATAGGTCAGGAAATTCTAAGTTTTGTTCTCACAGCAATTAACTACATGTTGGTCTCAGATGGTATTTTAGCTCATTGGGTTAATGTACAAAACAAATCTTGCACCACAGCTGAGTTCCCGCACCACAGCTGAACTTGGCACAGGGACTGAGTGGGAGAAGAGACGATCAGAGCTTCAAAATACCTTTGTGCCTCCTCGATGCCGGGCAAGCCTGGGCCTCTTTAGCGCTTCCCAGGGGTCAGAACACCCTCCGGGACTGGCGCATCCAGTGTCTCACAGCTCATGTCAACTGGGGAACATCTGGGCAGTGGAAAATACATCAGGCGTAAGAATGTTCCCAGCCTGCCCCGTCCTGCCTTGACTCCATCGACTCCCAGCTGCATTGCCTTGGCCGGGGGGCTACGTTTAGGGACTGCAGATCCTTTTCTCATCCTGCACATCAGGCAAAGGCTGCACCACGCTGGAAGAGGTTGTATGGACCACAACTTGTGGAAGGCTCATTCACAACAACTTGCTTTACTCTAATTTCTGTGGCTGCACTATGTTGTCCTCTTTAATCTGCCTTCTACTTGGATAGTGCCAGGTATCCCTCAGGAGTCCTCCCCAAGTGAGAATTTCATTTACGTTGCAGTAACAGAACACTTCTTTGCTCCACTTCCAAACAAAAACTGGCTGGAAAGCACTGGGCCATTGTAGAAAAGTAGCTGAACTTCAAGTATGTTGGGGCAGTAGGAAGAGGGTGAAGGTAGAAGGGTTTTTTTGAGTATGCTTGCTATAATTTTTGTAACTGAGTTACTGAAGAATCCTTAAAGCTTGATTGTAATTACTGTAATTTCTCACAATACTTAAACTTATTTCTAATGAAAGAATATCTCTTAACAGCCATTCAAAGTCCATTCATTTATTAAATAATGATTTATATTACACTAATCTGAAATTGTTTTATTTTGGATTATTAGTTGGAGTACAAGTGAGTTGGATTACATTTCTCTAGGTAATCTTGAAATTAAATAAACTTCATAAAAGGAATAAAAAAATAATGCAAAGGCAGATTTACAGCTAATCCAAATCACTGTCTGCAGTACTGTTCTTGTATATATAGATGGTGTACAGATCTTTGACTGTCAAATGCAAGTTTTTCGAGCTGGAGGGGGAACGAGAAAAGCTTGTAGTAATTATTTGGAAACTGGCATATCAGAGGTGCCTCCTCGATGTTTGTCCTGATTTCACTATACTAAAGTACTGACCAATTCTTTCCCTAGAATTGCAGATCCAATGACACTTTGGCACATATATTAGATGCCTTCTTGGTTCTCCTTGGAAAATGGAGCAATTGACCACACTGTCTTTGAGCAGAAGAGATCATATTCTTGAAAAAAGATCACAAATATTTTATCTTCATATGATAAGGAGTATAAAACAGACTCTTCAGTAAAGCAAGACATTTTAGGTACCAGCTCTGTGGCCAGACTGCCATGCAGAACAGAGCTGAGCAGCAAGTATTCTCGCAGCTGTTTACCCTGATATATCCATATGTAAACTCATTCCTGCTGTTACCAGTGACTTTTTCACCAACTGCCTCCAGAAGAACAGTATAATTTGTTTCTGAAGGTAAAGTAGCACAACAGTATTCTCATGTATCTCTTTCCATAACTAGAAAGGAAAAATTACCGTGTTAATTAAATACTTGCATCCAACGCTCTTTCACTTTAGATAAACTTCTTGTGGTCTAGCCAAAGTTCATAAACAGGGACAAAGCCACATCTCTCTGTTTAAGCAGGAGTTGACCTTGTATGTTTTTCTTTTCCATGGGAAGTTGTTGTAGTGGTAAGTGAATGGGCACAAGTCAGTTACTTCAGACTTAGGGCAGCATCTTCAGAAATTTCAGAAATCTTTGAAACTATGGCCTATCTTCAAAAATGTCTGCAGCCTTGTCTACACTGGTACTGTTACCCTCAAGGTCACTCTGGAGACTGTCAACACCTTCCCTTTATAGGTCAGCATCTCTGTCTCACCACCTCCACCAGCACTTTGTCCGAGCTGAGAAACTGTGGTGATGCTTGGCATCTGAGGTTGAGCCAGCCTCACTGCCCTGACTTTCCATTCACGATGTGAGTGCACCAGGCTGTGACAGTGAGGGCCACCAGCAGTAACCTCATAATCCCTTGTCCAGTTTTCAGCCTAATTCCCCTCCATACATATAGGCAAGACCTGGAGCAGAGACAAGGCTGATTTTGGGGTGTCATTAGTTGCATATCAAAGCTAGACTAGGAGGTCATCTTTTGTGTGAATGGCAAACTGCAGCATAGATGGGAGGGGACATCTCCCACGGCTTGAGCTGGGTGAAGATAAACATCAAGGTCAAGACTGAATATCCCTTTGGATGAAGTCAAGGGCACTTCACAACCTGTGGGTGCATCTCAAGAGTCCCTGAAGCTGACTGTAGCATATGTGGGCGCACCTAAACGAGCTTTCACCTGGCTAGCGTGGCTAATAATAACAATGAACTTGCGGGACAGTGTGCAAACGAGTCATCTCGGCCCACACTGTGAGTCCTCGATAGGCTTAACGCTGTGTCCTCATTGCTATTGTTACTTATTTAAGCTGGATTATAAAGCTGGTTTGGGCAAGCCTGTTTGTGCTGCCTTTAAATGAAATGTGTCTGTATACTAATCCTCTTGAAAAGTCAATGAGCAATACATCCAACTTAATTTTTTAAATTGTAGGCTCCACAGTAATTTAACGGCTTTTGGAAACTTTATTTCAGGTAATTAGTGCAAATAATTCATGATGGAACAACAGTTGCTTTCATAGTGCTAACTGCTTGTGAAAATAGGCCCCCTCACCCCCCTTCACTGGGCAGAGTTGACCTGTAAGAGGAAAAATATTTTTAACGTTTTTCTTTAAATTCCCACCTACCCCCCATCAACCAAAGGCCATTCCAGCTACCACCTACAAGGCACATCCATACAACAGATTAATATGTGGCTCATTTGAGGGACACTGTCAGCTAAAATATAAAATAGGCTTTTCTGTCCTAGAAACCAGCTGTAACTAGTAGTCATTATTCTTCAGAATAAATTTTTGATAGTAAACCCGCTTCCTGATCTACCATTTCTCTGTCGTTGGTGTTTCTAACACTGCAGCAGGGCAGTGTTGAATTCAGGGAAATCGTATCTGTTGTTTATTGAATCTAATGTTTGTTTGACTGTTTACCATGGCTCTTAAATATCTTAATTAGCATAATTCACAGTAGCACATGGTTGGCAGACATGGACCTTTAAGATAATAAAAAGGAATGGGCTGAATAAATATTTGAAAAAGGTGCCAGTATAGCTTAAAAGAATTTTAGAGCTATTTATCTTAACTTTTTATTTGATTCTACTCAGGCAACATGACTCCATCCAGATAAAACTCCAAGCTGTACTTCCCTGCTCTGACTGAAATAAAATAGTCCCGTGACATGTTTTGGGGGAAGCCTGTGCATTGACATGCATGTGCCTTCTTTCTGCGTGTGTCGAAAGGATGGGCTGCCTCTTTAAAAGGTTTCCGTGAACCTGTATTGTTATAGTAAGCTCTGGTAGGCGAGGGGTTGCGTGACTGCAGCAGACTCATTTGTGACCTCAGAAAAGTGGTTATGAAAGTGATCTCTTGATCAGAGGAATAGAGCTCTGCTGCCTGCCAGACCAGCAAGGCAGAAATGAGCCTCCTCCCTGCAAATCTGCCCCGGCAGGAGAAAAAATGTTCCTCTTTCAGATGCAGCCTTCATAGATAAACTCTTTAAAAGATTCCTCTGAAAAATACTCCGCTTAAAACAAAGAAGGGTCTAGAATATACACTTTGTCCAGTTAACTTGCACATTTTTAAAGGATACGTGCAAAAGCATCTTTGCTTTCGCTTTTTGCAATTTGCAATGCTCGTTTTCTGCCTTAAACGTTTTCCTATTTTCCTTAGCATAGAGCTAATAAATTTTGTTTCAGCAGTTATTAGACTGACTCTGGCAGCAAGTTGCAGTGTATATCCAATGAAGATCATATTATATGTATGTAATATATATATGTAATACATATAATATATATTGATAAAAAAAACAATATAAATCAATATTTATGTCACATAATGCGTGTACAATAGATCTGATCAGTCAGTAGGTAAGAAATCACCAGTTTTCATCCAGAAGACCCTCACAGAATAAGAAGCATGGGAAGTAATTTATTTATCATAATTCTCTTTATGCATAGTATTCACCTAGTATTGATCACTTGGTGGAAGCTGTAATTAACTCTAATTGCCTTGAATGTTGAGGCCACAATCCCGCATGTTTCATGAGTGGGAGACAAGTTCCCTGCCCTTATCCCATAAGGAATACTTGCTATTTCTTTAGTAGCTTGCTATGAGTCAAGGTAGCAGGCACCTCCACAGGAGTCAAGACTTGCCTGTTCAAGTCAATGACACATGCAGAAAGGGTGAAACTGGAGAAAAGGTTGTATTTTATTAGCTAGAACTTTGTTTCTGAAATACAGAACATTGTTTGGTTGTTCCTTGTCTTCACATGGGACAAGTCTGATAAGAACTCTGTGGTTGCCTTTTAATTTTATCACTGTATCTAAGTAGTTTCTGTTTTTAAAAATTGAAAAGCAAATCAAAGCAGGGCCACAATTTACATTCTTAGAACTTTAAATATTATCCTTCCTGCCTTTTGTAAAGATAGTTTTTTTCATTATCCTTAGAAATTTTGAAGGTCCAGATTCTAGTTGTTGACCTAGGGACTGTGGCATTTTTTAAAAATCCAATTTCTCTAGCGCTAACGGGGAGAGAACGTGAAGGCCCACTACTGACCTGCTTAGGGTCTTTAGGATCTGCTTGGGATCTTTTTCTGAGCATGGAACCTGTCTGTGAAAAAAGGCAAAGCAAAACAGTTGTGAGGAAGTGAAAAATGAAGGTTCTTGTAGTAATTGAACACATCACGTGCATGTGTTTTCTAATTCTGCAGAAGGTTCCTGTTCTGCAAAGCAATTTATTTTTGGACAAACCATAACGTCTTCCCTGCAGGCCTTCTGACTTACAAGGGATTCCAGTTGGGAGCAAGGTCTGTCTGTTTGAATAGCTTTTTAGGACTAGTCTTTAAATGCATCATCAAAAAATTAATGTGTATGAAAACACATTAAACATATCCAGGGATAGTAACATTATCAATTTAGGGTTCTGGTAGTTCAATTTTTGACTTGTGTTGATGGCTTGTACTTCATTCTGAGCTTTTAGGTAAGATTTTCATGTTACTAGTTTTCTTCAGCATTCTAAAAAGTTCTGGAATATAGTTCAGTGTTTTAAAATTATCCTGAAAATCGATTCTGAATTTTTTTTTTTAAACTTCTAGATACTGTTGCTGATGTTTCATTTGCCTGTATTTTGTCTTGGCATGTTCTTTTATTTCCTGAAGTAGAAAGGCCAAAGCTCAAGGACCTCCTCTCAGGCCTATTTTTCCCACAGCTCGTTAGGTTCATTTGACCTCTCAAGGCAGCTCTTCATACGGTCAATCTCATCATAGAAGTCTTCACAGATAGCAGAAAAGACCAAAGCAAAGCATCCCTGCCTCAGAAAGAGAGTGCCGCGTTCTGTGGGGTGTGTGTATTTATTGGTGATTGTGCAACAGTGTGCTGTGGTATCCATCTGACTCAAAGGTGGAGATCCTTGCATTTACCCTACCAAGTGTGTTTGCTTATTTAAAGTACACTGGAAAGCAAATGTGGCCGTGTCTTTGCCTTTAATAGCAGATACAGTATAGCTGCTATGTAAAGCAGATATTAAGGAATTGCCCTACAGATATTTCTAACTCTGAAACTGATGAAACCAGATTTGGTTTTCTGGGTAACATATGCACATCCTGTGCACTAAGGTCTCCGCGTGAATATTTTAGATGCAATGTTTATTTCATCTTAAAGGTTTCCTTTATCCTCTCCAGATCGTGTGCTTTGGCTATTTTTAAACAGTCTCTTGGGTGATATACTGGCCTACTGACACATGCTCTTTCAACTCTCTTCTAAGAGATACTCACTTAAATTCCCTCTTGGAGCTAGCAGGTGTGATTTTAGCCTGTGCCTTTCCATGCAGAGTGGTGCAAATGGAATTCTAAAGGGACAAGAATGCTATAGAAGCAGTAGAAATTGAGGAGTCGAAGCTCAGGAGATAATCTATTTGAAAAACAGGCCTGGAAAAGAGGTTATCAAATCCAAAAAGGCAAGCAAAAATCACGTAAATCTCACGTAACTCAGTCATTGTCAGGTTGATTTAATCAGGAAGGGGGAGAGATGCTTTCTTGTTCACTTTCCTAGTTGTGTTTTTTTTCACGCTTGGTCTTTGATTTGATTTCAGTCTCCAGGGATTGATTTACTAAATGTTCTAAACTGTAGATCTAAATTGAAGAGGATAAAATGGTGCACATCTTCTGCAGCCAATAAAGACTAAACATATTCTGATATTCTCAAGATAAATCTGTTATCAGGACTTCATTGTGTTTCTTCTGTGAGATGCAGTTCTTAAAGTCGCCTTTTTTAAAGTGGGGAAGGTTCCAGTAGACTGTAGTTGCTTACTTATCAACACACATAGCTTTTCTCTTAGCTGTCTTTTCAGTAAAAGTGGATTTTGGTGTCATTACATGCGTTTCTGAAAAATATTACAGACTCAAATTTATTTCAATAGGCTGTTTATCATAAAATAGGTTTTTTTTTTTGTTTGGATGCAATTATTAGTCACAAGCTGGTCTTTCACCATATG
Source organism: Limosa lapponica baueri (assembly GCA_002844005.1). NCBI lineage: Eukaryota > Metazoa > Chordata > Aves > Charadriiformes > Scolopacidae > Limosa > Limosa lapponica. Next base: position 1,939,624 of record KZ505645.1, on the reverse strand, counting down.
CTTAAATTTAGTCACACACAGGCTTTCTCATAAGGTTCCGATTTTTCTTATTGTCGCTTCTGTGATATACTTTGTTTCACGTCACAGATGCTGCTCTTGTTCATCTGTTTATTTTATGTCTGCAACAAATTTTGTGGACAAGGTCGTGGCATTGCAGTGAGAATACAACAACATAAGAAATACACTACTGTGTCACACCAGTGGTCCATCTAATCTGGTACTCTCATCTCCAAAATTGCTTTCTTTTGTCTGCTTTAAAGCATTCCTGTACTGGTGTCATTGAGCACTTCACTGTCCTCGTATTGTGGGGTTGGGTGAGCAGCAGATCTGCACTCAGTTTATCCGCTGCCTTTACAACTTTGTAAACCTCTGTTACGTCTCCCCTCGTCCTTCTTGCCTCAGTAAACAGCCATTTCAGCCTCTCCTCAAAGGGCAGCTGCCTCTGCTGCGGACCCCAATGGCCATCGTCGTATTATTTTCATTGGGAGAATAAAATGGCCTCAGAAAAATGAAATAATATGAGCCATATCAAAAGAGGACTGCATTCTTGGACCATAGATAGATGAAGTGCTAGGAGTTCAGAGGATATAGAGAACCTAAATTTTATTTTGCCTGTACAGATTTTTTAAAATATCAGGACAAGGGCAAAGATGAAGAGCTATTCAGCCGACAAGCCATGATGAAGGACACATGGAAGAACTGGAAAACTCTGCAAGTTCTTTTGATAGGCCCATCTGCTCCATAGATCCTAGAATCAATGTGTCCTGACATGCTATTTCTCTGAATATGTGTGTATATCACGATCAGTGGGATTTGCTGAGCTCCCACTCGAACAATCAGGATGTGGCAGGTCAGAACACGCTACAGTACACTTAATGTGGATTAGTTTGGTGAAGTCTGAATCCCTCTACATTGGCTTAACATGCAGTGTTACAGAGCCTAGTACACAGGAAAATGGAAACTATAGTAAAACAAACAAAACTACATTGGTTGTACATTCTGAGGTCCTGAACTCCAAAACTAACCAATGTTAAGCAAGTTTCTAAATAAAGTTCTCTTAAATTTCTTTTTTTTATATACTAAACTTAGGCTGTAGATCTCGATTCTGATTAATGAACATGTAATTTACAAGCTCATGACTTAAGGGGCAAGGAATTCGTTGGAATCATCATAATTTTTATGAGGCATGTGGGTATTGATTTGAAAGTGGACTAAGTGGTTTGCAGATTTCTTGCTCGAGGTTGCCAATAATTCAGGGTTGCAATCCATTTTGTAGTTTGACAGAATAACCAGTTTGTCTTTATCTTTTATGGATTTATTCAAAAGGGTGTGCAAGCAAATACACACCCAGACAAGCTAATGTATTACAACTTAATTAAACTAAGACTGGAATAATACAGGGATATAATTAAGGCCCCAGGACTGAATCTATAAATCAATAGGTTCCCATCATCAAATAATCATACTTAAAGTAGTAGGTAATCAAATGGAATTATGAAGATGAAACATAATACCATTATTTGGAATAAGTCTTATATCTTAGGATAATTTAGGAGGACTGTCTTTGGCAGTCTTACAGCCAATATAGTCTACCAGACCAACTGATAACTCAAATATTTACTCACAGTGATGCAAACAGATCTCTAGAATATCTTTTTTGCCAATGCGTAATGTGGCATTGGCTGTTGGGGAGATCATCTGTTGGGTCATACGAAGAGGGAAAGGTTGCAACAGTAATCTGCAGAGAGGAAATGTACTTTCTAGACAAGTTCTTGAGTCTGCTGTTTGTATAATTAGTGCACAATCCAGTTTCACATGGGGCACAGCTTTTCTTTGGATCTGTGATCCCTCAGAAGTCATGGGTTAAGGGAGATGTTACAGTCCCAGGCTACATAAAAACGTGACATACAAGTGTGGTTTCTTGTGAGCCGGTTGTCTGAGATATAGATAGAGTAAACCATCAAAAAACATTATAAAAATAGCTAATAACTTAATTCACACATTCTCTATATATACACACTTTTAATGACAGCCATTTAACCATTCTTAGCATTTCTTTAATTATTCTACACATTTCAGAGACCAAGAATTGTGGAAATGCGAAGTGTCCCTCCAGAACTTTTCCTAATGCCCATTCACCTAAATCCATAAGCAGCTCTTACCTTACAAAATTAATCCACTTTGTAATTAAACAGTGAAAGTTTTCCTAGAGGAAATGTGAAATATCCATTACTGGGGATGCTCAACAAAAACCCTGAGCAACCCGCCCAACTGAAGTCAGGTCTGTTTTGATCAGGGTGGGTTAGACCAGACGACCTTAAAAGGTCCCTTCCAACCTACAACTTCCTAAGTTTGCGTGATTCCCTATCCCGACTTAATAAATAGGCCTGGGTTCCCCACAGGTAAAACACTTTCCTGAAGCTTCGCATAACACATTGCACCACAGCACAACTGAACGTGAGCAGGTAATTGTTTTCAGCTTCTCAGCTTGCCTCATCTAAATTGTATTCCCTAAAGGCACACAGACCTCTTTCTCACAGGCAAGAGAAAGTTCTTGGGGTGTTGCCACCCCAAGAACTCCTCGGTCTGTGTTTCTTCTCTTTCACCTGCACCCTGGCTCTGATGCTGCCATTTTGCTGGACTCCCCAGTACTGCCTGCCCTGGCTGGGACACCAGCTTCACCCTAAAGACTTGGTCTGTCCATAATGATCTCCTACCCTGAACTGATTCCCTTCCTGACACAACCTTGCTCAACAGTTAGGGCAAGAGGGAAAAGACAGGACTGACGGATTTTAGAGGCCATCGTGAGGAAGAGGGGGGATTTGTTCTAGGAATGGGGGGACAGTGTATTAGGACTTGCCCAAGGCAAGGGGCTCACCCTTCTCCCTTTCTCACCTGCTGGAAACCCTCTCTGAGATCTCATCCTTATTATCTGGTCCAATCACCACTAAATCTTTTAATGAGCCAGATCTCTCAGGGCTGATGTAGAAAAACTAAAGTAATGTGAGCTTTCTCCATCTTTTCTGTTTTCCTGTTGAAATAATATCTGTGTGTACCCTTACACGCATAGACAGCTGTGGCAGCCGGATCGCTGTTTTAGAAATTTTCTCTCATCTGCAATAATTTCTAAAAACACAAAAACGGTTGTCCAGTGGAATATAGCGAAACCAATTGTTTTTATGATCACTCCAGCAGCATTTTTTACCATTTGCAAAAGGATTTGACTTCGGGGAAACACTCCTCACCTCTCACACTGCGGGTTTTCTCCCCTCTCCCTGCTGCACGAGAGTTATTTTCCGATCCTTTCCTTTAAGCCCCTTTGCTTTTTTTAGGCGACTTCCAGATATCTGATACAGTATATAATGAGGAATTAGGTTCCATTACACGAAGGCTTAACCTTCTCGAAAAGCATTCAGCGCTTGCCAGGAGTCATCAATATTTAACAGCTGTTGTTATTATGAAATACTTCATAGGGTAATGCGGCTCCTCTGCTCGCACGCAAGGGTTTGAACGGGCGCCAGGCCCCTGTCAGAGCCGCTGGGGAGATTGACAGGCGGCGAGGCTTGCGTGACAGCGGGGCCGGGGTTAGTCAGCAGTCTGCCTCCTCCGCACCAGCGACTTCTCCTCCCCTTCGCCTCCCCTTCAAAAGGGCTCCTCCGGGCGGGGGTCCCCGGGGGTGGGAGGCGGGGGCGAGGTGGCCCCGCCAGCTCCCAGCGCGGGCGGTGGGGAGAGGAGGGCTGCCGGGCGGTGGCGTCTCTTTGATGCCCCTCTCTCAACGCGCCCGCGCCTGGAAAAGCGGACGAGGCGCGCTGGGAAAGGGGGAAAGTGGTTCTGAAGGAAAGAGCGGACGGGATCTGGAAAGCAAACAGTTTGGGTTGTACCTTAAATAAATGTCATGCTGTACTCGAGAGACTTCAAAGGGCAGTAGGATTTCAAAGCATCTCTTAAGAAGAAGCAGACTGAGAAAACCGCTAAGTTGAGAAGAAAAACTTTGCATTATTGCAAGCATAATTTCATCTGGCATTCTGGTAGCCTCCGCAACAGGACTGAGCACCATACATCTTTTATTCAGAGGGTGCATTTTGGTGCTGATTTCTTTCCCGCAGCGTTTGTGCAACCTGTGTATTGTGGTATTTCAGAGTGCAAACATCCTTTTTATATCATTCAGCGATGTATAATAACTGTTCTTTATGTTGTATATTGTTTAAGTTCAGCATGTGTCTAATGAGCCCGGTCCTTATTGTCACTCAGTGTTCTCTGTAACACAGCAAGAGGAAACAGACCGTTTCAGTTCATGGCTGTAGGTTTGTTAAGCAGAATTGCTCATACTGAGTGTTTCCTAGTTGTTTTGTTTTGTTTTCTTAGCATTCAGGGTAACACGCATAGCTAATCCTTCCTGCAGCTAGAAGATCCAGGAAGAAAGACCCTGTTTTCACTTCCTTTCAACTGTCAGTTACCAAAAGTAAGACTTACATTCATAAAGCGGTGTCTCTGAACCTGCAAGCTAGATTTGGGTATTTTCATCTGCCCATTTTAAGAAACAATTTATCCCCTGGGTATCACTGGAGAGACATGGTTTCACAGGTACTCCTTGTAGAAGGACTTGAAACTGATATGCCTGCAGCATACCGAGTCTGAAAAAGACAGTACTGTCCCCTTCTTACACCTCAAATGAAACCCAGGCAAAGTGTTCAGATAAGGAACAGCATCCCTTCACTGCTCATTTCTTCCCTGTGCTGTTGCCTGACTCAGGCAGCCTGAGCAGTGGACGATCCCTGGGGTCGCTGGGGTACATACAGTTTGACTGTGCGTTAGTTTGTTACAGAGCTGAGCTTGGCAGGTAATTTTGCTAATTATTTTCTAAAGAAAGAAGGCTGTGCTTGTGTGGGAAGAAGTACAGAAACATGTTGGAGAGTGTAATCCCACGGGTTTAAAAAGTACAGTTTTATGACAGTCCTGAAATTTCCATCCCTCTGAACTAAAGAGTACTCTGCAACAAATAAATGTTCTGTTTTTTTCTGGGTAAAAGAGAACGGCTGGTTTCATGATACTTCTATAGACTTTAAAGCGTCAGGCAGCTTTTCTCTTCTTTACAACATTCCAGATTTGATTTTCAAGCCAAAGGGTTTGCAAATGCAGATAGCGATGCTCATATCAGAACTGGAGGCTCAACAGAGATCTCAGCTTCTTACAGTGTTCTGGGGAGAGAGAGTGCAGCTGTGAGAGGTTCAGCATCACCATCTGAGACAATCCCAGACTCCAGTCAGCCAACCGTATCATCCCTTTTGTAGACTTTTTTCCCTTCCATTAATTAGCTGTCAATACCAACTCTACATTATTTTTTGGTTTCAACTCCTTTTGCTGCTTTCAGATCAGGAAGTGGAACAATGTCCTCAGGTCTTTGACCTTTCCTTCAGGAAATCTCATTGGCCATGTTTCTTCATTTTTTCTCTCTGCTGTTCTTCCTCCTAGTCTCCTTTCCCCCGCTGCCCTGTATATTTCCACAGTGTTGCCCTTCTGCAGGACCCAGCGTTTCCAAAACTGGGGGACTTTTAATGTTGCCTGGGATTGCACCATGCTCACTAGATCGCATGACCATGCAAAACTGTCAGCCCTGGTACTTGTATATCTTGTATTTATCACCCTATGGTATCAATACGCTCATTCATCTTCTTTGGCAGAACAGCTCCATCTTCTGTTTTATTTTGTTTTCTGGAAGTGCAGGCTAGATAAGTTGTGCTCAGAAAAAGGTCTCTGCTGTTCCTGTTTCCCATCTCTTCAGCTTGCCATTTTTGAACCTAGTAGGTGAGGGCTCTACGCTGAATTGCTGACAATCTAGTTGCCTCTCCCATATAAAGCAGTCCAAGGCTCCACAAAGCTGAAACTTTCCAGTTTTTTACAGCCAGCAGCATTCATCAGACTGCCTGCAATATCAGTTCTTTTCTTGCCCCATTCTTGATATATGGGAACTCCAGCAGCCAGAAGTTTTCCCCTCAGGTCACTGAGTCATGCTTTGCTGTTTGTTGTTCTTTATCTTTCCACACTTTGCTCCTCCCTGCCTACTAGACACAGTACTCCTGCATTCTCCCATCTTTTGTTTGTTTTCATCGTCATGGGCTTCACCTTTGCTCCAGAAGGCTACCATTTAATGTAATGTCTAAGCTTGATCACAGCTGCCTTGGCGTCAGGTGCCTTGCTATCAAGTCACCCATCATAACCGATGCTTACTTTCCTTCAGTTCCCTCTCTTGATTCTTGCTGGTGACAGAGGCATCGTTAGGCTGCTCTGTTTTCTTTCCCCTATTTCTCTGCCTACTCAGATAACATCTTGCTAGTTTCCCTCCTCACCCTGTGAAGTCTTGCTTTTCTTCCTCCTCCTCCTCATTCATTTTGGGGATCTGTGTGGTTTTCTGCCTGTCTTGCTCTGCTTTCCCCAGGTGACAGGCTATCAGCAGCAGCAGTATCTCCTCTGAGCCGTCCCTGCAGTTTCAGCCAAGCCCTGGGTGGATTAATGGAGTATTTCCAGGGAGGTAGAACAAGAGTGAAGAGTGAGCAGCGGCTCTGCTGCCTCAGGTGCAAGGAACAAACGTCTCTGTCTCTGAGGAGCTCTTGCTTCTTGGCATGGAAGGGTGTCATTCGTCTTTGATGGTGCAATGGGTCTCCTTGCAGTCCAGGCCAGTGAGTAGGGCATGTTATGAAACGGATGTGTGTGGCCTAACATACGGGTAACTCTAGCTGGCAAAATAAAATTAAAATACTTTCCATTTGGAGATGGAATTTATAGTAGCCAGACGAGCCGCGGAACAAACATCTCTTGTGCTTCTGCTGCTGTGTTTGTGTGAGCCTGAAGGCTAACAAACAGGCAGGGAGCTCTGGCCCGCTCAGTCGGGTAAAATAATAGTTTCCACTAATGATGAAGTTCGAACTGGCGGAATTTTCACAACACCAGAAGAACGCATCAAAAAAATAAACCTTCGTTTCCTCTCACCCCTCCCTGTCTGTCCTTCAACCTGTACAAAGACTGCAAACCACTGTGTCAATAATTACAAAAACATCTTTTCTGAGGGGGGAAACTCTGGAAAAGACCATTGGAATAGGGGTTGGGCTTTTAAAAATTATTGTCATGAGTGCCCATATGTCTATTCTTATGGGCAGGTGTAGCAGAAGTCTTGGCTGGTCAAGGGGGAAAAAAGGTGACCTCTTCCAATTAGTTCAAAAGGTATACCAAAATGAAAATGCAGATTGAGGAATCTGTGTGTCCTGTGTTCATAGCAGCCTAGCTTACAAGTCTGAAATTACAAAACTGTTTTTGCTGGAAAACATGGATAGGGATCTGGTTTAGGCAGCTTGGGATTTTCCTGATGTGTTTTCCCATGCCCAGGGGAGGGATTTATTACATCTAATTATACATTTGAGATGATTGCTTTGGGGTAATGACCAACATTACCACTGGCGGCAAATATTTACAGTGTAAGCTAAAAAACATCACGGATATTTAGTCAGTGTGGTTCTGCGTTGCCGTCATCTGTTGTAAAATGCTGATCTATCTTGCAACAGTCCCTCACTAGGCTGTTAAATTGATAAGGGGCTCTTGCACAGACCTTTGGAAAGGAAGTGAGTCCATTTAGATCATATCCTTGGTCATTTGCAACAAATACTATTCAAGCCATTTAAAAATGTCGACCTTTTTCTTAATTTGGTGTCTTACTAAAAATTTAAATCCCATTCTCATGCCTTTTATGAACAAGCTCAGAATCATTAGAGGCTTGCTGGCTGTCTCCTCTTCTTATTCTGATTTGGTATAAACTATTCCTGTCCGTCTCAGCCCTTCTTTTTTTGGATTATTGACCATCTCTGGCCGTGGCTGCTTCAGCTCTCCTTTAGCTGGAAGGGACAATGTGTATCAAATGTCCCAGCTAATCTCGCTGGTATGTTCTCCTCTCTCCTTCCCTCCGTGGAAAGCAGAATAAACAGAAAACAGAATCTCTGTTTGCTACTGGGATATCTGTATAACCCATCTCTGGGTGAAGCTGACTCCTTAAATTTTACTGACCAAACGATAAAGACAGGTTCCTGTCACACTCCCTCAATGATACAGAAGCCAAATGTATCAACTGATGTAAGCCTTCTCAGAAATTCTTTCAGTATCCCCAGAGATGGGATTGTATTACAGGGGTTTTTCTATGGGATATATCGATATGAAGACTTTAATCTGAGTATTCAAAGATATTTCAGATCAAGCAATGATAACCCATGTGCGGGAAGAGCACTCACCAGTTTTGACTCCTGTGAAGGTTTTCAATATTATTAGGAAAAATATATGCAGTTTCAGTCAATAGTGAGAGAGTTTCATGGATTTCATGTATTAAAACCTGCTAAAAAAATCTTTAAACTTCTGTTTAAAACTGAAACAGTTTAAGAACATTCCCTTGAATCTTACAATCAGGCTCAGACTTGTAGAAGTGAATTGGGTAAAGTGAGACTGAAAACAATCTGCTGCCAAGAAGGTCAGCACTGAAAATAAGAAACTTATTTCAGTCCCTTGTCTTCTGAGCTACACAGGCATTTCTTTATATTGTCATAATACATATTTTTATAAACAAAACAACTTGCTAACTTTCTTTTCTTTCTTTCCTGTGGGTTTGGATGTTGCTTTATGTAGAGTACACTAATGGAAAAAATGTGTTCAATAAAAAATGTGATAGATATTTCATATAAAAAACATCTGGACTGCCAAATATGTATCTATCTCCCTCACAGCAAAAGAAAGTTGTCAGTAACTGAGATCCAGACCACAAAGACAGTAACTCCCAATTAAATCAATGCATGTTAAATGCCTAAATAAGAATTTTAGTCTAGCAGCCTTAGTCGTTATGATTTCTAAATTGATAATAACTCTTTCCAACAGCCATTCAAGAAAAGCACTTTAAGAAGCAAGTTGGCCCAACGATAAAAGAAGACAATGTATCTAACAAGACTGCTGTGCAAGAAGGTGGACTTCTACTAGAAGTGAGTGAAAAAATGCTATCTTTTCCGGCTCTAACTTATTCAGTTTGATGATATATTCGGGTTAATGCTTTGTGGCAACTTCAAACAAATGGTCGGTCTTGGTTTAAGTCATTCAAGAATCACACTTGTGAGCACTTCTTGCAAGAGCAAAACTGGCAGTCGTGGTAGTCCCGCTCAGTCTCCATTTGGGCAACTGCACCTTGCACCCTTACGTCCTCGAAATTACCAGTGAACTCCAGCGGGCCAGTTCACAGTTCTTTTTCACTTGGAGTGATAGCAGAGCTTTATTTTACTTGGCCCATATTCTGATGGTGCCAATAGGAGCTTGCCTGGTTACTGATCTGAGTTGAGAGTATTCTGGTATATTTTAATGTATCCTATTTCCTCAACTCTATGCTCTGAGGGAAGAGGTGTGTGCAGAAGTTATTCCTTCTATGTATTTTTATCCCCTTCAGGATGACTTTATATTGGCAGAGCAGCATAAAGGGACCATACTGTTACTGAGAATTGGATCCATTAATCTGTATGAAGAATTAATACTGCTGTGAACTACTGAACCAGCTAGAGCTCAGCAGTCCATCCCAGATACATCTGCATTTCAAACACATGATGTAATAATGCCTTTTATACACTGAGGTCCTTGGAAATTCCTGTGTGATTAAGAATGCATATGTACAGTTGTTTTGGATAGGATAATATTCATGGTATAAAACTTGTGTTTTAATGACAGCTCTGAATACATGTAAATGTAAATTAAATAGTAGCCTCCACCAAATAAATGCTGTATACTATTAAAGAAAAAGGACATTTTATCATATCGTAAGTCATTCAAATCTATGGAATGGAAACTGGCACTCTGCTTTCCTTCCTCTTAATACTTTAAAAGACTTTAATTTTGTATTTCAAAGCAAGTAACACAGAGACATCTGATTAGTTCGTGCTACTGCAAAAATGAGATTATTTGCAATCATTGCCATTCTCAATGAACAGGGAGTACAGTGCGTACAATAAATTATAAATATAGTGAGTATCTAATTTGTAATGAGGCTTTCCTATCAGTAGTTAGTGTTTTGTTGGGTGTATATTACATGATTACACAAGTTGTAATCATTAAGGATCTTCAAACAGTAGCCCTACTGCTATGAGCACACGGAGAGAACACTGATACATAATTTCAGGTAGGTTACAAGAGATTAATAATACTGTATATGCTAATGGTCTGCTCACTACTGGGTCTATAGGAGTCACATTCCTTTTGAATATATGGGAGATAGTATCTTTTTTTGTCCTGGATCATACATAATCTGGATCATTAACTAGACGATTAAGTGCATTTTAACATGAATGTATTCACCAGGCTTCACTTATGGGTATGTTTGACCTAGAATAAGAGGGTGAATTTTCCTTAGGCCTTGCTGGGAATGTTTCCTGGGGACTGATTTTGGCTCAGATGCTCATTCAATGGCCATAACGTGAAGAAAAGTAGGTTTTTCAGTTGTTCAACCAAATGCACCATGTTCGTTATTAGGAACTCTGGGGTTTTAACTAAATAGATGCATTTGTGATTCCTTCCAAGGAGAAGCAAACAATCTTGCTTTGCATATTGACTTTTGAATCTGGCGACTTTATTGGCTCTCAAAAGATATTTTTCAGCTGTCAAAAGCTGCTTTCCTTCTTGTGACACCACCTCGCACTGTGTAACCTCTCCTAGATGCTTTATATAATACAAACCAGAATAATCTGAATCACCAAAATACGTGTGAACAATACTGTCCTTGACTGCAATGTTAATGAAAAACCAGGGATAATTGCATTTTTTTTTCCTACTGGGCATGATCACTGTGCTGTATGTATAGATAGAAATATGGGATAACAAGAAATCTAATTACTGGTAAATAATGTATTTGTGACTCTCCAGTCTTGGAATAATGCAGCACTTCCCCTTGCAGCTTAAAAGAAAACAGTGGAATTAGGCTGTCTTCAAAGTATGTTTAAAATGTTTTTTATTTCTAAAGGCCTCTGCCACAACATGTGTTTTTTATTTAAGATTTTATAGAGATTTTTTACAGCTATAATCAAATAGCTTTCATCAGCAATAATAGAATAAACAATGATACCAGTTTATCACAGACTTTTTAGTGGAGCACAGCAGGTAACTAAATAAGTAATTTCTTCCAGTGTTTTAATGTTTAAGATCACTTCTTTTGGAGAAGAGAGCTTTTTCTTGCCATTTTTCTGTTTCCTTTTGGAGGGAAGACAGTCAAAGCTCTGACAACCAAAGTCTATTGGAGACTTCATAACTGTTTGACTGCAGTAATGAATTTTAACTTTGCAATTTCAAAATATTTTCCAAGACAGGTGGTAATTCAACCCTTGTGCCACATGCCTTCTGGCAGAAAATGGCCATATTCAGTTTCTGAAGCTTGTTACTGAACGCTTAAGGAACACTGGGCCAAACCCATAACCAGAAAAGTGGGAAAATAAATTGTATTGGCAGTCAATAAATCCAGACAGAATTTATGGGGTGATGGGGTGGAGAAACACAATAAAATGGTGACTTGGAAAAATAAGAATGAATCACTGGTGGGTATCTAGGCAATAGCCTTGATTGCAATAATCAACTCATGGCTGTTAGCCACCTCCTACTCTTCCCCCCAGCTGCACTCACAGTCTCAAGTCCAGACTCAGAGCCTACACTGTTGTGCAGGTAATTTCTCATCATGCATGTGTAATTTCCACGTGTTATACTATCCTATCTGAAGAATTAAATGTCCTTTGTTGAGAAGGAGGCCCTCTCTCGACTTGTTTTCTCAATGACATTCAGTCAGGCAGTGGCTCCATCATCATCACTGACACTGCTTCTTGTGTAATCATCACCCATATATGAAGCAGTGCCCTGCTAAAATTGTCACTTGGACTTTATTGACCACCTCACAGTTGCTTCTACAGTTGCTCTGCTTGTTATGGAAGAATGACTGATGTTCAGATTTCTGTCTAAGTCCTTGCTGCTGAAGGAGATGTCTTGATATTCTTTCCTTCCTTCTTTGTTTTGTCTGTTGGTCTTTTATTCCCCTATTGTAGGCTGCAGCATAAGATTTATTTTATTTCTGTCGCCAGATGTACTGGACATAATTCTTTTCAGGTGTGAAAATAGTGTTTTATACACAAAATGTCACAAAAATTAGAATGAAATCTAGGTGAACCAGGCAGCTCTCAAACAGATGCTAATGGAGTAAGAATGCCTGGTTCTGTCATGCCACATCTCACTGATGAATACTGATAAAGGCCAGACCTGGCCTGTTTTGTCATTTCTGTGCTCACCGGCAGCTCATGCTCTTTCAGGGAAGGTCCATGTTGTTTTCAGGATATTCCAAGCCACTCTTGCCCAGTTCACAGACAGATTTCCACATAAGTCCCCTTCTCTTAAGGCTTCAGGGCACAAAAATCACATTTCTGTGATTTTGTCTCATGTTTTTCTTTATGGCTGCACTGAAGATGCCAGTCATTACACTATCCTGGTATTTCTTATTCAGTGACACTGTACATTTACTCTTCCTGAGCAGAGGTAGTTACCTATGCATGCCTGAATTACCTTTTTCCTGCTAAAAACAAATAATGGCATATGGTTGAATAAAAAGGTATTGGATTTGGTTGTTCTTTCACTGTAAAACCCATGCACGGGAGCAAGAAATGTAAGGACCTTTCAGGCATAATTTGAATTACAACCCAGAATGGTGGCTGCAGGCTCAACATGTCTGCGTGCTGAAGAGAAAAAAATCCATAGCCTATTTTTCTGTAAGTAGTTCAGAGTGATAACAGGCTCCCTTACGAAAGCCTCCACAGCATTGCTCAGATGCTGAAATCACCTGCTCTTTCAGTGGGAACATCTGCACCTCCCTGGTTCTGCAGCCCACCCCACCCTTCCGGAGCATCTGGTGGTAACTACTCCAATCTTTATTCATTTTAGCCTGTCAGGAGACAATGCCCAGGAGACCCGTGCACTCAGTGTACATCCTTAGCAGTAGGCTGTTGAATGCTTTGGAATCTCCTCGTGCATGTGAAAGAGACTTCATTTCTTCTGGCCAAACACAGGACAGACCTCTTAGTTTTCACCAATGGCAGAAAAAGCAAATTATTGACATTTTATATATTAATCTATGGCAAAGATCTCATTCTCCACCCTTCCTAAACAGTACTACAGTTACAACTTATTTAAATTTTCAGGCAAAGACTGTCAGATGCCTGGCATCTTGAAAAGTATCTTAAAAACAAAGAAATTACTTCTTCAAAATCACGTCTGTCTTCAGAAGCGGAGAAAAACAGTGAAAGCTAGTTTTGGTGGTGCAGCCCTTATAATTCTCCACTGGTATCAATAATCTTAGCTTCATTACATTAACCATTTAATCATCTGAAGTTGGATTTTTTAAACTGAGCTTCTGTTTTTTTGTAGGCATACTTTTGTTCTACCATTTAGCAGATGAATTTTGCTGATTTGAGTTGTAGCTAACATGTTATAAGCGAAGCACTTCAGGTGTCTAGCTACTGAACCAGAGGCATTTGTGCTTGGAATTGACTGTTGGTGCAACACGATAGCATAATCAGGTATAGGCATTTTATCATATAAACAAGTCCTTTATATATCATTTCTTAATTACATATCATGGATTTGGGCACTATTGTGAATAGGAAGTTTTGATTCTTTCTTCGTAGTTCCCACTGAAGTCAGTGAGGCTTTTTTTCATTGGCTTTAATACCAAATAGAGCCCAAGACTTCTTAATCAAAAACAATGAAAGTCAGACTTTTTATCTAAGTAAAGGATTCAGGATTTGATACAATGCCAGCTTGAAGCATATTGTTTAACATTATGTCATTACCTTAAAAGTGGCTGCAAATAATAACTTTCTGGGAGTTACTTTGAACAGAGAGGTGCATGTGCACATTTTGGCACTGAAAGGTATTTCCAGGTGGCCTCTACTAAGAGCTTGAACTAGAGTTCAAGTTTCATTCCAAGGGATTTGGAAAATGATACATTAGAAAACATCCTATTGGTGGTGTTCTTCACTCTACATAAGGAAATAACATAGGAAACCCTTTTCCCACTTGGTTTCCTGTAATTTTTTTAAACTTGTTAGTGTAATTCCACTTCCTCCTTCCAAACTGATTTATGTAATCAGTACTTGATAAAACTGTGCTCTTGAAAAAAGTACTCTAGTTTGAATTTCAGTCTGAGAGCAAGAGATTTTACTCTTCCTGTTATTTTTTAATTTAAACTTGAAAAGGAAAATTGGGACTCAGACAAAGTGTGTTGTTGACCAAGACACAGACTTCAGAAATCAAAAGCTGGTAGAGAGAGACTTTTTGATTTATTCTGGTCTTGAATTCCTTTTCAGCAATGGTGCTGACTCTCTTAGCACAGTCCTTCTAAAGTAAATCCTGTTAGATTTTGGTACCATGCTTTGCCTTTTAATCTACTGGTTTGAAATGGGGCCATGGAAATAGGAAGTTCTTATAAAGAGCTCATAGTCTCGGTACATTTTCTTTTTCAGTTAATACAACTTTTAAAAGTTACCCAAACAACCCTTTTGCTTTCCTTTGTTTTCAAACATGAACCTTCTCCCAGTAATTCAGATGACATGATTTAAGCTGACATTAGTCACTTGGGATGACTTACAGAGAATTTAGCCATGAAAAAAAAGAGCCATAAATAGGGTCAGGAGTAACTTGCCATTTTATCACATGCGTACATTCACTTTCTTCTTGCCAGGCGCAGGCAAAACACAAAGGAACATTTCAGAGGCCCTGGTCCCTCTTTTTTTTTTTTTATTTGCAAAAAGGCATATTTCTAAATTCCAGACTTGAAATTTGGCATGGCCACAACTTTGTGCAAAAAATATCCTTTCTGTTGCCCTTTAAACAAATAACTAATGTTCTCGCTTATTGCATTTTTCTTTTTTTTTTTTTTTTTTTCTTCTCAAACAAATCCGGACAGAGAAGCCTGTGACCTCTAAATACCACTTGCTCTCTCCTCCAGTCGTTAGTGCTCCTGTTAGGACTGTAACGATCACGATGCTGCTGCAGTGCTGAAGGTTCTGAAATACAGGCGGTGGCACCCTCCAGCTTGACAGAGGGGCAGAGCAAAACAAAAGGAGGTGATCCTCTCCCTTCAGATTTGCAGCCTAAATACGAGACAAGTGATGAAAGATGCATTTTGATGGCCAACAGAGCGCATGGAAATTATGAACAAAGTGGTAACCACAATTGCCAGCGCTCATAGTTTATGAGCAGCTTGACCTTTGCCAGGACTTCTGCAAGCGTTTTAACGAGGGATTTGAAGGACAGAAGTCAGGTACCCCTGCAGAGGCTTGCAGGGAGGCTTTTAGCAACATAGGAAACACCATTAAGCCCTTGTTTTCAAATCTTACATATGGATGAGGGGAACATGTTGGACTGATGGGAGTTAGTACTTAGCTTCTCCAACATGAAATGACAGATAATAATTGAGGTGGGAGCAAGCTGTGAGTAGTTCAGAAAATCAGGACAAGCAGCTTATGGTTAATGTAATAGAGAAGGGGGAGCCGCTGCCAGTACAGGTGTGCAGCGAGGAGAGACAGTTGGCATCCTCTCTGGTTTGCACTGGCATTGGAAAAGTTGGCTTCCATTTGTTAGGGCAGAGGCAAACCTGCTGTCATATGAGGAGGCCTCGCTGAGAAATTTCAGGCATACCGATGAACGGAGAAGCTGTCCATCAGCAGCATTAAGGTAAAGAATCAATAAACTGTGCCAGTCCGACACAGACCAGATGTGGATCCAAATTTGAGGCCACTGTTGCTGTCGCCAGACTGTTCATCACAGCCAACTCCACCCGAGCTCACTTTTCACAGCCGCTTCCTCTGTTTCTGCTTGGGCTATTTCGGTGCCTCTGGAGATGGTCCAGCGGCCACGTGACTTCCTCCCCAACAAAACATATTCTCCCATTTCAGCTCGGTTAGGTTTTTTTTTTCTCTCACTGACTTCAGAGCTAACCCTTGGCAACCATCCTCGCCAATCAATAGGTTCAATATCTGTATGTGAGCACTGCGTCGTACAGATGCACCGGGATTTAGTCTGCTAGTAGAACTGGATTTCTTGCATTCAAGTAACAAAGGCAATCATAACATGCTGTTCCTTCCATACAAGTTTCTGCATATGCATTCGCTTTTGAGGAAGTGTCCTGTTTTTGAAGATGGCAAAGTCATGTATTGTAAAAAAAAGACCCAAGGAAATAGAAATACACTTTAAATAATGCCTATTATCACAGATAATTGCAATCACATTGTTTAACTGGTCTTCAACTGGTTGAAGTGAAATAAATTAGTAGCCTAATCTGTATTTACAGCTGACACTTGCTTCCAGTATATTCCTCATTGTCAACTCAGAAAAGCTAATGAGCTGCAGCCTTGCTATCTTCTCAGTAAGGGGAAGTGATGAGCAAGAAAGCAGGTCCAGGCAAGACTGTGTGTTGTCTTAAGAATTGTTGCAAATTTGCAGTGATTTTGTTTTGTGTTTATGAAGGTTTCAAGAGAAAAACTTCCATATTTTACTAGATATATTCAGTACATTTCAATTTTACTTTTTGCCTACCTCAGTTAATAAAACTTGAATGTACTGTTTGACAGGTTTGAACTGAAAACTGCTATTAAAAAGCATGATGCTGACCATTAAATATACTGTTTCCTATTAGCAAAGTTATAGTATTGATTTGGAGACAGGAGGACAGACAGGCACCCTTCAAATAATTTTGTTGCTGTTCCAAGAACTTCAAGAGAAAACACCATCATTCTGATTTTAACAGTTCCTAACATTTTATGAGTAGACAAAAGGAAAATGACATAGTTTTTGCGTCCCGTTGTAATTGCAGTTCTTCCAGAAACTCCTAGCTGCAAAAGCTGATGGTGGAACACAGCAGGCATTTTCCCCAATGTGTTTTGCACCTCCCAGCCTCCTCCCAGTACTGCAATGCCCCCAGAATTCTTCAGTAACTGAGACTGGGCTTTTTTAGCAATAAGAAAACAAGTGTCTCCTTAACCTGAAGCCGGGGCTTGCAGAAGGGCCTTGGGGAAGGGCTCCTCCAGTCTGTAACTCAGCCTAAGATCTGCAGTTGTTGCTGCTGGTTAGAGGAATTGTCTCTAACTTTCCATTCTCACCTCTTTCCAGATGATCCACTGGCATCCACTTGATATCTAGATTAGAGAGAAGGTGTTGCTTGCCTCTTTGGGTCAGCGTAACACATTAATAGCAGAATTCACTCCTGCTGCCAGTGTAGGACAGGGTGTATTTTATACAGGATACTTACAGAATACAAAACATGGATAAGATAACTAGCATAGTAAGACAGTTCCCAGAGTCCAATTCAGGAATGCCGCACTCTCTAAAAACTCCACTGACCTGAAATGGTGTTTTAAAAAGACGTTTTAGCATATATTATTGAACAGAATGTGAAATACAGATTGTTTTGCTCTTCTCCCCACCCCCAGATATAGTTCCGTGTTAGAAAATGTAACATATTGCTAAATACAGAGAAAAATAGTGCTCTGAAATTAGGACATCACATTCTGTTTACAGTATATAGACTGCAACATTGTGTCTTTTAGATTTTGATTCCTTACAGTAAGAGATGTCTGCCATTCATACTTGTAAACAGTTTGCAAGTACAAATAAAAGTCAGCTGTGAATGGAATATTATGATGGCTTCTTCTCTTCAGGACTTGATGCACTTACATGTAAATAATGCCAGAAAAAAAAATCCAGACATTTGGTGCTTACATATGTTTAATTGTCCAACATGTTGGATAAATATTACTCAAGACTCTTTTCAGTAAGTTATTTCTGTGGAAGATAATGGGTAATCTTACTACATTTGTTATTGCAAAGGCTACCTAACTAAATTTGTTATTACAAGTGCAGAGTAGCGAGCAATTAATGCTTCATTTTGAGTCTTCTTAAATGGAATTAATCAGGCTTGCATTTTCTATATTGAAATTGTTAAAGAGAAGACTGAAAAGCCCGGAGCAGCTGCAGAACTCCGAAAGAATGAAGGGCTGAACTTGCACTGAAGATAAGATACTGCCCCAGCTTTGCTTCCATCTGTGAATACAACATCTGCTTTTGAGGAAGTGAAATGAGAAACTGCATAAATCAATATAAAGATTGTTTCTATTTCCAAGTGTAGTCCAGGGCATAGTATTTGTGAAAGAACATTGACAGTAGGGTTCCATTGCTGGTAGAACACAATTTTAAATTCAGCATCATGATTAATGAGGAGGCTAAAGAAAAGATATACAAGATTATGTCATACTTTAGTGTCTTTTCATGATAATTGCTAAGGTAAATGACACGCTACTCATCCAAGCACTCACTAGCATATTCAGCAATCCTGATACATACATTAGGATGAAGGAAAGGCTGTGGATGTTGTTTACCTGGACTTTAGCAAGG
>KZ505645.1:1899633-1920216 GCA_002844005.1 Limosa lapponica baueri | reverse complement strand
GGGGAGGTTCAGGTTGGATATTAGGAAAAATTTTTTCACGGAAAGGGTTATCAAGCATTGGAATGGGCTGCCCCAGGGAAGTGGTTGAGGCACCATCCCTGGAGATATTCAAAAGACGAGTTGACACGGTGCTCAGGGATATGGTTTAGTGTTGGTTGGTGGTGTGTGGGTTTGTTTGTGGTTTTTGTTTTTGTTGGTTTTTTGGGGGGTTTTTTTGGTTTTGTTTTTTTATGGTTGGACTAGATGATCTTAAAGGTCCCTTACAACCTAGGCGATTCTGTGATTCTGTGATCTATGTATTGATAAGAAAGTGCTTTTTTTCTGACAATTTTAGAATTAATGATTTGAATATTCTTCTTCTTTAGATTACTATAAATAGCCTTGTGTAGAATAGAACTTGTGTAATTTCCATTAATCTCAGGCAGTATTCATATACTCACTTCCCATATGAAAATCCAATTGGTGATGCAAAGAAAAGAATAATGGACTTTTAACAATTAGACATGAAAAAATCCACCAAACCTGGCTGTCAATAGCAAGCATTGTTGGTGTTAATAATTTATTAGATTCTCATTTCCACTGTTTAGTACTTGTGAAGACAATAGGGTTCAATTGGCACGTGACTCTTTCTAGAGTGCGCCACATAACTTTCTGCACGTACAAAGTCAAATGATGCTTCAGCTCTTCTTTCTCAATACCATCTTGGGCAGAGTGGTTGGCTTTGAGGTGGTGGGCTCACCAGAGGCCAGCCATTCCTACACACAGTAAAGGAGGAGGCCCTGCCCCAAGGACTTGAGACAGACTGAGCAAACTTTGTTACAAAAGCTTAGCTTGGAAGGAAAGTATAAGGGAAGAAAAACTACATTTACAATTTTGCATCATGCAATCAAAACAACTTTAAAGGCAAAGCTGTTCTTGGTTGTGTCCAATACTTATTACATATCAAGCATATAAAAAACAACATCACCATGGTTTAAAATGCATTTACTTGTGTGCACACATTACAGTCTCACCCTCCAGGGAACTACTATGTTTTCTTGAAAGTTTATAGCTCACAATTACCAGAGCCCAGTGACTTACATTTTCCTAACTGATTTCCAGGAGGCCAGTTTTGTCTGCTGCCTCTTGATGAGCCACAGCACTCCGGCTCCCTTGTTAGACTGAAGACACATACATAAACAAGTATTTCCAAAGTTGCCCTGATACCTTGGTGGAAGTGATGGGATACTGAAAAATGAAATAACAAGAAAATTCACCATTTGAATGGCTCATAATCATCCATGATTTTCACATGGCACAGCTGTTCTCTCCGACAGAAAATGGGAGGGCCAGGGCTCTAATTCTTCTGGCAACGTCAATGATCTTTGAAAATTTTGCCAGGCCCTGTTCTGGGAAGCATGGCACTCGATGCTGAATTTCCATACTGTCTTTAAGGAGCCTGAAGTGATATCCAGGCTTGAGGAGATAGGCAGGAAAGTGAAATTCATTTTATCTGGGAACACAAGAAGAGTGAGATGGACATAATGATCATATATACATATTCCTTTGTATTTGAAAAGAAACATTTCTCTTATGAAAACCAATCAATTAGATCAAACACTTTCCCTCCAAAAAGCTTCCCATATAAACCCATGCTGTAGGCTTCAGCCTGTAGGATTTACTTTCTCCTCTGGCTCAAATGATGGGAATTCATCTTCTGTTTTGTTTCTCTTGCCTGAAAACTAAGCAGTACACACAAGCCTTTGATCAAAACTGAATGTTAAAAACAATTCTACCACTCCCCTTTTGCATGAAATAGTGCTTACTCACAGAAATATTCCTTTTGAAGTTCCTTTGTAGATACCAGAGAAATACACAAGAGTCCGGAGGGCTAAGAGATACTGTACTTGTTGAGCAAAGGCCATATTCTGATGTCACCAGATACGGTATTTCTGAATAGTCTTTTATGCAGGGTTTTATTTCAGGGTTCTGTAAGAGGTTGTTTGGTTGTTTTTTGTTTTTTTTTTCGGTTTATAAAGAGAAACTCAGGGATTCCAGAGGGATTTTTGAGAAGGGCAATTATGAGTCCTAAAAACACCAGTGGAAAGAAATACTGATTCACTAAACAATACAGTTAAAGACAGAAGACATATTAACTGTCTGCATTTTCCTCCTAATATGCATAAGACAAGAACAAGTATATCATTTCCAGAGTTTTTAAATAGCTACTTATTTAGATCACCAGAAAATGGCCCCATCCCACATAGGATGCAACAACCCAGTGATCCACTATTAAATGAAGCTGTTCCAGATAAACTGCAAGCCAACTGACCCTGGAAATTTAGTACCCAAGTTGCGTGACTTGAAAATCTGTTCAAAGCAAGGCATGGCTGCAGGCCTTGACTGTTGTACTTTAGTAACCATAGTAACGTATTCTCTGGAGACCTAATGCTAGTGAATTTTCCTTTATTTCAAGGAAGAGTAATAAGAGAAATGTGGCTTGGAACTTGTTCTTTCTCACTCTTTTTTTTTTTACCCCCCCTCCTTATTTTTACTATGCCATGACCTTGACCAAAATATCTTTGAAGTGTTTGCTGGCTGATTTTCTGCTATGGGACCAGAAAAAAATATCAGGATATATAAAGGTTCTTGCCAAAGGAAGTCCTATCTTCCTCAAAATATTTGCCTTCATTCCCAAAGAGAACCTCTTGACTAATAATGTTTCAAAAACTTCTTAATGGAAGGAACTGATAACTTTCATCTCACAGCTACTACGGGCACCAGAATAATGTTGTACTTTCTTTGAACTGACAGATTAATTGTTTTTTGTTTCAGTAGCAGGTGCAGCTTTTCGTGAGTACATAATTGGATGTACATGTTTTTTCAAAAGAACACAGGCCCCTGTCTGGTGCCAAGCTCTTTTTTAATTTTTTTTTCCATTTGGGAAAAAAACCCCCACAATTTCATTTTTTAAGTACAATGTAGAAAACTCATGTAAGTGTTTTTAAAAAGCCAAATACAAACAAACAAATGTTCACAATACATACTTAAGTCTGTCTCACATGTTTCAGCTATTATCCTGGATTAGAAATTCCATCTGTCATTGAATCCATATGGTTTACCAAATGGCAGTTTACAACCATGTATTTTTTGCAGATTTGAACTTAGTTGTTTTTTGTTGCAAAACTTTTAATGTCCACGCTAATATCTGTGTGTGTATGTTTCTATGTGTGTGTGTACCCGTATGCTTGTATAAGTATATGCAAATTGCTAAAAATTCTGATAGGATGCAAATGGACTTTTTTAGATCCCACCAGTTGTACACAAAGCAAATAACATCAACACTGAGCCACAGAGCTTGGTTATTCCCTCCTCTAGATCCAAGAGCTCTATTTTGGGCTTTCCATTATTTCTACTGAAAATAATGAAGTCAAATGAGGAGAGCTGCCTTTACTTCTCTGTACTGTCCTCTCTGTGTTTTGGGAAGACACGTGGCTATGTTAGGGAGTGCAAACTGCACAAGTATGAGGCTGGGCCAAGTCCTCTTTCCCTTTTCCTCCCCCCAGGTTATCAATAACCCAGGCAGATGGCTGCTGTGGTTCTGACACAGCACACCAGTGGAGCCTCCTGGTCACTGGGAACGAGAGAATGCTATCACCAAAAATTTTATTTCAGTAACTGGGAATGTTTAAAATCATAAGTGGAGCCATATACTTTGTTGTCCTGTTTACCATGACACCCAGTAACTCAGAACAAAAAAGCTGGGAATAGTTTTCATTTGTTCTCATGGACTTAAGCTGTCTCTCCCTTCCACTCAGTATAACAAATCACTAGGATTCTGGCCAGAATAACATAAAATCTCTATGCAGTGTTACTCTAAAGGCCTTGAGCATAGAGTGGTATATGATAGTTGCGAGATTTATCTAAGAGGTCAGAAGATGTCTTTTCCTACTAATTTGCAATCACTACTACCCAGTTCTAGGGTACCAGACTTGTGCTAGCAAACACCCTCCTCTTTTTCCCCAGCTGTGGTAAGTAGGTAAGAAAAGTATAAATCTCAGCCCAACTCTGACTCTATTCAGAGTCCTCTGTGCTACAGATGTCAGATTTCACACTGAACTGCACTTTAGGGTAATATAGCAAGACCAGAAAAATTTGCAGTCATGGGTTAGACTCACTGGTTATGAAGTTTTACTCCATGTCCAGTTCGTCTCAGTGTGGTTGAAGCAGCAGGTTTCCCAGCTAAAATGAGGTTTAGACAACCAGAATTTGTGTTAATCCTCAATAGCTTCATGTGGCTCCATAAAAGTTGTTGTTGCATCAAAGTGGGTTTTGCTTTCCCTGCCTGCAGGGCAGAGCATCTGATGGCTGTTTGGGGTCATGAAAACCAGGCAATGCTTACTTAAGAGATCTTAACTCAGAAAAGGACATCAGCATTTTGAGAACAAAACAAAAACAAAGCGGGGCAAGTTTGTGGTTCTCTTCTTTTACATACTTCCCTCAAATCCATACTTGTTTCTGTCTTAAACACATGGCTCCTTGAACTTTTCCTCCACTTCTTTACTCTTCTCTCTTCCACCCTTCCTTAATACCTCCTCCAACCTCACAGATGTAGTTGCCAGTCCACTGATCTGAACCCTTAGGAATACACATGGTCCCATTTCCCCTTCCCATTTTTACAAAATGCTGCACCTGGTCCAGCCCAACTTCGGATTTGTAAAAAAAAACTTGTGTAAAGAAAAAGCTGCCTGTCTTCCACTGTGGGGGAGCAAGCTTTACATCTTAAAGGTAGAAACTGATCTCTTAGGGTAGGTGTCTGGACCTAAAGAGTATGTAACCATATATTGGATGAAGAAGATTCATTTTTGCATAGGAGTATTTATTTCTTGGTTCACAAAAACAATCCTCAGCAAAGGCAGGTGCTCCACCTTCTATTTTCTACAGGGGCTGAACAAGCCCAGCTTGCCTGCAGGACAACAGAAGACACATTTTAAGGATGTTCAGCATAATACCATGTGAGATTCTTTGATCATATTCAGATCTTGTGGTCATTATCTAAGCCTTCCCAGATAGGGCTTGGTGCATGAATTTGCGTAGGTTAAGAACATTTCTTTAAGGTTCTTAATTTCTACTTGCCACGGCTGCACGGGCAGGACCAGAAGTCTTTCGGAACGTGCACGGTAACGGCCCCAGACATCGGCATGAAGGAGCTCCCTTAAATGTCCTATCTTTGTGGAAATTTTTTAGTCTGTTCAAATTAAAAGGCCTGCCAGATGTTCAAAATGTAATAAAATTCCTAACATCACATCACTGATGGTTTCATTGCTGTGAAGATGAGTCCAAAGAGACAAGATGCCAAAAATGCTTTCTTGTCTCCGCTCGACACTGGAAATGGGTATGACAGATACCATCTATGGAGGCTCCTCTCAGCACAGTGAAAGGCACAGATGTGAAGATGTAGAAATCTTGACACATCTTCTGGTTGGTGAGGTGCTGGGATGAATTTGGGCATTATTTAGAGCAGAAAATAGCACCAGTCCGGCAACTCCTTGTGCTTGAGAGTCAACAGG
This sequence comes from Limosa lapponica baueri, assembly GCA_002844005.1. Taxonomy (NCBI): domain Eukaryota; kingdom Metazoa; phylum Chordata; class Aves; order Charadriiformes; family Scolopacidae; genus Limosa; species Limosa lapponica. Next base: position 1,914,667 of record KZ505645.1, on the reverse strand, counting down.
GATAACTAGTCTTCAACACAAACCCAACTAGGCAGAGATAATGCTTATTCTGGAAAGGATCTGTATCTATGGAGCTGACCTGGTGTTGAACGTGGTTTGCCCTTGACTATTCTTAGCGATGACTCATGGTTAGCATTGACTTGATTGAATCAGTTGCTGCTACAGCTCTTTCCAAAAGCAGGTGATCCATTGCAGTCTCTCCACTCGATCTCTCCAGTCACTGTTTCACAGGTTCTTTGAGGTGCAGAGCCCCTGGCTGCGTATGGTCCCCTTGGGCCATGTTTCCAAAGGTGCTCCACATTTATGATTGGGGCCAAATCTTCTGAGGAGGTTGGCCTATTGTGCACTGAACTCTTGAAATTCTGCCCACCATTGTCACAGTGGGAACAGGCTTCGAGCAGTCTTGGAAATCTGGTCCTTATTTAGAAACTGAAAAGAGAACCAAGTTCACAAAAATATGTCAGTGTATCTGGTTACTGAGCAATTGAAAATCTGCCCTCATTGTGCTTCAGGATTAACTCAGGATTAATAGGCACATCACTACAACAGTCAGTTGAGAGAAAGGTGAAGGAAGGATAATAGCAATATAGCAGTATTTCAGCAGCAGCTATTTGAACTATAGTCTCAAAAGACCTCAAAACCATCACATGAAAGGATCATCTGAACTACCTTGGAATGCAAGCCTGCTGCAGTGAAGATACATTACTGAATCTTTATCAAGGGAAGAGAGGCAAAATTAGTCAGTCTGCACGCAGCTTGATGGATCTTAGTGTTTATGTCATGCATTTCATTTAATCCTTACTTTTATTTTTGGATTTCTCTGGTTGCTTTCCTTGCATCACCGAGTTTATGAGAATTAATTTAGATTTTTTCTAGACTAAACATTGGTCTATATCAATGAAGTATTTATTGCCTACTTTTTATATTCATTGCATTTATGCAGTTATGCTATGTATGTATTTTTATAGAAGCCTAAGAAAATAGCCATACTTTAAAATATATGTCCAGTTTTAAAGCCACAGCTACAACAGCACATGTATTTAATTTTCTTGTTGGGAGGTCATTATATTATCTATATGTATCAATGCATATACCTTCAAGCAATTATTATAGAATGTAATGTATTAAAAGCAAAAAGTAGTAGTCAACACTTGTTATTAAACGTTTAATTGTATGAATTAACAACGAAACAAAATTTAAAGTGATAATAAACTAGTAATATAATATAGTATAATATAGTTACACTGTAATTAGCTATCCTAACTCTTTTAAAAAAAGAAAAAAGCATGTTCCAGACTGTTATTCATTTTTCACGTTAGGAAAAAAGACTTCTGCAAAAATGTGATGTCCAACTTTTTTGCAGTGATTTTTTCATATGTAGAATATTCTTAAAATTATTACATTGTATACCCATTTTGCTCTTTACTTTCTGATTATATTTTTAATTATTTTCTTTTCCCTTCTCTAGTCACTGAATGGTTTTGCATTGGTGGTGAGTGCAGATGGGATGATATTTTATGCCTCGTCGACGATTGTGGACTATCTGGGGTTTCATCAGGTAAATATATTAACAAATATTTAGAATACTTAGTCACTGTCATATTAATGTCTTTCTTGTAGTCAGTCCTACTAACTGGCTTTGTAAAATGCAGTGCTTTATGTTGTTTTGCCTTATCCTTCTCCTGCTGATTAGACATACACTATTACTGAACTTAAGCTATTTCACTATGCCATTTCAGGCTAATCATCTTTTTTTTTCTCATCTGACAGAATTCCTTGTAGTGTCGACCTGTTTGTAAAGTTTTTGTTAACAGAAATATGATCCATTATAAAAATAATAAACTAAAAATTTCTTTTCAACTTCAGTATAAGAAACTGTTATTCTAGACTGGTTGTCTATGTATAATAAATATATTGTAAAGTCACAGAATAATAGAACCATGTAGTTGAAAGGACCTCTGGAGGTCATCTAGTCCAACTTCCATCTCAAAGCAGACCCAGTTAGAACAGGTTGATCTGGGACCCATCTAGTCAAATTTAGAATTTCTATGACCCCTCTGAAAGATGTCTTCCAGTGTTTAACCACCTTGACTGTTAATTTTTGTTGCTTTTATCAAGTCCCAGTTTCCCATGTTGCAACTTGTGTCTGTTGCTTCTTGTCCTCCCACTTTGTTCTTCCAAGTCAGGCCTTGTCTTCTCTACACCCACTCGTTTGGTTGATGTAGACAGCAGTAAGTTCCACCTGAAATTTTCTCTTAAGGCAGAACAAACCCTGTTATTCTCTCCTCTCCTCATATGTCATGCGCTCCAGCCTTCTTAAGTGTCTTGGTAGCACTCTCTTGGGCTGATATCTTTCCTTCCTGGGGCACCCAAAATTAGAGAGAACTTTGCCTTTGTTGAACTTCCTGAGGTTCCTGTCACCCCACTTGTAGCCTGTCAAGGTCCGAGTAGCTGTTCTGCTCTCCCCAGTTGGTACCCTCCGCAAACCTGCTGAGAGCGCACTCTATTCCATCATTCACTAATCAAGAAATTAAACAGGGTTGGTCCCAGCATCGCTCCCTGGGGGATGCCACTAGTCACTGGCTGCCAGTGGCTATGACTCATGTTTGCATATGCATAAAAGACTTCAGAATAAAAAAAATCATCTTAGGATGTGAAGTCAAAAAGCAGATGTGAAAAACAGAGGCCTCTGAAATAACTTTCCTCAATCAATCTTTGCTCTGAAGGTATCTTACACCAGTCATTATTTTAAGGAAAGTATCAACCTAAAGATAAGTGCCTGCCCCACTACGCTTGCAAATTAAACATTTCTTGTTGTAATTGTTTCAGACTGATGTAATGCACCAAAACATATATGATTACATTCATGTGGATGATCGCCAGGATTTCTGTAGACAACTGCACTGGGCCATGAATCCTCCCCAGATGTTGTCTGGACAGCAACTACAGACAGAAACAGGTGGGATTGTATATGTTGATTGGAAACATAGGCACCACTGCATAAAGTTAGAATTGCGCTCCACCTACGCCTATGCCTGTTCCACATCAAGTCTTCACTGGAAAGCTGCATAGTGGCCATTTATAATGTTTTCATCCCATAGATGACAATTCTTCCCAATCCTTGACATGTGTAAGGTAGTGTGCAATATTGAGGTTAGAAAGTTGATGTTTCCTTTATTATACTTACGGATATTCTTACCCATGCAGAATGAACAGCATTGTTGTTCATGCTACCAACCTTTTGTTCCTACTGATCAGGACATTAGTATTTCTATCATTAATGCAAAAACCCCCATGCAAAACTTTTCTGTACAGCATCACAGCAGCCACATCACTTTTTGGCATTTGTTTTCTCATGCAAGATTATACGGATAGGAGTTTTCAGAAGAACAAGTAGGTTAGCAATGTATTTTTTCCTCTGAGGCTGTGAATACGTGTTCTTAAGGTTTCTCCCACATGAGGCGTTAAGCTGAAATCACAAGTATGGAAAATACAATGGGGTTAAAATGGTAAACTTTATAAAGAATTATTGATCCCAGCAAAAACGTATGCATTTCACCAGAAGGTGAGGAAGTATCTGAGGAAAGAAATTGAGGAAGCACAGTCTCCAGAAGGGTGGGAAAGAAATTGAGGAAGCACAGTCTCCAGAAGGGTGGGGAGAAACTTGCAAGCAATCCTTCAGCAGCCTTTATGAAGTCCTCAGGAACACAGTCATGAAACTTTGGCAGAATTTCTTGCAGTTTCTGTCTTTTGCAAGAGTCTTAGAGATACCTGAGGAAATTTGCAAGATTTTGTAGGAAGTACACAGAAAACTATACAATGTGCATGAATATTTCAAATTACTAAAAGTTACAAACATTTGGATTTTTTGTCCTAATATATACAGTGGAGAATTTAAGTTCCTGAGTTCATACTTCTGCACAAATACTTTTGGGAAGTAAGTACTTCAAAAGCTATGCACTTGTAGTCCAAAACTGAAAAATGCTTCATTAAAAATCAAGGAGGCAACAGCTGAACTTTAGCTAATCAGCCAGTGTTCATTTGTTTGGTTCTTTTTTTTTTTCTTGCATTAGCATTTTTCCTTATTTTGTTCCTTTTTCTAATGTATCTTCTGTGATCTCTGAACTCAAAACCAGCAACATCTGTTACCCTGCTTTGCATCATTAAAAATCACAAAAACTCAGGAAATAAAAAAGTCAAAGTTTCTGAATAAACTCACCTGAATCCCATTGTAGAGCTTTTCTTTTTTCTTTTGGTAGAGCATGTGCAGATGTACCTATACATGATACAATTTAATATTTGCCCTTCCATAGAGTAATTTTTAGCGATTTCCGTAACAGCTTCTTCAATTGGCTACAGAACATTTTCATTCTTTCTTAGTGTGATCTGATATATATATTGCTTCCACCGTTGTTCCTAGGAGAAGAGTATATTCTCAGTAAATTGTTTAAAGCACAGGAGAATGACAGCACGACAGCAGATTATTCTTCCTTCTTAACTCGTTGTTTCATCTGTCGAGTTCGCTGCTTGTTGGACAGTACTTCTGGCTTCCTTGTAAGTATAATTTCACTTGGAGAACTGTAGCCATGACATACTAGATTTTAATTACTTCACATGAAAAATATTTCAACATAAATATTGTGGACAGCCATGGACAGGATACACTTTTCATTTGATGTGCACTAACAAGAAAGACCTAAGGACATTTATTAATATGTATAATATTAATAAATATGTATAAAAATAGTATGTATAAAGAGTGATGGTAGAAAAGAAGGCTGTAATATTTGAAACTGAAAAAATCTACAAACATCTGTGTTTTAAGCTCTTTTGGACAACATCTGTCCTCATTTTTGTACTGGGTCTAGCACAAGGGTGGCAAACCTGAGTTTCAATGACTAACATTTAAGCACAAAGTATTTGCTTTATCGAACAGGAATAATAATGATCTGTTTTCCCCTTTTGTAAAAACCAGAATTAGAAAGTCTCTCACACGCTCCTCAAATATCCTTACTAGGAGAGGCTCATTTCTAGAAATCACTTCCCCATTTGCTTAGTTCAGACCAATACAGTTTCTCCATATGACAAAATACGGCGCGTGCGAAGAAAATGAGAGGATCAGCACGAGACAGGGAAATGCGACTTCTGTCTCAGATGCTCATTTGCTGGAAGACTATGGGTCTGAACAGCCGTACCAGTTAGTCATTTCTGCATCTCTGTTTTAATCTTGTAGCTCTGGAAAACGCCCAACTCAAATAGACCGATTTTTCTCTGGTCATTTTGTGGTAGGTAATCTTTTCAGCAAGAGGCAGCAGCTTGCTATTAACTGGATCTCTGCCTTCTGATTATATGGAGATTTGAGGCAGGGATGGATGGTTCCTTCCAAGCTATGTACTTTGAATCTGGCTGTCTTGGGTGTATCTTTTCCCTTGGCGTCTGCCTGCACAGCCCTTGGGTTGTGCCAGTCCACGTACTTCCTACAGAAAGAGCAGGGCAAGAGGAAAGAAACTCAGGAACCATCTCGCTGGTAAGAACAGAGCATGGAAAAATAATAGTTCCAGCTTTAGAGTAAGGCATAGAGGAAATAGCTGCACCACTATACGCTGCCTGTCTCAGCAAACAGAACATAACGCAGAACTTCTGCTTTAAGTACACAGGAGAGAAAAAACCAAAAACCAGACTCAAATGCCTCATTTTACTGTGTGTGAAAATGGCATGGTTTAAATGATATGAAGATAATGAAATTCCTAGGGTTTTTTCCCTATTTTAAAACTGATTTTTTTTTGTGTGAAACAACATGGTCCTAGGTTGCATTTGAATTTTTAATATTTATACACTGAATACTTAAGATAATTCTACTGTTTTTTTTGTATAACAGACAATGCAGTTCCAAGGCAAACTAAAGTTTCTTTTTGGACAAAGGAAGAAGTCCTCATCAGGAACAGTATTGCCACCTCAGCTGTCCTTATTCTGCATAGTGGTACCACTTCTGCTCCCTTCCATGACAGAGATGAAGATGAAAAGCCTGCTTGTGAAAGCAAAACACAAAGCTGATGATGCAGCAGCAGTGAATACAAAGTATTTTCAAATTAATCTTTTATCAGTTAGTAAAGTATGCTATGGGCTTTATGTTTATTAAGCATGTGAAAAGTACAAATTAGGCTAAATAACCCTCCATTTTAAAACTTTTTCTTAGAAAAGTGAATAATTTATCTGGATTTAATGATATAATACATCATAACTATGATAATATAACACAACATAACATAACATATATATTGTACTTTATGTATAATACATATTAAATATTGTATTACCTTATTTATAATTTTACAGAAAAACTGGAAAGTTAGGATGTCTTCCTAACCTTCAGAAGTTACCAGCACAATAAGTCACTCCACTAGTTGTAAAAGTGGAAAAGCAAAAGTATTTTTACTGAGAGTTTTCAAATTTCAGTATCTTCAGCTAGCACAGTTATTTGGACTAGGGCATTTTGGTAGCAAATGAAGGAAAAGAAAAACTTTAGAAAGCTGAATGTGCGTGTGGGTGGGTGTTCATATAGAGTCAAACGAGATGTATTTGGTGTATGTATTTATCTTACAACAGAAGGCTTATGAATACAAAAGTCTACGATTGCACTAAATGGCCTGGAGCTGATCACTCGGTAGCAATCACAGAAGATCAGGACAGATTGTGTTCAGACTCATTTCCTTCCTAACACTTATTTTCGTTACTCTTCCATGATTGGATTTTAGTTGATGTTTGAGGTTAGGGCTATGTTTTCCCTTATTTGGTTAAATGTAACCTTGCAGCAATGAGGTCCATTGGTGTGAAGCAAAATGCTCGTCAGTGTGACTGACAGCATCATAATTTGGCTTTTAGTTAGAATATGTTTGTGTATGTGTGGATTTACTATCCAGACGTGTAATGTGGTTCTAGCACATACATCCTTTTGACAAGAATGAAATTACTGGAAGGCTGATATAATGGACTACGCAGGCTTTTGGAACAGAGTTGGAAAGTCATTTCCACTTGCTAGTTTTTAGTGGCCTGAAATTAATTGGTGATCAGACTTCAGCTCCTAGAAAAGAGGTGCTTTACTTAAGTTTTATTAACTGACTGGACAGTGGCCAAGGATTTGACAAGAATTAAGCGGGCATTTAACTTCAGCGTTTCCTTTGGTTCAGGCCTGAAGCATGCTGGCCAGGGATGGCGGGCAAATTTATATAGTAATTTATTTTCTGAAGGTCTTAATAAAAGGAAAAATTTGTAAAGCAGTGTTATGGACTTTGCAGCCTTTCCAAGCCCTAATATACATTTTGAAAAGACTGGAAGAAATTAATTTAAATCATATGATGATTATTGGAAATTGAAGTCATGCTAACCCTTAAGTGCATTGCTGGTCAGTGTGATGTACGTACCTTGAATGTACCTTGAACAGGGAGAGCAGACTATACACAGTGTTTGTCTCAATTCAAGCTGAAACTTATTATTCCAGATATAGTTGTCATGAGCAGAATATTCCTAAACATAAATATTCCTCTTAATTGAATGCAGAATTCCAGTCATACACTAGTTTGACCAAATTAACAATGCAGGAAACATAGATAATTATTTAGTGTTGGTTATTATATATTTAAACCATAAGTTTTTGCCAATGGTCAACAGTTTGAAGATCACATCATTCAGAGTTTGTCACTTTACTGTGTTGTCATTCACTAACAAGGAATTTTCTGTCCTCTACAGCTCCAATTCCAAAGGTAATTCAGGTCTGTGTGAAGTGGCAGAATTATATGGAAGAAACAGTCATCATGAAGGTGCAGCTTTCACTAATGTGTTACAGATTGCTGAAAACCAAATCAAAGGTGTGTCTGCTAAGTACTTCTGGATTATATACAATTTATGGAGAAAGAATCTTGTCTTGTCTTTTCTCCTGTTATGTTTTCCAGATTTTGGTCCAATGATCTCTTTTTTCTTCTCTAAAACCCCTTCTGTAAAAAAATACAAAAAAAAAAAATTGACCACCTCAAAAGACAGTACTGGATTAGTCTGCTATTTTGGAGTGGGCAGAAATATTGTGATGCCAAGTTTACAGATATATAAACAATCACAGTAAATAAGAATACTCAAAGTATGCTTTCCTAAATACGGCAGCACTGAATTTAACAAGGTTATGTGAAAGTCTTAATAATAAATGACTGTATCTATCCCTCTCCGAGGAAAACTGGAAAACATTTTACAAATGCTAGTTTTTCCCAAAGATCAGAAAACGGAGGAAAATTAGAATATATTGTCTTTAAAAATCATGAGTTGCTTTTCCACTGTTTGCTGTGGCAGTATTATGAGAGTCTATGCTGTATAACAGATTTTACAATGGATAAAATTTTGATGGTGAGTTTACCCCAATGGGCAACTTCTTCTTGAACAGAGTTGTACTCAGCCTTCTGTCATACCTGCTGAAAACCTTTAACTTCTTTAAAACTGTTCCTCTGTCATAACCCCATTTTTCATGAACATTTTCTTGTTAGTATAGTACTATTACTGAGAGGAAAAAATTATAATGAACTAATAATACTGAAAAATCCTTGGTTACAGTTTAAGTACCTCATTAAGCTTTTCAAATTTTATTTTTTAAATGTAATTTGCCTAGTTTTTTGACATACTTTAGCTTGTACTTTCCTATGCTGATGATTCCAGGGCAGCAAACAAACCTGTGAACATGCACCTGTAGTTCAGGTAATAAAAAATAATAAATACTGCTTGTATTAAAATAGATTTTCTTTTAAATTGTACAGCAAAGAATAATGGAGAAAATGGCATTTCTCTGGTCAAAGTACAAACAAATGAAGATCACTGGGTCTGGGTTCAAGCTAACACTCAACTTCTGTATCGAAGTGGTTGTTCAGACTATGTTCTTGCCCAACAGCAAACGTTAAAGTAAGTATATTTTCAATACTAAAAAAAAATCTATATTTCAGAAAAATGGATGTATTCTTTATATATGAGATCTTTAAAAGGACTGTAGTGACCCAAGAGAAGAGCTGAATGAGAAGGATTTAGTTTACTTACAAAACATAAATCCATTTTTGTCTTGGATCATATGAAATGGCTGTTATAATCCTAAACAATATTTATTTCTTCAGTCTGAAGTTGAGTGTACTTGCATACTAAAAAAGAATACTTCAAAACCAAAATGCTTGATTATTAATATGTTTTTACTTTCTTGCACGAAAATGTATTTTGGGGGTTCATTTTACTTTGCAGCTGAAACTCTTCACTGGTTTAGCATCCTGGTTTTTCTATTTTTTTTAACATTTGAGTATGTTAAGCTTTGTTTCTTTTTTCTTTATGGGTGACTGTTGAGCTCATGTTTTCAGTTGTGAACGTTCAACATAATCTAAACAGGGATGCCCACATGCATTGTATGTTTGTAGATAGATACATCTAGTTGGCTGTAGTCTCTGCCTTGGAGTGGAAGCTAATCTCACAGATTTGCATTCAAAGAGGACCTCTGTGCTGGGTTTTAGCCTTTCCTCCCAAATAGGCTTTTCTTCCTTCCCCCATGGGATTGTCTGTTTCAGTTCCTGTAGGCCTCCTTGAGGTATCTCTTCAAGCTGGTCTGAGGGAAGAGATAAGAGTGTGAACTGAATGAGCAGGGCCCAGGAGGTGTACACAGCCGCCATCTGGCCAGTGGAAAAAATGCGGCTGTTATCACTGTTTTTTATCTTTAGGGTGCCTTGCAGGTGGAAGAAATAAATGAAAAAGTCTTTGAACTTCTGGAGTAGATGTCCCTTGCAGGCAGCGTATCTCCCATGATCCACATGAATAGCAGAGGAGCTCCCACCTGAGGGTGGTAGAACTCTTCATATTTACTGGGACAGCACATCATTTTGCTGTGTGAGGGAATGAACTTCTGTTAAGAAGCAGATTAAAAGGGCCTGTTTCTTGCATTCAAGTCTTCTTCCGAATTGTTTTTTGTGTAATTAAGTGTGCTCTTTGATGTTTATTTAGTTACATTTTTACCCTCTTTGTCCTTCCTTTGTGCTTGATAGTTCCTGCAGACTGAAGTGTTACACAAGTTACCCTTGGAGATTATATTCAGTTCTCTCGTCCTGCCTGCAATAGACTTCATCTTTACTACTACTTTTTTTTTGCTAAAATGTATGCTGTCTTCCTGGAAACATACATTCTTTTGGAGAATTTTCACTAGATACTATTTCACTGTAAAATTCTTAATTTGGAGTCTAAGCTTTTGTGACTATTGCATTTTGTTCAGTCCATTGCTTCCCAATTACACCATTTCTTGAGAAGCTAGTTCTACAGCAAACTTACAGCCTACCTTTTGCATCTCAAGACTATAAATAATAACAATAAATATTTAGCAAAGGACTAAAAATATTTAATACCTCCTGGAAAAAAAGAGAGAAAATATTCTCCTTTCTTGGTGTACATTTATTACAGTGGGACATTCTCTCTTTGTAACAACATGGACTCCCTCTACTGGAAAAATCCGATACTTGCACATTGATTCTATACCCAAGGAAAAATTCTTAATAGTGAGCTAAGAAAAAGTCCTAAAACCCTTACTAGCTCTCCAGGTGTTCATGCTCAGTTTCTTATTGAGGTGTCCACATCTTGTTTGGGGTGGAAGGAGGGGCGGCGGGTTCATAGCACTGATCCTGCCTGGTCAGTAACCAGCATGTTACTGAATTCCAGACAAATACTGAAGCTGAAGATTTGGAGCCCAAGTTTTGAAAACTGCTGCATCAGGCACAGAAATGATCAGGCAGCTTTCTCTGCCAGAGCTCTTCACTACTATTGAGTACTTCAGCTGGAGGTCATGGAAAATTAATTCACTGGCCATCTTAAAAAATGAAAGACAGTGTGAATTAACTTAGACATGTTAAACAAACTTATGCCCAATGTGAACATCTGTGACTATTCTGGACACATAATTCAGGCATTTTATTTCCTCTCAGCTAACTCTGCATTCTCAAAATATAAGACGCCCTTGGTTCTCCCTCAAATCAATTTGATCAGAAAGTTCTTATGTGTCCAAATAACTCCTTGTTAACAAAATACATCTCATTTAAGATATTCTTTGCATTTTATCTCTAGATTTTTCTGCACACAAATTTTATTTAGATATATTTTAAAGGAAGAACCAAAGTGTAATGCAGTTACCATACTGTACTACAGTATTTAAGGTCTTGTGAACTGTGTCCCTGACATGGAAGAGTAAATGCATGTCAGAATTTAAATGAAACAGTGCCACAGAAAGGTAGCTGTGTGCACATATTGATGCCCAGATGCTTGTACACTTCTTTTCTCTCAAAGAAATGCAAATGGTGTATGGACAAGAGTGTGAGAGTCCCATATTAAGGTAAAGACAAAGTATTGCTTGTAATGTATGTCAAGCCACTCCATTTGTGTCCCAGAAAATATCCATTTAGAAACCTCTGATTGACTTTTTTTTTTCTACTGTTATTGAAAGGGAAGAAGATGAACAACTCAAGATACCAAGCGGTTTTCCGAGTTTGAAAGGAAACCTGGAGGGACTTTCCTATAACAGTGCCATTGAAACTCTGGGCCAGTGGAAGCATCTTAACTGGACAGCAGTAAAAAATGAACATGATAATGTAAAAGTGAAGTTTGAGCCTCATACAAATGGTGAGTGTTTTATGCAAGAGGAACCTCTCAGTTCTAACACATCTGTTTTAGGTGTTCAGAACAACTGCACCACAAACAGTAGCTGGACTTTAAGAAACTCAAGCTCTTGTTCTATGAGCCAGCGAATGAACACATGTTCAAACAGGAGAGCTGGACCATTCTACAACAGAGACCAAAGTTTCTTAAACTTAGCATCCACTTGCCCTTCCCATTGGGGGAGTGCAGAAAGCTGCCAGTCTTACTCGAGCGTGCAACAGCGTTGTGCAGAGAACTACGCGACGGACCATCTGAAACTGCAGAGACCGTTAATATCCTCAGAGTCTCTCTATGATGCAGCTTTTCCCTTAGAGATGCCTGTCAAAACGGAATATGATTCCGATTCCGAAAACATTGCCGATAACTACCTGACATCGCAAAACCGAGCCTGGTTGGATGAGAACGGCTCGGTGAGAAGGCAGGTGTTTAGCTACCCCAATAGAGTGCACCTCAAAACAGAACCGGACCTCTGTGAGCCAGCCTCACCTTGCCAGAAGCCAAGGCACTGCCTTTACACGCCGCATAATTGGCAATGCATCGTAGCAAATCACCCCAACAACCTAACCCTGAACAGATCTTGCAAGGGTTCACGTAGCAAGGAGGTGGCCCCATTTTGCCCTCAGAACTCCTCCGGGTGTTTGGAAAGCATGCCTGACCTGCCGCACACAGCGTGCTATGGCCACTTCTACAGCCCCAGCCCAGGCGAGGAGAAAGAGCAGAGTAACGAGGTTTTTAAAATGTCATGTGAATTTAAAAACCCCTGCTTGGTTCAAGCAATCAAGCGTGAGCCCCTGGATTCTCCACCATTGTCCAGCAGTGGACAGAACAGAGTACACGTGAGCTTCCCTGAAAATACATTAGCAGGTCCTGTGCCTCATAAAACCACTGAATGTACATTTTTACAGTAGATTTAATAACATTTGGAATATTTATAATGTTAAAAGCAAGAAGTTGTAGATTCTCTCCCGGTTGGGTTAAAGGAGTTACTAAAATTAAAAGTCAGTGGAAACATTTTGATTGTGTGTCTGTGCGTCTGTGTGTGAGAAAAATCAGACACAGACGAACACACCCTTCACCCTCCATGCCCCTCACTGGGGAGCTCTTAGGGATCTTTGGAAAGAAAGAAAGAAAAAACTTCAGGCACAGAAAAATAATCATTACTCACTGCACAGATATACCTGCTAATTCATCTTTATCATCTTTCCTCTCTTGTCTACAGTTCATTACCAAGGTCTAGCTATTTCTATTTCCTGCCTTTGTTCTGTTTGTTTTTCTCAAACTGATGTGATGCCTCTGTGCAAAGAAAAAATGTTTATGGCCCTCACTGTGGGCAGTTTACCTTATGAGTTTTTGCATTTTTGGTTTTTTTGCTGCTCTAATAAGAAGCATCAGCTATTCCTTTATCTCAACATAAACAAATGGCAACAGGCAAGGGCTTTCCAACACAGCTTCTTAATTTAAAAGCATAGCATTGATTAAAGCAAATGACTTCCATAAAACGCATCAGAAATTCTTTCACTTCAAACTGAAGTTCTTCCCAAGTTTCCTTGATAATACTAATGTTTTAGTTCACATATTTTTCCATTTTAAAGCCATCAGCCTTTCATGTTGCTGTTTGAAAAACTGAACAATGGGATGTTATACACTTCTATAATGAGTGACAAAATGCTGTTAGATGTCCATGACAGGAAAATATTTCTCCAATTATTTTCCTTGCTGTTACTTGTAACATCAACAAGGGAAATGCACTTTTTAATTTGATGATATCTCATTGACTGGTAGAAGCTTGTTAAACATGACATCAAAACCAAGTCCCACACTAAGATTAGATGTGTTGTTTTCAAAAGCATCCTAGTTTCATTCTCAAAAGAAAAGCTTAATCTCACCGAGAGCTAACTGGAGGATGTATACCTTTCAAAAGCGCTTTGGTGCACTTTGGCGCTTTTGAAAACAGATTCATATGCTTTCCTTTGAACCCAGACAGTAGTGTATTTTCACACAAAAAATAATCTACAACTTCTGTTTTGGTTTATGTTGTTGTTGTAGTTTGACTCCTGCACTAACTTTTGTTTGAAAATTGCACTATTTCAATTTTATATCAATTTCACCTATATAAAAACCACATCATTTAAAAAAAGCTTAGATGTATATGTGCTTTCTGAAAGAAGCCCTATAATGAATGTTTTCTTTTTCAAAATGTTATAAATAAATATAAAGTCTTCATTTCTATATCTACTGGCCACTAAGGGCATGGCTTTACATGTCAGCAAAGTGCCATGAACTTCTCATGAATGCTATGAATAAGAAGGATAAATGTAGTTTCCAGGTAGGGGAATGGTTCTGCACCTGGGAGGCCTCTATTCTCCAGGACTGTCTGTCTTCTCCAATAGAAATTACTGCCTGTACGTTAGAGTTGGCAGATGTAAAGATATACATACTCTGCATGTCAGGTAAGCGCTTGTGAACAATGGTTTGATCTGAAATGCTGCACTTTACACTTAAATGGTTGAGATAACACAAGTCCTTTTTGATGACTGTCCTGCAGAAGGCAGTATTCCCAGCAGAAAGGCAAGAGTGGACAGTAAAGAAGTGCAATAATGTCTTACTGTAGCTCAAGTTGAATCTGCCAGAGTCCAGCTGACCATACCCAAGCAATGAGAACATCTCTCTTTTTTTTGTATCTGAGGTAAATCAGCTCCCTGTTGGCTATGTGCTGCCTCTTACTTGAGACAGCCTTGATATCCTTGGCTTAATACCCTTACTAGTGGGTGCAATGCAACATCAGACCCCTTTCAGGCATGAGACCATAACAGTGGAATTTACACAGCTCTCTGGCACACCACTGTTCATGTCACTTAAATTTAATCCCAATTGCAAAAATACTTCTGGACAAGCAAACTGGGTACTCACGTAGAGTGAAACTGTCAGGTATCAGAGGTGGTGCACAAGTCTGCCTTGTTGATTCACTGTCTACAAAAGTAAGAGCAGCAGTTCCTTTCATACTCTCTCAGAGTAGCTCTCGTAGACCATTGCTTGGCGCGCAGCTGTGGCACTGCTTATGTCACGGTGCCAAACACTCTGCTGTGGCAGCAGAGCCGCTGGTAGGGTTGTGCTATGAACCCTGTAATATTCTCCAGTTCAGCTCCCTGTGCAGCTGCCTGACAGAAATGGGATAGTGTGCAGGCAGGGCAGTGTGGGCACAAGCGGAGGACATGCCAGCATGACTGCTGAAAAGCTGCTTGTTTTCACTGAATTTCACTGAATTTTTTTAGAGTTGGAAGGGACCATATAGATCATCTAGTCCAACTCCCCTGCTGAAGCAGGATTG
>KZ505645.1:1876281-1893633 GCA_002844005.1 Limosa lapponica baueri | reverse complement strand
CCCGTCCCGCCCCGTTACTCGGCTGGCGCTGGCTGCCTCCGGCCCGCCAGAGGTCGCCAGGAAGCCAGCGGGGAGGGCGGGGCTGCCACTCCCTGAGGGAGGAGGAGGGCCTAGCGAGGGGGAGCTGGCTTTCCATTGGTTGAGGCTGGAGACTTCCTGCCTATTGGTTGCTTGCCACTCGAGGCGGGGGCGTGGCGCCGGGGCGGTGGTTGGTTTCACCGTGGAGTAGCGGAAGTGACGAGTGGGGACTCCAGCTCCCGGCTGCCGTTGGGCGCGCGAGCTGTCCGCTGCCGTTACCGGCCCGCCTGTGGCCGTGCCGGCGAGGTGGCGCCGGGGAGCCACGGGTGAGAGCGACGCTGAGGTAGCGCCATGTCTCCAGCGGCTGGCGGGGGAGGCGGGAGCAGCGGCGGGGGTGTGCGCGGCCGGAGAGCTGCGCTCCCCGGGGGGCGGGGGAGGGCGGCTTCTCTGTGAAACCTCTCCAGAAGGACGGACGGGGAGGGTGCCGTTACCAGAAGGCTTAAGGCTGTAAAGGTGCCCTAGTGATAGAAGATGTGGTTTCATCTGGAAATGCGTTGAAACAAAATGATCGACTTAATTCATCCGAATAGCGCTTCCCTCCCGCACCCAATTGTTTGCTGAAAAGCACCCGATAAACAAGAGTTGGATTTTATGTTTTTTTTTTTTTTTTCATTGTGTGCAGTGAATCAGTTTTGCAGGATGAGCACTGTGACTGAAGAAGTTAAGCCAGAAGATGGCAAACCCGAATCTGAAAAGAAAATATTTTACTGTGAAGTGAGTGCGTTTCTTGATGGCTTTTTAGACTATGTAGTGAAATGCAGGCCCAAGGTATTAAAAACCACACTCTTAGAAATGTAGTGTGGCAAACTTGTAAGTGAGAGAAGCTGTTAATGTGGGGAATCACATGGTCAGTCCCTGGAAGAGCTGCTTGGTTTAGGATTTGGTGAATTCAGTTTGTTCTTGAGCAGTCACAGGTGCAATATAATGGTCCGTAATTGTAGTCTTTTAGATCTCTGTTAAGTATTTCTCATAGGTGACTGCAAAGGCTCATTTATCTGTAAAGTCTGCAACTTTGGGTCAGAATGTGTTAAATTTGTCAATCATACTGCTCTGGCAGTAATTTTTTTTTTTTTGGTGCATTAAACTTCTGGGACAATATGTCAAGGGAATAGACAATATTAGCATATATTAGTGATAGCTTTTTTTAGCTAAAGATAGTAAGAAACAATTATAGATCTGTATTGTCTTCTGTTAATTATTTTAATGGTATATGTGTGTCTGTGGGATCTTAATGAAATGCAGATGTCTTCATTGGTTTTTTGATCCCTTTGATGTAACAATGAATGGAGTTCCAGTTATTTTAGGGCATAATTTTGTCTCTGTGCCTTTTTAATCACTGTATGATCATCCCTTTTTCTTGTCTTTCCAGCCTGCACAAGTTTAGAAAGCTTAAGAATCCAGGAAGCAGTGGTAGGAGGGAAGGGGGAGGCTCTTAAAAGATTCATACCACCTGGTATATTTAAACACATATTTAAGCATCATTTGAACAGACTTGCACACTGATTCTGGTCGCTTTAGTGGTGTGCAGCTCTCCTAAATTTCATGCCAATTGTACTGTTTAAGCCAAAGAAGACCCTCAGAATTGTGCTGTAGAAATGGATGTAGTTCCAGTTTTTCTAACTCTCCGACTAGAGAATATCCATAGCATAACTGAAGATGTGCTTTCAATTTATCTTTTTAGGTTTGTAAAGTTCCGTGTATGAGTTCTATAAGTCTTCAGTCACACTATCGTGGTGCAAAACATAGAAAGGTAACCTTTTTTCCATATTAAGTCTGTATGCAAATTTAATCATAAATCTGGGATTCCTGTAAAAATCAGTAATTGATTTCACATTGCTTCAAGTGCTTATCTAACTCTTTGATAGATCTGTAACAGTAATTTGCTTGGAAATTCCAAGAAAAGATGAAGTGTGAATCTCACATCTCTGTTTTGTACAATATGTGACTTGAAACATCAACCGTAGGTGAAGGTAAATGTGTGTTAATTGTGAAATCAATATTTGAATTACACAGAAGTCACAGATAGTGAAAGAATGCAAACTTCTGTTTTGGATACAGTTGGTAAAAGTACTGTTCTGTTTTACCAAGTCTACACAACTCACCTGTACTTTGAATAAAACTAGCTTTCCTATTACTTTGATAGTAACATCAATTCAGATATCCTGCAGGAGTTACATAGGCTTAACTGTCAACTCGTATGGTTCTGTTTGTTTGAAGCATCTCAATAGTAACTTCCTGGTTTAGTGGCTTGCCTTGTTTTGTCCTTAAATTATTAGACAGTGTTCTGTGAGGACGTATTTAGAGCCAAGGCTTTTATAAATGTTGTTTGACTGAACTTTTGACTGTTGATTGGCTGGTGACTATCTTTTGTTTAAAATTCCACGGTCTCAGTCTATAAAGTTGAGACATACTCAGTTGCCTGTACTTTCCTCTGTTACTTCTGATTGCTGCCAGCAGATTGTTTGTGTTGTTGTTGGCACTGAAGCACCTCCTCTACTGTATTCTTAATGATATTTTGTTTTTCCTGGAACACTAAAGACTAACTGCAATCTTTTTTAAGTGTTTGTGGGCCCTTTTTCTTTCAGTTGTAGATGAGGGGCGTCTCCCCACCTCTTGGTTTTCAAGACAGATTAATAGTATTTTGTTACCTGTTTGATGTCGCTTTCATAGTGTTGACTCTTATTTGAGTCATTGCCTTCACTTTCTGCAAACACTTTTTTCCCCCAAGGATTCAGTCTCATTCCCTGTTGATCCAGTAGAAGTGTACAGTACTGTAGTATTTCTCATGTCCTGCCAAATGTTCTTGCTAATGCAAGTTTCTTTTTGTTTTATGGTTGTTTCTTTTTATTTCCTAGCTAACCTTCATAGCAATCCAATTATTGCTGTTTCTCTCTTTTAAAGTGGAAAAACTGGTGATTATTTTCTTAGAAAATCTCTGTGTAATTTTCCTTCTGTTTCACTCTGGGAAATCAGTATATGCTAAGCTACATCTGTCAAACTTCGTTGAGTTAATGAAGGACTACAAACTGATAGTGAACGGGAATCGGGCAGATTAAAAACTGGATGCTTGTTAGATATTGAATGTTAGTGCTGGTGTGTGGAGTCCTGGTAAGTCACATGACTGCATTTCTGTAGAAATAATTCTCCAAGATTGCGTCATCATTGTTTTCAATTACCTCTAATTCCTCAGTTTAAATTATGAAATCTAGTGTATGTTTTGTCAGAAAAAGAACTGTGTGAGCCGATGCAGGCAGGACGCAGGAACAACCAAAAACTATGGATTAAGGGCAAAGAACAAATTTAATCTCAATACCTCATGGATCAGGGAACCTCTGAAGCAGCACCCGGGCAGAGGCAGGCAAGCAGGGGACGCAGGCACTGCAGAGCGAGAGTCCTTAATAGCATGAGTCCTTGTCAGCAAGGGAGTGAGAGAGCTCCCACTTGCTGTTTGGGCCTGTATTTCAAGGATTCTGCCAGGCAGAGTTTTCTGCTCTGCTTTGATCTCTTCAACAGCAGGGCAGGAATCTCAGGCGTGTTTGATAAGGTGCCCCTGAGTCCATCCCAGGACTATGTTATCTAAGTGCAGATGTTCTACTTGTTGAGCACACAAAACTAAGCAACAATTAGTGTGATATATGTGTTTTCCAGCACGCCACATGCAAGTCACTTGAGCATATTTACAGTCCTCCTCGCCAATCTTCCATTACTTTCCCACAAGAGCACAATTGAGTTATCTCAAGTTTTTGTTATACCCAGTTTGAAGTAGCTGTAAAAGTTCTGAGCTTATGTTCCTTTTTGATGCAGGATAGGTCCTGATGGTGAATAGCTTAGTCTGCTCCTTGTCAGAGAATTTCCTGTTCAAAATAATTCCAAAGGATGTCCTGACAGTGCAACAAAATAAAGAGAAGATGCTAGTTCTTTGACTACATTGCAACACTAGCCAACCCACCAGCCATTTCCTATGACTTTAGTCAGATTACTTTTTTCTTACAGCTACCCATTTGTTTTTAAAATGGCTTTGGAAAAGGTCTTTTGTGCTTGTCCCCCACCAGAGGAAGTTTCAAAAACATGAGAAATGATCCTTCATAAGGAGAAGGACAGTCACTCAGAAAAATTCCAAGAAACAAGTGTAAACGTTTGCTATGTGTGCAAAATGATTCTCATATCATTGGCCTTTATTTTCCATAGCTATTCACAGTAAAATGTATTATTTTGAGTAGCTGTAGTAGTAAAGCTTGACTACCTGACAGATTTGTAGAATTTCTTAGGTTGACTTTGTGTACTTGGTTTTTTTTTTTTTTTTTTTTTTTTTTGGGTCATCTGGGTGGTTTGGTTATTCTGGGTTTTGGATAGGTACACAAGATATTTATCTCGGTTACTTCTGCATACCTTTATTTCTTCTCTATATGTTGATTGGTTTGCTCACCTGTATGTCAGTACCAGTGACTCCAAATAAATTATGCAATCTGATACTATTGTTTAGACAGAGGCCACTTCCCAAACATCAAACATACTTTTTAAGTAAATTGTATCAAATGCATAGCTTCCGTAAAACTAGGGAGGTTTTTATTAGTGACCTACATATAACCAAAGAATTAAGACATCTGTTTTTTTTGAGGAAATCTAATTCATACGTACTACTCTTTTCAGACTCAAGGAATATTGCTTTTGATGAGTTAGAGATTTTTTTTTTTTTAGGGTGTTTTTCCTGTACTGACTATCAGCCTGGATGTTTGAACTGACAGTGCCTAAATAATTTGCTGCTGGAGGAGAAAATGTAAATAATAGCTGTCTCTTCATGGGAGCCTAGGCAGACTAGCCAGATTTGTTACAAATTGGACAGTTTTACCGAGAATATTATACTTCCCAAACTAAAAGAACATAAGCCTATACCTAAAGTCTTGTAGAATTTGTTTGACTCTGTTGGAGGCTAATAGTCTGGTGCATTAAGCTGAGTCTGTTCTTACAAGAAAGTGAGTCCTGAGTTGTTTCATTTGTATTTTCATTTGTATATTTTCAGGCTTCGTGTTCTGTAACCAACTGGGTTGATGGGATTGGTTTCAAGGGAGAGAAATAGACTGACATATTGCATCAGAATATAAGTAAAATAGAAATAATTTTAAAATATGTCAAGCAATTGATTAGTCGGTGCAATGACTTTCTTCCTAGTTTGTTACTAGATTAGATTTTGTTTATTTGAAGCCTTTTCCATTTGCACTTCAAAATTTATGTGAATTTTTTTCCAAATAAGTCTGAGTAGTTACTTTATTCAAATAATAGATAATCAGTTATCTAGTTAGATGAAGTTGTTGCCACTTGCATTCTATGTGGAACTTAAACCTAGAGGTTCTCAAATCTTTGAGTGCTTAATTTACAACATACTATGTAAAATTTTAATTCAATATGATATACCTCTTTAGAGTTCATTTAGTTTCTCTCCCTGAGAGTTGATTCTGTGTTGTGCCGGGAGTTTCTATTTCTCACTGACTTCAGTGTTCATGACTATAATGCTTTGATGTCATTGAACTGGAGCTTGAGTAATAAGCACAATACACATCTGATTTTTTTCCAGTGCTGATAATTCATGAGGCCAACTCCCTGTAAAAAATATGGATGGACAAAAGATTGTGGGGTTGGGATGAGAAGGCTGTTTATCTTGTACCTTTGGGTGCCTTTTGACTTTTTGCATACTGACAGGTTTTATTGCTTGAATAGACGTTGATGGGAGGCATGGAAAATTACTTAGACAAAATAGCATTCATACATGTGCATAGAGCTCTTAGATCTTTGGAAATAGGAATTGGCTTGTATTATATACTTGGAAAAACAATTGAATGTTACTTTTATCCATTATGGTAAAATGGTTAGAAAACAATGTTTATATAAGTTTGTTAATGCTTTTCATTGAACCAAGTCTGTAAGAGCAATGGGGGATATACCCCAAGCTGGGTTTGGGTTTGGTTTGGTAGGTTGGGTTTTTTTGACAGATGAGTAAAAAGCTAGGCCTTTTCTAGGGAGCAGTCCTCAGATAAAATATACCTGCTGTGCATATACCTGGAATATGGTTGTATGTGGTATATTGTACTCTAATTTTGCAAATACACGTTAGCTTTATTGCTCAGTTTGCTAGAGAGGAAATCCTGGAGTGAAATGTCTTTTTTTCATGTGTTTTGAATAGCCCTTTGCAGGTGTGGCACCAACAGAAGAGCATTGCCTCTTCTGGGAACTGTATTTGGAGCACAGATGAAGATGGTTCTGGTTTTATCAAGCATTCAAGGTTCCTTGCCCTCCCCTCATATCTGGGGGTAGATAGGGTGGAAATACCTATCGTGTTCAAAAAGGAAAGGGCTCTGCAACCTCGTTAGAAACAAGGAATGTTCAGATCTGTGAAGACAGTTGCTAGTTTTTGTCCTTGCCATTTCAGTATTCTCATTTCTGCTATACCTCTTGCCCTGGTTGCTGTGCATCAGAACCCGTGGTTGAAAATACCCAATATACGGGCAACTTTCTGTCCTTTTGTATGGCATTACAATCAACCGTGCTGGAAAAGCATTTTAATTGGACATTTTTGTGTCGATAGGTGGAATGTTAACATACTAGGTTTCAATTGCAGGAAACTAGCTTTGCTGTTGTCTTGTTTATGTTTGGCCTCAAAAAGTAAGCTGTTATGTTCTACAGATCATCTTCAAAGAGGCTTAAACTGTAGAGCTTTTCTTTTGTGAAAAAAAAACTTGATTTCCTTAGTATGAGCTTGAAGAGTAGAAAGATATAGATTTAGAAAGATATAGATTTTCTGTGTATGGCCTGCTAATGTCTAGCTGATATGATTTCAAGACTGTATATATTTAGAAACAACTAAATTCTGTGATTCTGTATTAACATAATGCTTAATTATGTATGTGAAACTCCTGTCAGATAACCTGTGAACTTGAATTTTGTGGAAAGCTAATCTGTAGCTCTTACAGATTACAGTCTGTGTGGGAGGTTTAAACCCTAAAAACAAGTGGTTTTTGAGTTTGGCTCCTCAAAGTTAGATACTTTGTTAAAAGTTACCCCAACTTTTCATAGTCTTAACTCACAAACAGCTGTTGCAACTTGCTTGCAACACTTGACTTAGAACTTAGACTTAGAGAATAAGTTTCTTAGCTGATGTGTAAGAAACCTCGTTCCTGATGTAGTTTTGGGGTTTTTACTTCTTGCTTTTTGTGGGGTTTTTTTTGGTTTTTTTTTTTTTTTTTTAAAGAAACCTCAAGAAGGGTTCCCAAGTAAAATGGATCCATTAGCTTCAGTTCTGGAACTCCATTTCTAATATTAACAAAAGTAGTAATCCAAGTGCAATTAAAATCAAAGTTGGCTGTCTGAAAATGCTCAGGAAGAAATTCTCTTTGAGCAGCAACTCACAGTTGCTAATGTTTTTTGCTTGTTTGAAAAATTAAGTATTAGCAGCTGTTTGTTGTAAAACTCTGTAGAATGACAAGTAATTAAAACACTTGCAGCAGCATAACTAGGAAGGGAGACTGTCTGTATTCTAAGCTTATAAAATCCTGCTGAGCTCACACAACACTACCCACTATCTGTGGTGATACTGGGATTTACGTAACTTCCTTCTTTATAACTGCCATGAAAGAACAGCTATTTGGCTTCTTTAACAATTAACTATTTTGTCAGTCTTGCTTCCTACTGAATTGTCACATCGACGTGCAGCATCTCTTTCACGCCACTAAATACTGAAAATATAGGACTCAACTGCATGGACTGCTCTGTGCAGACAGCTGCCTTACTGGTAGAATGATCACATTTTTTCATTCTTGTGAACGGCAATTTGTGTTTATTTGCCAAAAAGTTCTCAAAATGAGTGAAGATTTGTTTTAGCCATGTTCTGAAATGAGAGTTTAAGTTCCTCTTTGCTTTTTGGCAGGATCTAAGGAAATCTTTTCTGGATTCAGCTGATGAAAGCCACTTTTCCTGTTCATGATATAAATGAACTTTCAGGAGACTTGGCTAGTCTGAAGGCTTAGCCAAATCCACTCAAAATAGTGGGAGAGCTGCTTTTTGTTAGTTTGTTTTTCATTTGGGGGCGAGTTTTCTTTTTCTTCTATTTTGTTGGAACCACAGCTCTTGAAAACGTAGGAGCTGCAATCATGCAGAACTCAAGGTTATGTCTGGCACCCTTGAGATGCTGTGTTTCAAGCTATAATCATCTCTTTAATCTTCATTAATAACTGGGCTTTCTTGAAATTAACCTTGTATTAACTCTACATACACTTTTGTCAGTACTTCCAGCTTTTGCAGAAAATCATAACGGCCTTAATTTTTCCGATTTGATAATGGAAAC
Source organism: Limosa lapponica baueri (assembly GCA_002844005.1). Lineage (NCBI taxonomy): Eukaryota > Metazoa > Chordata > Aves > Charadriiformes > Scolopacidae > Limosa > Limosa lapponica. The sequence continues at coordinate 1,885,220 of KZ505645.1, read as the reverse complement.
TTTGGTCTGTAATGTAATTCATCTGGAAAGGCTTCTCAGGAAGTACAGGGTTTTTCCGTCAAATGGCGCAGCAAATTAATTTCTTTTTCTTATTTTATTTTGGGATGACTTGCATCTTCATAATTAAAGAAAGAGAAAGCCCTGAGACCCAAGACTGTCTATTGTAAGTATAACCCTTTTTTCTTTCCAGCCTCTTAGGATAGATATTGCTTGGGGATTTTAATGTTTGTTGCTTTTCTAGTAGTTCAGGTACTTGCATTTGCCAGATTTATGTGTTTATAACTGTGTTTCTTTTTATACGCTGAACATTCTTCTGAGATTTCTATTTAGTTAAATGCTGAGCAAAGAAATATTTTAGAGGCTGAAATCTTAATTATGCCTTTCTGTGTCTAGATATTTGTGTATCTATCTAGTAGAGGGATGGATAGCCAGTATTTTAGCTTCTTACTTTCACAGGCTAAACTGTTTCCTTCCTGTCTGTCACCTTTATTCACTCACTGCTAAGCCTCAGACAGTATGCTAAGAAGCTGAATCAGCAGGCTAACACAGCACTGTTGCAGATGCAGCTCTGACAGTGTTGGAGTTGCCTAGCTGCATCACAGGAATGTTCTGCCCCGCTTTATTGTAGTGAACTTGGAGTAGTAAAGACCTATTAGAGGTAAATTCAGTTGCTGGGGTATCTTTTCCCCCAGAACCTGAGAATGTGAATCCAGACTGTTGCATGTCAATGAAAATAAGAGTTGTGGTGAAAGGTTGAATATGTGGGATATAACTAGCTCACAGTGGAAATGAAATCTTGTTCTAAAGGCACTGATGATGATATGCAAGATTTTTAAAGTACAGGAAGCAGACCACACTGGCAGGTATGGGTATACTGATGAGAAAAGCAATAAGAAGATTCAATCCCCAAATGTTTATACAGTCAGTCATCACAAGAAATAAGCCTTTCACTTCTACTTTATCTTCTTAGCTTGTTCTCCTAAGAAACAAGGCTTATATTCTGGCTTTGTCATCTGTTCCCCAGTATCTTTTGAACCTCTCGGCCTTTTTGAACCAAGTTGATCAAGGGTTCCTGAAAATACACATCTGCACAGAGAAGAGCGATGGTGTCAATCCTCTACTGAGGGAAGTGCTGCAGGCGGAGCTCATGACTTACTGGACCCTGAAGAGTCAACGCAAGAGGAAGATTTACAAGAGCGCTGGTCAGAGGCCATTTTCTAAGAGACTGGCCTTCATTAGCTGCTCTCATCGTTTTGTGTTGACGAGAATATCAGTGCAAGACACATCATTCAAGCGTGCAACCAATTCTGATACATTTTGCCTCAGCAGAAATGAGTACTGCATGCAGATCTTCTCTTTTTAGAAATACTGGTAATGAAGTTCCTGGAAAGAATTTCTGTGAAAGGTCTGAAAAATATAGGTCTCCTCAAAATCCTATGTATTTGAGCAGTCTGAAATTGTATTTACACTTCAGCAACTACAACAGATTTGTTTGGCTTCGTGTTTTTAGTGGAAGACAATTTCTAGAGATTATTTGTATTTCTCGTCAGAAACAGCCATTAAAAGTAATACTCATTAGCTGAAGAAATTCTTTCCTCAAGACCATAAAATCTTGTTTTGGAGGAGTAATGTAATGAATACATGGGATAGAAAGTGAGACTTGAATAAGAGGACAGAAGATGTGGCAGCAAGACTGTAAGAAGGGTAGTGGAATACAGGAGCCTGTTACAAAGACTTCGGAAAACAGTACTACATATACTACAAGCTCAGTGTTCCATGGAGAATTCAGGTTAAGGATATATGGTTGTTGTAAACACAGCGTGTCTGGAAATGTTACAAGTTAGAATCTTTCAACTGTGATGTATTTTACAGAACAAGACAACATAAATTGAAATATCTGATTATTAAAGTGAAGAATCTAGACATGGAATTTTGGTAAACAAGTTAGAGCTAACTTCTGGAGGAATCCCAGCATCACAATGTACCATCACGTGTCAGAAGCACTGCAAGATGTGCTTTAATCCAGAAATTTCTGTGCCTCAGTAATCATTTTGAAGCAATCAACATCTTTTACTTCTAATATGAAATGATTATTTATACTATTGATATCTCCTTTATTCTACTTTATCCGTATTGAATTCCACTTCACTGAAGATTCAGACATGGGAGGCCAATTTGCAAGCCACTATTAGGGTGTATTTGTCCAAAAGAGACTGAAATTTGTCCTGATGAAGCTTATTTGTATGTTTTAGTTGTGTCGTTTGGCTCTTTTTACAGGTAGAAAAACTTTCCACTTGAGTAACTTTTCGAAGATGACAATTCAGGTTTCATTTGGGGACTGCAATGCAGAATTATGTATTCAATATATATGCAGAACTTCTGGAAAGTCTCCCACGAACGTATTACCAACTATACAAATAATTCTCCATCAAGAGCCAGCGGATCCAGGAAATTCATTGTACTCTGTCACTGAGACAAGAACAAATTCTGAATTTGCTTGGCCTGTGTTTTTTCATTTAAAATAGCTGATAATCTTTTTTCTACAGTATACAGTAAGCATGAACAAAAAGTTATACTGCCTTTGTGGAGTTAAGTAGTGAAGTCTTGTGAATGAGCGTGGAAAGTCTGGATATTCTTAAATTAGGTACACTGTGTAAAGTATGAGTCGTATTATTTCAGGATATAAATGAATGAGATGTTTCTGTTATTTCTGCTGGATCTGCAATCTTGTTCTAATGTTCATGTTATCAGATACTCTGGTGAGAGTGAAATGTGGCAGCATGTTCACAGAGCTAGAGTTCAGTCAGGAACAAAAATATATGGACATTGTCAAAGGGAAGGATGAATTTTCTTGGAAATCTCTTAGGACAAAACCTGGCAAGTATCTGAAATGTACACTGTCTGAAGAAGAACAGATACTTCAGAGGATGAAGTTTGACATATTTAAAATGTTTTACACCAACATCTGCAATTTATTCCTTGCTGCAGAAATAAAACAAAATTCTTTTGCCAATAGGGAGAGAACCATTAATGCTGCTATCATTTGTAAACCAAAATTTAAAAAGACAAATTATTTGGATTCTGAGTGTTCTCATGAGGCATGCCATGTACAGTATCCTCTCTGAACTCATCAAAAGTTTCCAGAAGTGATGAACATGAGTAACCTGTTTAACTGTACAATCTTGTTGGCTTTGAAGTCAGTTAAGTCAGGAAATGCATCTGTTTCCAGATGATTGTGTTTGGAGGAGTACCACTTTCTGTAAGAAAGACATCTGGATACCGTGCAAGTTTCCATATGGCAAAACTATCAACAAGTTATTTTTGTGGTAATGACAGAATTGCATATCTGGGGTGGTTTTTTGTGTGCTCTCCAGAGGTTCAGAGGAAAGCAGCTTAGTAGAAGATGTGGGAAGGTAAGATGCTGAAGTTCTAGGACTTTACTCAGAGAGTTAAATCAAAGCTCAGTTAAGTCTATACACTTCAGTTATTATTGTACAAAGAAATAATATATAATTGGACAGATGGAAGATTTTTCAGCTCTAGTTGAGGCAGTTCATGTTCAGGGGTAAGGAGGGGAGGAGACTGAATTGAGATTGCTTTCTTTCCTGTGACCTTTTGTCCAAAGCAGAGAGAAGTTTGAAAAACCTTTTGCTTTGAGCAAGAGGCATTAAATGACGGGGGAATACCAATGTACGTTAGGCAAATGTTTCCTGGGCAATAGCAAAATACAGTAGTTTAATACTAAAACAAAGCAGCTCAGGTAGAAGGCATAGTATAGAGGATGAGCCCTATAAAATGCATTTCTGGGCTACCTAGCTTTATTGGTGAAATTAATTTGGTGCAGAGTGGGTTAATGGAATTTTTTTTGCACAGCCTGTGGAATTTTTCTAGCATTACAGGAAGATTTAGCTTGTTAAAAAGCTTGATTATGCAGAGTTAGCTTGTAGTACTTCTCTTACTACTACAAATGAAAAGTATTTTGAAAAGCATAATGAGAGATGTTGTAGGTGTTTAGTTGCCGGATCTAGCACCCTGTGTCTACATTCTTCAGCTTAAAACATTTAAGTAGCACCATGATTAAAGAAAGCTTCGTTATGGTCATTCTATAAAGTGTGGAATCGATGGGAGGAATCAGATCTGAAGATAAACTGCATTTATTTAACAGCACTGACTACAAGTTCTTCCAGTGAAAGCACAAATGTCATATATTCTGCCCTGCGGTTGCCAATTGCAACCTTATCAGTATCTTGATCAGCATTTCAGCTTTATGATATAAGAAAAATTTTACTTATCATAACATGTCCCTCCATGCTCAGTGTCTGTCAAGCATCGATTTGTACGCATAAGGTTTTGGGGTGTAAAACTACTGCTACGTTTTTAGAGAAAGGAAACCTGGAAGTTCTTTTTTGAGTTACAGACTGGAAGAGAAATGATTCAGAAATCATAATACAAGTATGAAGATTGAATGCTACTCAAACTCCCATACCACCTCTCTTTCAGAGAGTTCCCCTGTACAATGGAATATAGAGTCTTTGTGCGATTCACCTCTTGTGTTCAAAAGTGAATCTGCAATGCTGAGTCCAGTACCTCTTTGTTGCCAATGAGTAACTGAGTTGACAATGTCTGAAACTGTCGTGAAGTTTTGAAACATAGCTGTTTTAGTTCTGGCAGTCATTAGGAAGAATGTGTGTGCATTACAAATACATGTATTGATTAAAAGGTGGAGAACACAGAAACGTGTTCAGGACTGTGTCATTGAATATTGAAAGGAAAGGGTTTGGTTTTTTTTTCATAACTAGTATCTGGAAAATATCCCTTACTAAATAAAATCATTATTTGGAAGGGATTTCCTGATACTGATTAGGTGATTTCTGAGCTTCCTGATTGAAGCAGGACTACTGCCGGTGCTGGATCATCACTTGCTTACTGAAGCTTTGAATATCTCCAAGGGCGGAGAGCCTGCTACCTGTGTTTTTATCAGTCTGTAGTTGCTCCTCTGTCTTAAAGAAGAATTTTATCCTAACATCTAATCTGTGCCTCCTAAGCAACTATTTCTGGCTGCTGCTTGTTATGCTGTTATCACATCCCCAAAGGGTTTGACTCATCTTTGTAGCTATTCAGGTGTCTGTCCTATTAGGGCTCCTCTTAGCCTCCACTTTACCAGACTAAATAAGTCCAGCTCCCAAACCTGGTCTCATAATTTATTTGCCCTGGGTTGTTTGTCTTGATAACCCTCCCACTGGCCCTTATCTGGTTTCTCTACATCCCACTTGAACTGGAGAAGGATGAAACTAGACAGCCTCACAAGTCCCAAATAATGGAGGATAAAATATTCTGAAGTATGCAGCCTGTGCCAGTATCTTAGTATGGAGTTTGCCTAGTTTATGGGAGATGTGCTTTTGATCAATAGTTAGCTTTGCGTTCATCATAACTCTGAGGTTCTTTTTGACAGTGCAGCTGTTCAGTCAGCCAGATCTCAGCCTGTACTCATAAATAGGATTATTTCAGCTGCAGAACTCTACGCCTCTTACCATGTTTTTTAAGATTTCTTTAATCCTTAATGTTCCCAGGTCCTGCTTAATTGAAGCTGTGACATCGTTTGTATCCCCTAAATTACTGTTGTCTGTGGATTTGCTGAGTGTGTTCTATGCATCCTCAACTAGGTTATTGATGGTGATGTTAGTTGTTGTGTGCCCTGGAAGCAGTCTTGGGGTGCTCTGCTGCTCGCTGAACAGTTGGTTGCTGCCCTTTGAGCCTGGCAGTCCAGCTGATTTTCAGCTCAAGCTTATTGATCAGTCTGATATGCTTTAAGGGAAAATAGTGTTGTGTTTGGGGTTTGAGATGCTCAAGAAATATAACTTACACTATTAATAGCATTACAAAGCCATGTGGCTAGTGAATGTGAATTAAATGGTAGCCTGGAAACCTGCTGTTGCTGAATGGGTGAGTGTCTTCAAGATTGTAATTGCTTTGTTAAACTTTTGCAGGCAGCAATGATAATATTTGCGAAATGCCTCCTTTTTTTCTTTTCTTTTTTTTTCTTTTTTTATGAAAAAAAAATAAATGTCAAAACCCCAAACTGCTGCCTGTGGTGGTAGCAGCAGCTACACCTTGATTTTTGACTTGACCATATTTGTAAACCTCAACCATGTTAAGGCAGGCTGCACTGTGAACTGAACTGCTTCTGGCTGGTGCAATTCTCTGCAAATACAATTTGTTCCCAGAAGTAGACAGAAAATAAAGCGTTAAAAATCTTATTTCACAGTGTCAAAAGTCTATTTGCCAAGTACCTGGAGATCATCTTTTGTTCATGCTACCAGAGACTTTGGAGCTTTTTACTGAAAAAGATGGATTACTTAACATATCTCCCTTGATTTCTTATTATTTCTCATATCCCTCTGCTATACTAACATAGCAGAGTTGTTTACAAAATGTTTACAACTTTGATTTGATTTACAGCTTTGATACATATCTCTTAACTGCCTATCTTGTGCAGAAAGAGGAGAAAACCGTTGATGTATACAACATGTCGTTGTGTTTGCCATGACTATGGAAAATGACTTCACTTCAAAAATAGGAACTCCATGGACAAATATATAGTTTAACTTAAACTTTCACTTTTTCCAGTAAATGGGTACTGGTGTGTCATCTTGTTTTAGTCTTGAATGCTGCAACTTACAAAGTATTGAGAACATTATTAAAGCATGCTTGTGGTGTGTCTGTGTCTATGGATTTGAGGGAAGAGGGGGGCAAGGGAAAGGAGTTCCAAAGGAAAGGAGTAGAAGTACCTTTATAAAAGCATGTCTAAAAATTACTCCAAAGCTCTGAGTCAGTAAGAATATATACAGAACCCTATGTACAAGAAGATGCAGTTTTAATGACTTTATGAATTGTCTCTGGTACTGTATTTAGGCTCTAAATGTTTAGACCGGAAGCTTTCTGTAAGGTATATGTAACACAGATTGACTGTCATGCGCAATAATGAATAGTTAAAATAATTAAAATAACTAAGCAGTATGAAAAGCACTTAAAAAATCAAATAAAAATTGAATACTCTGTTTTTGTGACATTGATGTGTTTGGTATATTGTATTGGTGGGGAAGGGGAGTGGAAATGAAGACATTTTCTTACTTAGAGCAGTAAAGTTGCAAAAGAGAAGTGTACCAAGATGAAATACTGCTATTACTGAGCCTATATTAAACTGTAAAATGAAGATAACTGTTCAGATCTCTAACTTGTTTGGATGATCTACTGGGTACTTAACAAAAGCAAGTGAGAAGTAGTCGTCTGACTGTCAAACTATTATCCTAGGTCCTCCAGCTCCAGTCCGAACTCCGATGAAGTATGAAATACAGAGACCAGGTAGCTGAATATAACTGAGCTAATGTCCTTTTCAGGTGCAACTTTGAAATCAGTGGTTTTGTTTTTTTGGTGACCAAAGCAGGTAGTTGATTATGGTTTAGGAAGAAGCCAGACAAGTTACCAAACGTTTGAACCATTGCTTTTCTTCTGTGCACTGGTTAATTTATGAAAGAAAAGAAGCTATGCAGTTTCATATAGTTTCTATTTTCCTGATTATCTGATATCAATTAATCTAGCTGGTGATGTTTTTAGCAGAAGATTTTTGCAGCACATGTGTATATACATACGATACTGTTAAAATCTGACTAAACAAAAGCATATAAACCAAGAACAGTATGGGTTGTTTATTATCAAGATGGTACTAAGACAAGAATATTTAGTTGTATGTTACGCAATGGTCATTACCTTGTAGAGACCTTTAACTTTTTTCAGTGTGGATCTTTCTATATCAAGCCCAAAAGACCACATGCCTATCACTGTCAGTGTGGGAACAGCCAGTGCGCACTGAGAGCTATTGCACAGACACACAAATGCATGAGAACTGCATACTACGTTTAAGTTTTGGTAAAAATCTCTCTATGGAGACTCATTACATGGCACCAACTTGTTACATGTCATCTCTGTCACACTGTGCTACTGCTGCTGCATGTCACCTCAGACAAAAAACAACAGAGAGAGATTTTAAGAAGACTGAAGAAGGTGCCACACCACCTATGGCAGGAGGTGTCCCATCAGCTATTTTCTATCACAATGAAATTAGAGATTTTCTGTATAAATTAATGCTGGAACTTTGTGAATACTTTTTTTTTTTTTAATGTGCAGCCCTGGAGTTTGGCTTGATGGTAGCACGAGCATATTCCTAATGGAATAAGTATTTAGAACAAACATGGAAGTCCCTGTCCTTCAGAAGTTTTGTTAGTTTTTTAAATCATAATCTGGCATCCTAGGAGGAAAGAATACAGTAACATACTATTCAGTGTTTGTGGTATTTCTACTTGTTTGCTCCGATTTGAAGAAACCAGCAGTGTTTATGACTCATGAAATTCATCAGTCAGTTAAAATGCAGCTGTATGTAATTAGGAGAATGAATTCTATTTCTGCACACTTTCTCAGATTAAAAATATATATTTTAACATGCTCTTTTGTAGTGGCCAACGCTTGAATACGCTGACTGCCTCTTTCAGATTATTTTGCAGATACACTTAGCTCAGCTCTGCTGGTGCTCCGAGTTGACTAGGAATACTTTAAAAGTATTTTAGTAGTGCAAAAACTAAGCTATTAAAACCCAGTGAGGAGCGAGACACAGCCCTGTTTGAAGCATTTTTAGTTCAGGCTCACAAGCACACTAACTGTGGTTGTGCAGCTTCTGGTCTGCCCAGGGTACAAGAGGAATGTGCTATATTGGTGAAGATTATAAAGTCTTCTTTATTAGACTTAAGACAATATGATTCTTGAACTTCAGTTTTCAAACAAGTATTCTCATGCTATATGAGTATTAGGGTTTTAGGAGGAGACAGCTGGGGACTTGGCTTTTCTTCTTTCCCCCTTTTTCCCTCCCTACTTCCCCCCCTTCTTTT
>KZ505645.1:1824865-1876132 GCA_002844005.1 Limosa lapponica baueri | reverse complement strand
CCCCTTTTTATTAATGAGAACTGACATGGTCTGTGGTATGCTATGAACACGAATCTGGTATCTTTCCTTAGTAAATTGGATTGTGTTAGAAGGTCTGTTTTGCTTATTTGGTTATCTTCTTGAAGACATTAATTCCTTGTGTGTAAAATTGTTACAGAAAACAGAGAGTGTTGGAATCTTTTTGGGACTGAGATCTTGCCCATTTTCCTTATGCATTTTAGTGTGAAAATTAATTTTGTCCCCCTAAAGTCTCCCTTAGAAACTCCTTTAAGATCATGGAAATAATATGCAAACTGTCTAATGTCTAATATCTCTTTGTATATATTTTTTGCTTTAGTGAAGAGAGGACTCACAAAGGACATAACCTGTCTGAAGGATTTTATGAATGATCCCAAAAGGGAAGAACCTCTAGTTGGTATGTGTTTTATTTTCTAAACAGTATGTCTTTTAATTTGTAACCAAATGGCTTTTGTTTTGAAATAAAAGGTGTAAATTTAGATATTGTTTGATTTTCTGTAAATGTATTGAATAATTTATGGGATGTAGCTTATCTCTTTCATCTTTTAAAGTTTAGTTTATTACACTGAGTGTTATAAAGGCCACCTCCTTTATAAACCTTAGTTGTTAGACAACTCATTCCTAAAGGAGCCATCTTAGTAAAGAAGCTTTTCACAGATCACAGAATGGTTGAGGTTGGAAGGGACCTCTGGAGGTCATCTGCTTTTAACCCTTTACTCAAGCAGGGTCACTCAGAGCAGGTTGCCCAGGACCATGTCCAGATGGCTTTTTAATATCTCCAAGGTGAGGTGCTCCACGACCTCTCAGGGAAACCCATGCCAGTGCTCAGTCACCTTCACAGTCAAAGGTGTTTCCTGATGTTTAGGCAGCATCTCCCGTGTTTCAGTTTGTGCCCATTGCCTCTTGTCCTGTCACTGGGCACCACTGAAAAGAGCTTGGCTCCCTGTTCTTTGAACCCTCCTTTCAGGTGTTTATATATCCTGAAGAGATCCCCTCTGAGCCTTCTCTTCTTCAGACTAAATAGTTCCAGCTCTCCTCACCTTTCCTCAGAGGAGAGATGCTCTAGTGCCTTCAGCATCTTCATGTCCTTTGTATGTCCATGTCTCTTGTACTGGGAAGGTGTGGCCCTACTGGTGCTGAGTAGAGAGGGTGGAACATCTTCAGCCTGCTGGCAACACTCTAGCCTAGGATACCATTAGCCTTCTTGGCCACAAGGGCCCATTGCTTGGCTCATCTTCAACTTGGTGTCCACCTGGTTCCTTTTCAGCCAAGCTGCTTTCCAGCTGGTCAGACCCCAGCAGGTACTGGTACCTGGGCCTGTTCCTCCCCAGATGTAGGACTTTGGTGATAGTTTATTTTCAGAGTTAAGATTTAGCAGTATAACACTGTAGTGGGTCTGAGATGGAGCTGAATTTCTCCATAGCAGCCTGTACGTTTTGGATTTGTGACTGTGTTGATAATATACCAGTGTTTTGGCAGTTGCTGAGTAGCGCACAGCATCAAGACTCTTTTTTTCCACTCTGGGTCCCTACCCCTCATCACTTATGTAGGCTGGGGGTGTGGGTGAGAGACTGGGAGGGGACACAGCCAGGACAGTTGACCCAAACTGGCCAAAAGGATATTTTGTACCACATAATATGCTCAGCAATCACAATAAGGTAAAGGAAGAAAAGGCGAGGGAAGCAGGGTTTAGCTTCCAAGGTGGCTGTTCAAAGACTGTCTGGGTATTGGTCTGCTTGTGGGGAGGTGACTGGTTTTCATGTGTGGTTTTTTTGCTTTTTTTCCCCTCTCTTTTTTTCACCTATTAAACTGTCTTTATTTCAACCCGTGAGTTTTCTTGGTTTTACTCTTCCTGTTTTCTCCCGATCCTGTTGAGGGGTGTGTATGTGAATGAGCAAACAGCTGTGTGGTGCTTGGCTGCTGGCTGGGGTCAACCTGTCACAAATACACAGCATTGGAACTTAGGATAATAGGGAACAGCTGCAGGTTTTTCCTATTTGTTTTAAGCTGGTAATACACTTGTTGCATCTAAGCTGTTCAGAGTAAAACTTTCCATGCTAGTTACAAGCCTCAAACTTGGAGGAGTATTTCTAGGGCATAGTCTTTCAGTCATTTCTATGAAAAATGAAGAAAAAATCCCATTTTCATTCCTGTAATTCTTAAGTTTATGGAAAATTTTTAGATTATGGACTCAGTTTTGTGAAGTGATTATTGTCTTTCTTACAGGTGCTTTGTGCTACGTTGACACTGTCCAAATTATGTTTGAGTAGTTTAAATCCTGTTTTTTAATACAGACATTTGTGTGGCTTTTCCTGTTCTCATTCTCTATTTTGTATGCACTTCTGCATGAACTCTCTTACATGACTATGCTGAATGGAAGGCTCTTTCTTAGTTTATTAAACATATTGTGAAATATTTAGTTTTGGTGGGCTTGCAAATCTGCCATAGAGAGTGTTTTTCCTTTCAGAATAAAGCATCCTAAAGAGAGAAATTTGATGCAGGTAATAAGTCCTATCCTTGGGATCCTGAAGACATCTTGAAATTCTGAAAATGGAATACTTCATTCATTTTGGCTTTTAATAAGCAACACTGAAGAGAATACATTTGCTTATAGTACTTTATACTAAAATATAGATATTTGCAACTCTTGCTTTTACAGGTTTAGAACATGTGGTTGAAATCAGATTTGAAGGAAGAAAAGAGCCGCATTATGAGTGCAAGCTGTGTGGGTTTAATACAGAGATGGCACCTATGATAGAACATCTTAGTGGATATAAACACAGAAGAGCATACATTGTGAGTAATTTTGATGCGTTTTGATCACAATTTCTTTATGATACTCCCCTTTTATTATTTTTTTTCCTACAAGTACTTACATCAAGTTTGAAGTTTAAACCCCCATATGATAAATCACTAATGGATCAGGTCAACATGAATAGCTATGAAGCTGTGAGCTATTGAGGGAAGTGCGATCTGGTGGTGCATGTCTCTGTCTGCTCAAAATCTCTTCCTAAGTGTTTTGATTGGCTCCAGGATCAGGTTCCTAGAATGTTGTGGTTCTTTCTTATTCTCAGCATGCCCGTAGCATTATTGGGTATGGTACAAAGCATGTTACCTTTTGGTAGCAGGCTTTGCATAGTACCCATTTTTTGTTTTGAAGACTACTTAAACACCTTTAACACTAAAATTTAATTAGTTGTGTTACAGAGAAGAAACTAGCTCATAAGATTCAAAACAATGTTTACTAGTCTGTTGGAAGCTTGCCCAAAAGGTGAAATGTGCCAATTTTTTGATATTGTGGTGAATTTTGATATTGACCACTTCAAGCTCTTTTTGCCAACAGTCTAAAGAATTTCCAGATAAAATGAAGAGAAAGACAACAGACGTAAAAGAATGCAAAGTCTCATTTCTCAGACGAATAGCAGGAGAGCTGGAGAAGACTGAAGGATTAAAAATGTATAAGGTAAATGGAAGTAAATATGAAGTATCCGGTAATGTGTCTTTTATCAGTGTATTTATGTTTGACCTAGTAAATTTTAAAAGTATTGCTGACAAAGCTTGTAAAATTTCTGTGTGTTTCTAGCAAGTGCAGTATTAAAGTGAACTAAGACTTAACTTAAAGTTGCCCTAAAAAATCTGGGGAAAAGAACAGTAGTTTTGAAATTCCTCTGGAAAACCGAAGTTGTTTATTTTTAAGAAGTTAGGTTTTTAGATAGAAAATGTCTAGTCCAAATTCAGTGGTTCAGAAATTTTTATTGCTTTACTTCAATGGTTTTTAATTTTTGCAACTTAAATTTTCTCCAATGTAATTTTTCTCTCAAATTTCATTTATATTTGCAAGATTATATCAGATTATGGGCTTCACTATGCTGGCCTAAATAAAAGTATTTGTTCCATTTCTAAAGGCAGTTGCAGTAGAGACTTGTTAGAAAATTTTAATCAGAAAATCTAATATGAAACTATTTTTATTCCTAGATTGAAGGTTACATAAGACCAAGTACCTCACGTAAGTCTATGAATTACCTGAATATAATAGATTTAACGTAACTAATATTTGACTAATTTGAATTAGTAGTTGAACTCAAAGGGTTTGACTGATTTAAAACTTAGAACTTGTAATAGCACAAAGTATTTTCAGAGATTTTCCCATTTTTGTGAATTTGAAATGAGGGAAGACGGTGATTGCCAGACTTGCAGTGTTGCTTAGACAGTTTTTAACTGCTTGTTTCTGGAGGTATTTAAGATAAGCAATTTGCTAATCAAGGGAAGTGAAAAGGTATGGAAAAATGATGTTTGATGGGTTTCTCTGAATAAGCTGATAAAGCCTTCTCCAACTCATTTCAGTCATCAAAAGGCATACATGCTGAATCACTGGTAAAAGTAGAAGTTACAGTTCTTTAGCAAGTCCATTGGAATGAAAACCAAACCCTCAAACGTAGTAACAGCATCTTCCCTGATACAGTACGTTTGAGTTATGTCCTTTGTTACTGTAGATGTGCTATTTAATGCTTAATGGTGCCAACTTGGAGAAATATGCTACCTAGTATCAGTGGGAAGGTAGGTATGATTGAAATGAGTGAAGGTGGCATAAATCAACAGAGTTTGTCCATGTGAATCCTGCTGGAGGTGCCTACTACAACAGTGCTTTTTTTTGATAGATCATTGATGGCTTCTGTGGGTTGTACCTTTTAACGCTGATCTACAAAACAAGGTGGCAGAGACTCTTTTTGAGCTCTGTTTGTCTCTCTTGTGAAGAAGAGGGAATGTGACCCAGTAATCTAGCTCAGTAATTCTCTGTCCAGAGTAAATTGACATCAACACTTGACTTCTGTAGAACTAGAAGACATGCTCAGATATCAAACCAGGATATCAAAAAGAGTGATCCTACCGAGCCTTACAGGATATGAAGAATTGGAGGAATGGACAAGAATGAAGTCAGCTGCAAAATTGTTGTGTCACTCAGTATTAAGGTTTGCTCTGGTTAGGTGGTAAGGGCAATATCAACTGAATTCCAAAATAAAAATACTAATTATTTAGAAGAAAATCATGCTTACTACTTGCAGCCACTTTAGGACCAGTAAGTGTAATGTTTGTGTAATGCTTCTATTGCAATTATACAGTGGAAGCCCTATGATGTTGCTAATAATTCTTTTCAATTTTCTAGCCCCATCAAAGAAGAAAGCAAGGTGAGAATATAACCCCCCCAGGGAAATCAAAAGAGATTTTTTTTTTCTCTCTACTTACTATAAAGATCTTATTTTCTGTAACATTGTCACGTATAGGGAAATATTTTATATTGTCTTTCTACTGTACTTCTTTCTCTTGCGTAAGTTGTTCCTTTCTGCCTGTGAGGAAATAACCTGAAATAAAATTTGCTATTCAGTTTATAAGTAGCTATGGCTTTTGAAATACTGCACTGGTTATGCAATTCAATAGCAATCTGGTGTACTCATGCACAAAAATAATTGCAGTTCAAATTTCAAGGTGTTACACCTTTCTTTGGGATGTCATTGCCCAAGTAAGTTGTAGAAAAGGCACCCCTGTTCATACAGGAAGAAAAAACCCACCAGTACTTTAGTCATCTCCTTTAGCTGACCTGTAAAGAAGTTCATCAGAACTACTGATCTCTGAGAGTCACTCAGAGTAAGGACCTTTAAGAAATATAGTATTGTAAATATGCCATAGAAAAAGATATCCTGTATTGGTGATATAAATATCGAAGATGAAATATTTTTATTCTAGATACTATGAGTAAACCCAACTTCTTAGTAATCTTTAGAATGCATCTTAATATTTTCATTTCTTTTCTTTTAAGGTGGGAAGATGATTATAAGCATGAGGTATGGAGAAATAGTAATTATTCTGAAAATATCTTATGTTGCAACAGTTTCCTTATGCTTGCTTTGCATTTTTATGGAAAAAAAAATCTTATTCAGCTTCATTTGCCATTTTATTAATATTATCCCAGAAGCACAATAACTGATCTAATGACCAGAGTTTTGTGTTGATCACAGGAGAAGGGAAATGAATACTGTACATCGGGATGCTCATCCACCTTAGCTCTCAGAATTCCTCTTCAAAGTCACTGAGAGTCTCTGACCCGGTGTCTGCAGACCAGGTCTCCCAACCTGTGCCGCAGTCTCCACTTCTCTGTTTTGCCCCTCTTCAGTTCAAACGTATTCTATACTGAAGGTGTGGTTTAAATATAGCTTACCTTTTTTCTAACTCAAAGCTGAAACTCAAAATGCTCCCTACTGTCTCTTCAAACACTGAGAACTGCCTCATTTTTATCTTAGTGGCAGAGATTATTTTATATCTAATGTGTTCTGTGGTGATGTCTTGCTCTTATAGGCCTTGGGTACTATGCTACCCAAGCATGCAGGTGGGCACTTAACTTTTTTTTTAAAAAGGGGTTGGACCTGAGAGAGGAAGGCCTGGGAAAGATTGCTCTTCCTGGTATTGGAAGTAATGCAGTTCTGTTTGTAGTAGCTGCTACCTAATTGCTATCCTAATGTTATATGTTTATGACTGTGACCTAAAAATTACTGTCTTTTCTTTGTGTTGACTTTTGTTGTTGGATAAAAGATTAGAAGGTCTTGCTTTGTACAAGATGATGCAACAAATACTGTATTATTCAGACTTTCGATTTTTCGTCCCCTTTCTACAATCCAACAGAATGATCCTGTTCGGAAACAGAAAGCTCTGGAGTTCTTGGTATGTATGTAAAATGATTGTGATAAGAGTCATGCAGTTTCACCAGTATGATGCAGTGAATATTGTGAAAGAGCCTCTGATTACTGATCAAACTCATTTGACCACAACATACATTTCTAAGTTCTATTTTAATGGACTCTGCCCTTTTGAGAAGCTAGTACAGCTGTAGCATAATGTCAGCTCAGAACAACTTGCTGGATTAAATGTGAGCACTCTGCCTGTTCTCTGCATCATTATTCCCTGTGCTGAGGAGCTACCCTGACAAGCAGTGTTAGGAGCACTGATGTTGCTCATGTGCTGTTGGCTGCCTGTATCTAATGGGATCGCTGATAACGCTGAATGAGAGCAGCCGGTCCGGTCTGGCTGCCTGTGGTGCTGTGGCCAGTGCTGCTGCCGCAGAACCAAACAGCCAAGTGAAACTGGCTGATACTAGAGCATAGCTGCTGGTGTTGGACTGGAGAGATTTTATCAGTTCAGTTGCTGTTGGCAGTGACATAGTAAGCCTCGGTTTGTCTTTTGGTTTTATGTTGTGAAAATATCTGACTGTCTATATTCACCATTTTACTCCATTGCCAGATACTAAGGTGCTTGGTTTGATAGATACTCAGTTTGATAGATACTTAGTTTGCCAGATACTCAGACGCTTGTTTGAGTCTGAATTGCGTTGATAGACAAGTAGAGTGTTTTGAGATATGTGCTTCATTACCAACTGGAGAGATGTCTTTCTCTTTCAGTTTTTTGTTTTGTTTTGTTTTTTCTTTAGGCTGTGGTTACTTGTGACTTTAGGAAGAGGTGGAGAAAAAGCAAATCTGGGGATAATCAGTAAACTACCGAGGCTGCCTATGTTCTTTTAACTTACTGTTATCACTTATAACTTTATATACTTACTTATTAGTCTCTTTGGACATTAAAAAGACAGCCATAATTGTTCTGTGCTTTATAGAATTATGTCAATAGCTTTTGGTATCTCTTATTCCCAAAATTATATATAGGAAAATTATAATGGAAACTTTCAACTTTTTGTTACTAAAATGGAGGAATCAAAAGCATTTAATGATGGTGCTGAAGCTTACTTTTTATTCGATTTTCTACGCAGACAACATAAATTTCGGACTTGTGCCTTTCTCCATTTGCAGCAAAATGTTCATGATTGACAGTATGGGAATGGCAAGTTTTGTTTTACCTTCTTTCAGGCCATAGTTATGTTCACAATTTTATTTTTTCATACATATGGGTGTATATGTGTGTTACATATGTCGTATATATAAACTAATAGTATAAACTTGGTTATACCAAAATCGAAGTGTAACTTTGATCTCTTTGTGTATATGACCCTTCAGCATCCTAATGACCAATTCGAACCATGTTTTTCAACAGGAGACTTTTCACATCACCTCAGACTCTGAAGCAACGCTTGTTGTTCATATTACACAGGAACTCACAGAAGCTTTGAAAGCCTTTTGTGAAAAGAAAGCAGCAGTAAGTAACTTAATCTTGACCAGAGTTGTTTTACCATTGGGAGGACAGGAGTTGTTCAACTCATTGTGTTAACACGCTGCCAAACTGTAACAATTCAGGCATAGATCAACCCCTCCCTCCCCAGTTAAATGTATTTTAATTTTTTTTACAATTTCTAAGCACCAAATGCATGGTGCATTTCTATTAGTTTTCCATTGTCTTCCATCTGTTTTGGTTTTCTTTTGTATGCATTCTCCCCCTGTTTTGGGCACCATTTTGCTTCATGGTGTCTGGTTGTTATCCTTCCTTTGCAGTTGGTCCTTTGCGTGATAGCTTTTCTTCTAAGATTAATCAAGCTTTAAGTGCTGCCCAAATGTGTCACTTTTTTCTTTTGTGGGCATGTGGATAAGTCTTTCTTACTTGTGACTTGTAGCTCTGCTCCCACTTGAGAGCTTTAATCTGTTCAGACTAAGGTAGACAAAATGTTCCTGTCTTTCTGTTGACCCTTACTAACCTCTATAGCTTTTTTGCATAAAAACGGAATACCTGTTAAAAAAAAGGGTCTGAAGAAGGACCAGAATCTGTATCAAAATGGCTCATCACCTCTGGCAGCTACTGGTTCACAAAATTCAGCATGTGTTTTTCTGAAAGGTATTTCATATGGGTTTCTTAGGGATTAATAATATATTCTGTGTCAGCTGAATTATGGTAACTGTCTTTGTGCAAATGCCACCACCTTTTTGAGAGCTACACTTTCAACATACCATGCATTTGAGTATGATACAGTTCTTGTGAGCTAGTTAACAGTTGTTGTCATAGTTTAATTTCAGGCAGTAGCTGAGCCTTCCATTCTGCATTCCCCAACTAGAGACAGGGTTTGCGTATGTACCAGTTTTATATTTTAGCCAGGTGTTGGTGAGGGATATGGGGCAGTAAGATAAAGAAATTTGAAACGGGTACCGTTGTCTTCCTGAGACACCTCATTCTGTTCTCCAGACATGTACCTCTTCCAAATAACACTTTTGAAACTCGTGGTTTAATGTGGTAATTGTGAACAACAGAACAACACATCCTTCTACGGAGTTTGCTATCATCTAAAGTTGTATGTTGCTAACTTTCCTTGGGGAACTTACTATTTATTTTTTTTTTTGAATGCTCAAGATTTGAGTTTAAAAACAGACATTTTGATCTTTTGCTTTATCTAGGTTAATTATACTAACAGTCTGAGGCCACTAATGTCAATATCTCAAGGTGAATTTCCAGGAAGGAAAAGCATCCCAAAACACTATAAGCCATATGGAAAACCCAAAGGTAATTTAGACACTTTGTTCTTCTAGTTTAAGTCTACTCTTAACATTGCACAAATTGCAAAAATTTGCTTTTATGGCCAGCCATAATGCTTCTTTGCTAGAGTACTGTGTGTCTTTGCCCTCTGAGTCAGTTCAGGGTATCATTTTCTGAAACCTTAATGACTTCAGCCTTGAACCGTCTAAAAGCACTTCTGTCTCACTGAATGGTATTACAGCAGTAAAGGTTATCGGAAATCCAAGCAGTAACACCTGCCTGGCTTCAGTGTGAAGACTGGTGTGCCAAGGTATCTTCAAAGGAGTATTTGTCTTCGTACATTGAAGGTGAATGTACCAGAACTGCTAAGGCATAAAATAAAAGAGATTTTTAGCTTGTTTCCTTAGACTGCTGGCCTTCTAATTAGTTGTCCCCTGTACTTCCCAAAAATCTTAGGATGAAAAGAAGCTCAGTAAGAAAGGACATAAGGATGAGCTGCAAAAGTAGAGCTTTGGCAGCTTCTTGGTTGGCTGTATTTCTAAAGCATTTAAAGACTTTAATTTTGTAAAACTTCTTTCCCCCCCCCCCCCCCCTGCATAACTGATATATTTAATAAGAAAAAACCACTGACAGGGAATTTTATGATTTAAGCTTACCCATTTTATTTCATATCCACAGTGGATTAAGAGCACATATGCTACCACCATGTGTCAATCAGGTGTGAACTTCTTGAGAGATGCTAACTTTACTATTTATAATGGTTCATATATACTGTTAGTGTATCCTGTTCTCCATGAACTCTCTTAGGTACATGTTACTTTAGAGGCCTTCAAATGGCCTGGTTGATTTTCAAGATGCTTTGACAGTAAAGCATAATTGAATTGTATTAGTTCAAGTGATTAATTGGTTTGAGTCAGTTTTTCCCCTCCTATTATTCTGTAATTTTATTCAACTTCACAAATGCAGTCAAAGAAAGAATGCTGATGTTTGCTAACACAGTAAATATGCTTTAAACACCGTATATATAGTCAGACAAAACCCAAAGGTTTATACTGAGTTAAGTTTATTTTGCAAACGGTTGCACTGGTTGCATTTAACAAATTAGTAGTGCCCTTTATTTATTTGTATGTTTGTTTGTTCAGGAAATAACTGGAATCAAGGTTTTTTGTCTCAGTATGAAGAGTGTTCTGCAGATGCTTCTTTTGCGCCTGCTAACTCATACGGTTACCAAATAGATGATGGATCATCTTCCTACGGACTGAGATCTAATGACTTTGCAACGATGTCTGCACTCAGGGACTCTTTTGCTCTTCAGACTGGAAGTCCTGCCAGTGGTATCAGTGAGTGGCTGAGACAGTTCAGCCGATCTGCTTCTGGCAGTAATTCAGCTGGTGGGGCCTCTTCCTATGAGACAAGTCCAGTGAGTGAGTACTCAGCAGAATACATGTCCAACGATGTGCATGGAAATAAGCTCCCTGATAACAGAGTCTCTTATGGTGGGGAAAGTACAAATTGGAGGAATCAACAAGCATGTTCAAAAGCAAGGAGTATAAGCGATGAAGGATTACCCTATCCCAATTCTTCTGCCTCATATCCTTCATCTGGAAGATATTCCACAAACTATCCTTCACAAAGCTATTCCTCTTACAGGAATGATGAGTCTGTGAATACTTGTACCTCTGCAAATTCTGCTCCTTCAGGAAGAGGTGGCTCCAGGTGGAGCGAGGACTCAAGGTGGAATGAGGACTCTAGATGGGACGAGGACTCTAGGTGGAACCAGAGCTCTAGCTGGAACCAGGAGTCTAGCTGGAGCAAGGAATCTAACTGGAACCAGGAATCTAGGTGTCAAGGATTCAGGCATCAGAAGTCAGGCTACAGGAGTGATTGGGGTTCACATCAGTACTCATTTTCCGGCAGTGGTTCGTACAGGGATTACCAGCAATTCAGAAGCTCAGATAAGATGTTTGATGAAGATGCTGTTGGTCTTACTCCCAACATTTTGAATAGACTGCGAGGAAAAGATATACCTACAATGACCAGGATGCTCAAACAATTGGCTCCCTATTATCCAGCACTTCAAAGTAAGTTTGTGATTGGTTTTCATGTAAAATGAGTTACATCAACATAGTTGCTTTAACATAAGCAGGAGACTGCGTGTTGCAGAGATAGTGCACTCCATTCAGAAGAGTCGAGTTAATTTTTGCTCAACATTTGTATCGGTTGAAGAATGGCATTAATTGGCTCTTTGAGGAGACTTTATCTCTTGCCAACTAAGCAGAGCTGTGAGGGGGAGGAAATTTTGATGGCACAAAAATTTCCTGAATTGGAAGGTTTGTCCTAGGTCATCTTGCTAGCTGGCATCTCATGTTAGAGTTTGTACTGTTTGGGTAACAGCTATGGGGAGAGCATGTATTGGCATAAAGAAAAAAATACTGGTATGTGTGCAGAACCAAACTTGGATGGCATTACAAATTGAAAATACTCAAATGGATCAAACACATTGGGATGACAAGAGAGAAATGTTATCAAAGAGCTGGTTTGTTATATGACAAACTCTTTTTTCCAATTATTGCAAAAATATTCTTTAATGTTAAAAATAGTGATATACTATTCAAAATAAAAGATTCTCCTTTGGAAATAGATTATAAGAGGGATTTAAAGAGAGTTGGGCACATGCTACTGTACAGCTGTCACTGGGCGTGAGTTTTGACAAATGTGAACTATACTTACGGTGCTAGAATAAGGACAGTTACTTAGCAGTAAGAATTTCATTTTAACTTTCTCTCTGCTGTATTATGTGAAATAACATGAAATAGAAGTAACTTCAAATGTTTTTATCTCCCCTTTCTAGAACTAAATATTCAGACATTAGTCAATGTGCTAGTAGAAACTAGAGGAAAAGATTAAGGAGCAACAACAGCTGAACTGGAAACAGATGAACAGATTCAAGAATCTCCATCTCTTGGCTTTCAGGAAAGAGACTGCATTTAATTCTGTGCTTGACTGGTTTTGGAAGGGGAAAGGGAGGTAGGGTTTAATTTTTTTAACATGGGAAATATAGCAGGAACACAAACTTGCACATATCAGGGGTGAACATACTATTTTGTTTAGGCTTTTTTAATGTATTTGTTATATCTTAGTATATTATAGAAAAAAATCTTTTGTTATTTTTTGAAAATATGTTAATGTTATTCTGTCGGCAAAAAGCTAATCACCCTTTTAACACCCTTCCCAACTCAGAGAAAAAAAAAAAGAAAGGTTTACTTTTCTGTTATTTACTTAGGAAGAATATTCACTGAAAATACAGGTCCACTGCATGCAAATACAGGTTTACTTTTCTTCACACAAATTTCAGGTCAGTTCAGTTATTTTAAGGCTTTATAATGAGGATATTTTTAGAAATTGATACACTACATTGCTGTTTAGACAAAGAAGGGAGAATGTCACAGCAAAGGTATTCTCTGGCTTAATGTGATGTAATATGAGAAAAATGTAATCTGTTCTAGGGGATTGGTACGTAATGGGGCATATTACTTGCTTTTGTTTTTGCAGAGTAAAAAGAGATGTGAAATATATGCACATTTTTTATCATGTTGTCCAGAATGAAATTGTTACAAATCAACTTAAAATCTCATTTGAGTAATTGATCCACACTAAAATAAAAATTCTTGATTCTTTTTTACTGGCAAAAGCATATTAAGAAATAATAGAACCTATAAGGCAATCAGATAAAAGAAAAATAAATAACCAAAATGACATACTGACTGAGAAATACCAGTTCATGATGTTTATCAGTGGTCCTTGCTTATGGTTTTTTTTTCCCCACACTTCCAAGCCACATGCTGGTGAACGCCTGGCTTGAGATGTCTGCTTTATCTAATCAAATTCAGCTTACGTGGAGCTAAAGAAAAGGAGTAAAGTGAAGTGGGACAGTTCACTCCCCAGGATCCACTTCCCTTTTCACTGCTCTGTAGTGGACTATCATTTTTCTTCTCACCTGTACCTGAAATCTTTCTCTGCCTCTGTGCATTAAATATTTGTGCTAAACCAGGATTAGTCAAGAGCTGTCATATATCTTTTTGCATTACATTTGTCATGTAAACTTTAACACAAAGGCAACAAAGCAGTTAATGATACAGCATATAAACTCAATTCCCTGAAATTCTTCTTCTGTAATTGTTTTGATTGTGCATCAGAAAGGATCCACTTTCCTTTTTCATTCCTGTTCACTATTTGCTTTTGTCCTTCTCATACTTACTGAAGGGTTTAAGCAATTTCTAATGTCCTGGACCCAGTAGTTGTTCCATACACTTTTATCTATTGTATTACAGAGTAGACTGTCTTGCTTAAAGGGCAAAAACATTATTTTCTACCACAGGTGTCTGCCAGAATTTGATTTAAAGCTCTGTGGGACTGAACAGTTATTATCTACACTTAAAAATGATCAGAAATTATTTCTACAAATGTTACTACCATAGTTTTTTTCCACAGAAAGTGTACTGCAACTAGACGTCTGAAACTGTAGCAAAGTGTTACTAGAAAATGTTATTGCTACAACTCTGGCAGTTCAAATTAAGGCCTTTTCTTCCAAGGTTTTTGTAGAGAGCTTTGTTTTTCCCATTCCTGACTCCCTTTGGGATTTTACTGCCATGATGCTAGGAAAATGAAAAGATACATCCACACTTCTGACCTTTTTGGCACCTGACCAGCAGTGTCCACAAAGGCCCCAGGTAAGAAGACCTCATGGACAAAAAGGTAAAAATGTGCCTTGGAAGTTCTGTCATCCTACCGGTTACTTCTTCCACAGGCTTCCGTGAGCTAAGACCTCCTGTTGCTTCTGTTTTCCTGTCTTGGTCAATTTCCTTCAATCAACTTTTGGCTACTCCTTACTCCCAGGAAATCTCTTTGCGTTATCTTGCTCCCTATGTAGTAGAGAACTGGAGCAGAACGAGTCCACTGTCTGTTCCTCTCTTTCTAGGCTCTGGTCCTTCTTCAGGAAATGGCCTTCACAAGGCAGGCACTGGTGGCCTGCAGAGCAGCATCGCTGTAAGTGCTTATCGTCTTACAGCAGTAATACAGCTGCACCACAAGCTCTGGCACTGAGGCGAGAGCTTTGAGGCTGCACCAGACCCCCTTGAACCAATTTCACATTTCCTTAAAAAGCCATTGATAAAAATCCAAACTAGAACATGCTTTGGGGGGGATAAAGGGTCTACTTTCCAGCCAGTTTCTTGGTCTGTGGTGTACCTGCTTTCACACCTTCAAAAGCACCTGTTTCCCACTGAGACAAGAGTCATTCCAGTCCAGAGCCACTTTCGTTATTTTCCGCAGCAGTTAAGACTCCTTTAGAAAGTGCTGGAGCCAGTTGTTCTACACCAAGGACAGTGAAGTATAGTAAGGGTGACTGGAAAAAGGAGACATTCTTCACAGGAGACAACTTGGGAAATTTCTTGGGTTCCAGCTTTTTTTAGTTTTGTACCTTGAACCTATTAATGGTCCTCAGAACGCTTCCTGGAATGACTGGATTTCATTTGGGTGGATGCGTGACCCAAAGGTAAGATTCCTTAGTGGGAAAGGAAAGGGGAATCTCTTGTGAATGGGGCCATTTAATGGAGAAGCCCTTTTGAGCCCAGAACTCTGGGGCTCTTTTGTTTTGTTTCTGAAGAGAACATACCTAGTGATTGTCTCAGCCTTCTGGGGAGGTGAGGTCCAAGCAGGAACTGTTGGAAGTCTTTCTCCCGTGTCTTCTTAAACATGACTTTCACAGTTCATCCAAGGCTGTTGGGTGACATGGTCTCAGACATCAGTCATTATTCCTGCTCCCCCACCTCACCCAGAAACAATCCTTTGTCCTTTGGATGCCAATGCCCAGAGTGCCCTGGGAGAGACCCTTGTTTCTGTGTGCTTATGCTCTGGAGACCATCAGTCTCTCCACAGACATTTCACACCAGAAAAGCATTTAGAAAACATTGTTGAACTGTCACTAAGGGTCTGTTTGCTTATCACTTGACAACTAGTAGCAGCTTCTCTGCATGACAGATGTTTAGTTGTTAACTGCACTTGCCCCTTGGCTGTCTGCACCCTGACACCAGCTACTATATTCTGGCTGAGACACTTGGAAATAACATTTTAACATTGCTTTTTTTTCAAGCAGGACGGTCTGCGGACCCAAACCCTCTCTGCATAATCTCTTGGAACATCTGCTTGGTATCGGTGACAGCATCAGTTTATGTGTAGGTGCTCCTGTCACCCAGAGCTTACTGGCCTGGGGCTCTGTGTGATTACAAAATCTGAAAGAAAAGGGGAACTTAGGAATAAATCAGTATTGCTACAGTCAAGAGTCATTGGATAAAAGCTAAACGCTCTTGCCTGGAAATAATTGAATGAAAAGTAGCAGTTACAGGTAAGTAATAGTGCTGCTTGAGTGTTTTAAAGTGTTTTGGATAGCGCTGGTGTAAGATTGTCTTACAGCAGTCTAAGATAACTTGTTAACTTCTCATTGCTTCTTCAAAGTTACTGCAGGAGATGGTGTGTGACAGGAATCAGTCACTACTTCTTTTGGTTTGGTTTTTCCACCAAGTCTTTCTCCATCTGCAGCTGATGAGTTGGAGGGTAAGGTTTTGAGAATGTCTGACTTCAAGTTCAAATTCAAGGCCACTTCAAGTGCTTCAGCACAAAAAGGAAGACTATGGGTGTTAAATGAGCCCACCGAGCAGAGGGAACTATATATCCACAGTAGTTTATTGTTGTAGGGAAGTCCCTGAGGAAGATGCAGAATAGGACATAGGTGTGAAGAAGTTCTATTTGAAGGTGTCCCAAGGATACCCTGAAAGAAGGCAGCAGCTAGAAAATAAACAGATAAGGCAAGGAAAAGGGGGAGGGACCCCTGAATCTTAGAAAACGAGAATACAGAAATAAAACCTCTGCCCCCTTAAATATGCTGTACAAAAATGAAGTAGACTAGGAAAGTTGATCTAATAGTTTTACTTAATTTTAAATTCTGTATTAAAAATTAATACATTAAACTCTTATAAAAGTAAGGCACATGCAAAACATGTTGTGCAACTTCTGACTTTCAACTCTTATAAACTAACAAGCATTATTTTAATTTGGCATTTCTAAAGAGTCATTTTTCTCCATGCAGGATATGTGGAAGAAGGTTACGTTTGACAGTGCACCAGTTAAATCTAGAGTCTGTGCTTTCTGTACTACAGTAAGCAGAGATGGTCATATCATAGTTATACAAAATAAAAACCAACTCAAGTACAGATTCTGAGGGTGACGACCAACATACAAAATTTAAGAATGTGAAGTTATATCCATTATAATACATCAATAATCTTATTCAGTACAGGATGATTTGGCAACTCCAGTCTGTGTAATGCCAGTGTGCAGTTCCTAGTTATCAGTGTCATACGATGCTGAAGACCATGGAAAGATATTGCTCATAGGACACCTGAATCCAGCCATCTTGATCAGTATCGTAACGCCGGAACACATCAGTCAGCCTCTGAAAAGGGAGGGGAAAAAAAACCATTTTCATACATCGGGAAAGTTCAGACTGCCATGTATTTCCCTTGCCACTTAGGTAGGTTTCTATAGCTTTATGGACACTTCCATCCTATCTGTAGACACTTTACAACCTCGTGCAAATAGAGGTAGCCCTTTGCCACATCTCATGCCTGAGCTGTGTAGCAGAGCTGATTCTAAAACCGCCTTACGATACAACACCTAAGGCTATCTAGGCACTCTTTATAGACCAGTCAGCTTTTTATAACTGGCTTTAAGGGGCAGAGGTGGGGGGAGGAGACTGCCCAATTCTCATGAGACATTTGGGAGACATCTGGAGGCAGAATCCAGTGAGTACCTTGTCCATTTCTCATCTTCTAGCCAAATAGACTTTATGTATCATCAGTATCCGAGTTGTAGCTTTATAACGCCAGAGCTGCCAGGCACTATGGACCGAAAGAAGTGCCAGCATGCTTTCACCAACACCTGCTGAATGACACTCCATTTCAGAGCCCTCTTTACCAGAATTTAAGTTTATAACTAAATAGAATCGGCTTGTATTACAAATGAATATAAAGGCAATTGATGTTTCAGCAGACTCACGGTTATAGACATAAAGCTAAAAGGAGAAGAATGAAACACCTGTCTGCGAATAACAGAGATACTACTTTTACCAGGCACTGCTTTCTCTTCATGTTGCACGTTGGAAAATATCTTAAGATACTGTTGCATTCCTGGCCAGCGTAAGAAGAGCAACCTTCTTCTATCCTACTAAAACTCAGCTTGTCCACCGCTACGGTCTCCCAGCTTTTTCCCAAAGTCTTACATAAATTTCAGAAAAGTCAGACACACTTAGAGAAACCTTAAGCAATGAGGTGAGGAATCACCCAGTGACTGAGCTCCAAACAAAAAAATACACCTGTAAAACTACAGTTCTCTCGCTCTTTTTATATATATATATATATGCATTTCTATTACCAAAAGGAGTTTTTTGTTTGAGATGAGAGATCTTTTACTGCCATTACCCCTGCAGGAACAAAAGGCTGAATAATTCAGCTGCTCAGTCAAATTGCTTTTAGGTTGAGCCTTTAACAGAGAGATACACAAAAAACTCGCAATTCAGATTATGAGAACTGTGGGCACCTTGGGACATGACACACTCCAGTTTTAACACCCACAAGATCTAGAGGAAGTGCCGTGTATTAAACTAATAGAAATAGTGTTAAGTGTTTTCCTTTTAAAACAGACTATTTTACATTTTTTTGCCCCCTCAAAATTGTATCAAATTTGCTTGTGATGCAAATGGATAACTAGTGAAGACCAATAAATGAAGCTGTTTCTAGCACCTCTCGTACATTTATTCAAATGTATTATTATAAAAGCAAGTTCTAGATCCAATATTATAGTTAAAATGAGAACCATAAAAGCTTAAGAAAAGGTGATTATTATTTTTTTTACAATTGACATTAAAGTACATCTCCTTTCTTACCTGTAAAACAACACAGCACTGAATAAAGTCATCAAAAGCAACTTGTCCTCTTCCTTGTCTGTCAAACTTCCGAATGAGGATATCATAGAATTGATCAGACAGTCGGTAACCTTGGAAAAAAGAGAAATGCTTTAAAAGGTTTCAATTACCACAGTCCTTCTATATAAAGAACTAGGCTGTTTAGCAGGTGTGTATAACAAAACCAGAGAACAATAATGAGTTAGAAGAGACGTATTTTTTTTTCTGCTAAATATCTCTTGTGTTTAAACCGCATGCAATAAAACCCATGCTTAATTATAGACAGAGTCACAGTAAATGTAATTACTCATTAAAGTGGCGTTGTTTGAGGGAATGGTTTAGGGCTGCAGCTCATGTTTTTGTAAGTGAAGTCAATTGCATGGAAGTTCTTTTGCCATCAGAATGGTACTGTGGGGCAGGCAGCTGCCTGCATTTTAAAGGCCGCATCAAGTACCTTGTAAGTTCAGACATTTTCCTGACATATTGGTAACGCTCTCAGAGCAGCGAACAGAGGAGACTGAAACTGGATGTGTCAGCACGAGTGGAATGTTTTAATTTCTTCCATTAAAGGAAATAGCTTAAAGAAAAGTGCTTTTGGCATAGACATCTTCAGCACCTTGTATCTAACAGGAAAATGCATTTTACCTCCCTCATTTTTACTCACATTTGTCAGAGCAATACAGCCCTAAAAATAAGCTCATCTGATGACATAACCCAGTCATAAAAACTGTAATTACAAATGAATTACCAAAACCTGTTAGTGCTTGCTTTAGTTCGTTTTTGTCAATCATTCCAGAATTGTCTCTGTCATACGTTCGAAAGACATTCTGCCAGTCTGAGATGTACTTCCAGACTCCTGTGAATTCATTGAAGTTCACACCACCTTTGTTTTCTCTGTCAAACATGCCTGAAATAAAAATTGAGAAACTTATAAAGCCTTAATCGTACTACTCCTCAGAAAGATCTCCTGATATTTCAAGAAGGCAGCAAGAGCGCTTCGTGGAAGGTACTGAAGACAGAAATTACTAAAATACTAGTGGTATTTTGGAAAGTTCTGCCAAAAGAAGCAAGTAGTCATCCACTGAAGGAGGAAAAGATAAAGCGAGATAAAAAAGGACCAGCATGAATCACGGAATGTTTATTCTTCCTGGGTTTTCATTTTCAGTTTGAAAATTGAGCTTCATTGATCATCCAGTGACAAAAAGGGCAAAGGGACGGGGGGGGGAAATGTTCTTTATTAAGGACACATGAAAAAGTCTGAGTCTATTGACTGCCAAAAGCACTGGGATATTCATCTGCATTTGACTTACTGCTACTGTCATCTTTATACAAAAACCACATCACTCAGCGATGGAACTCAAACTGCTGCTGAATGTTTACTAAAAACAATGCAAAAAAGTCTTTAGATTTATGAACTGTATGATAGAAAAGATGGTTTTTGTGCTCGAATTTTTCTCCTCTTCTACTACCATCTTCATCTACATCACTGGAAACTATTTTAGGACGCTAAAGAATTTGGACACTTTAAATATTGAAAAGCTTCTGTTTGGTCTTTTTGGAGCAGAATATTGGATTAAAAAGCAAGACAGCAAAAACTAGTTACGCAGACAAGCTATATAATATCTTTTTAGATTAGTTAAGCTGACAATTTCCCCACTCATAAATGGCATTTGCTCTCTATTCAGTTGTACAGTAACATTTTCTCAGGCTACTTTGACAAGTGCATGTGTGTGCATGCAAGGGGCAGTCCTGTATTATTCAACAGGGAAAATATTTGAGTTTATCTTACTGCTGGGCTGTCCGGAGGGAAAAACAAAAGAGCAAAGACATGTTGAAACATACCATCTAACAGTGAAAGCCCAGCTGTTAACACTACAGCCAAATTAGTTCAAAAGACCCTTATAAAGGCATTTGTTATTATGGTAGAAATACATCTTGTATTATGTATTGTAATATTTGTAACATACTCATTTCTCTAAAACGGTGCAGCAATCGGAAGCAGGCTCAATTGTCTGAACAGGTTGCAAAACAGTATCTTGACTATTTCACGTCACACAACTGCACTCACCCAGAATTGACCTGACTGTTGCTGGATTAAACGGAGTCCACGTGCCTGAAACAGAAAGACTGACTTAGTTCCTCAATGCTAGGCAACATTTTAAAAAAATGCAACTAACCAACAAACCAACCAAATAAATCAGATAAGAACTTAAACAGTGAATTCAGAGCTAGAAGACATGGAGCTAGCATATTATAAAATAAGGCTGCTTTGAAGTAATTATGTTCTTGACCATTCAGACATTATTTCAGACCAACGCTTTACAGATACTACACAGAAACCACCATTTTTTAGGCTGCACCAAAAAAACCTCCCAAAACTAAAACCTTGGAAGAACTAAAGGATTTTTTTTCATCCCAGGTAGTCAAGAGGTATTGGATAAGAGGCAAGATCAAAACTGAAGTCCCACTTTTTCTACTGATGGGAGCAAAAGAGTTTTAAGTTATTACTCAAACAAGGTCCCATATCTATTACTCAGGAAAACCCCATCTGCTTATTTCCTATTTTAGACGTGGATTACTCCAGGTTGTTTAGTTTCTGACAAGTGAAAAGGCTGCTAACGTGGCATAACCACACAGTGCAACTAAGAGTTTAGTGTAAATCCCACCTCCACTGCTAAATCAATGAAGTGTTAGTTTAAATTAGTATTTTCTGACCAAGGAACGTTGCTGCTTAAACGGGCCTGAGCAGTAATCATCTGACAAAGAGCTTTGTACTTCTCTGAATATTTAGAGGCTAGGCACTTTGGAATAGTTTTCCCTTGGTTGGGAGCATTCCAGAGTGCTAGGAAGCACTGAGCTTTCAGTTAAGGGAAATACTGTGCCTCATCCAGAATTTCACTACCAATTCTCTAGAGCCTGTGAAGGAACCAGGAAGACCAAGAAGCATATATTAAATTAACTGTGGCTGAGTGCAGGGACCACAAAGGAACCAGTAAAGCTATGGGTACTGTAGCGTCATTTGCCATGCTGCAGTTAGCTGACCACCTATACCTAATAGAGAGGCTGCGTTGGTATTAAGCAGGCTTTGTGAAGGCATGGCTGCTTTGCTGCATCAGGCTGCAGCGGTGTCAGTAATGCTTATACTAGTGCTGAGCTTCTCCCAGAGAAGGGAAACGGTATCAGTGTAAGTCTACAGATGCAGCAGTGGGAAAACAACTTACACTGTGAGCAGGCTATGTGACCATTTGCACATACAGAGAAACATAAGCAGAGAAAGAGTAAAAATGGCTCTGAAAATGCATAAGCAGTATTTTAGACAGAGAACATCAGTACCTTAGAGTTGTATGTCTCCTGACAAAAATAAGAAATAATGGAATTATTAATAGGGTGCTAGCATTTAACTCTGAACAGAATAGAGGAAAAAGTGAAAATACAGTTTGAAAGTTAACTTATTTCATGTTGAAATTTTCAAGAGACACATATAGATGCCACAGAGTGAAATCTGAGCAGCTCCAGTGCTCAAGGACTGTACTGATTTCAGCCTGTTCCAATAAACAGTGAAAGACTGTTCCCTCCTCCTCCCCTGACTCTACTATTAACTTTACATGACAGCACAGAAAAAAAACCAAGAAGGAAGCATAGGGTTTTATTGTGCAAACAACTAGATGATTAGTCCCTCCCAGGTAAGTACTCTGTTATTTGCATGAACTTGACATGTTGAAAAGCTGAATGTCAAAAACACATGGAACTTCAAATTTTGATGAGCACTATGCAGACTTTTAAAAATGTTTTACAAATAAACACATAACATTATTTTAGCCCATGTTAGACTGCAGGACAGCTACACACAACTATCCACTAGAGGATATATTTTGAAAAGAATATAGTGAATTGTTAGTGACTTTGGTGGACAAAATCTAGAATCTCTCAGAATGAAGGAAGCTTACAGTTCTGTAAATATTTTGTCTAATAGTGAATTCACTTGGTGTGGCTTCTTCATAACTGCAAAGCACTGAAACTGCTAATCTACACTGTAAATAAGGAAAGAAAAGAGTTCAGATAGTCATCACTGCCTGTTACCCTTAAATTCAATTAGATGAGAAGGTATTTAAAATATACGAAGTTTAAAACAGCAGGTAAAGCCGGTTTCCCACATTGGTATAAACAGCACTGTAATCTTAAATGAAAACAGTGACTTAATCAATTTAACTTAGCTTTTGCTGAAGTTGTTATTCAAAATAGTATTTTAGTTATGGATCAGGTGCAGCAGCTACAATGTATTGCTTTTAATTTATCAGATATACCATTAAACAAATATTCTAGTAAATGCAGTCTAGTTTCAAGACCGCAATTTACTAAATAGAGCCATCCAAATTTATTTCAACTCAGGTGATTACTGAGAAAAAGGAGCCTTTCAGTCTGCACGCGCTGCAGCTCACAACATCAGTTTAAGCCCTTCTCAGTCACAAAGCACAGGAAGGATAAAGGAAATAAACCTTTGGAGAAGGAGAACTTGATACAGACTCAAAGGTGCACAAATTGCTTCAATATGTGCTTTTTCAGATTTCTAAGTGGAAAAAAACCCAACCAACCACAAAGTACAACCCTACCCACCCGAAGTCACCAGAGAAAAGTAAAAATAGGCTACTGGAAATTTTTTTCATTTTTTATTTTGCTTCCATGAGTTAATTGACCACACCCTCATTACTCTTTAAGAATTACCACAGGGAACTGACAGACTATTAGAAAGTTTTAATACTAGATCTAGAGTGCATCTTTGTGTGGGGCTAGAGAGGAACTTTGTTAGGGAAAAAAATCCAAACATGCCTCATTTGGGAAAAGAATAAATTACCATATTCAATTTCTGCACCGTACTGTATGAAAAGATTTTATGTGCAGTAAAATGGCTGGTTGTAAACATCTGATCTTTGTCCAGGTTATTCACTGATCCTGGCTAAAAAACAAAGGCTCAGTAGTGATGAGAGAGGAGTACATGAACCACTACTTTTTTCTTCTAGGGAGCAGAGCTGGAAAAAGATAAAGGGATGTGCGTGCCTTCATTCCCCAGAATACAAACCAGTAATTTTTCCAATAGGTACTCAGTTTATAATGCATTATTACTAACATGCACCAAATGCAGAAAACTTCCTTTGAAATTCAAAAGAAACAGGAACAATGGTATCAGCAAAAAATAAATCAGGAGGATTGTCCACCTTTTTCCTCCCCTTCAGCCTTTTCTTGTATATTAAATAATATTAATTGGTAGTAGGTACATTCTCCCCGCCCGCAATCAAAGAATTATGCCATCAAGTAACCAGTCTCACATGAAGTTTAACATTAGGTTTACAATGTTAGTAAACTTAACTAACAGTTACCTCACTGCTCATTTACAGACTTACCATTAGATAATGCCTGCTGAAGTTCATTATCAGATATTATTCCACTCCTATCTTTATCAACCCTGAAGGAAAACAAACAAACAAAAAAAAGAAAAGCTTTAAATGGCTGAAATTATCAGGTTCTACTGACAGAAGACTTCCAACATTCTGGTTCTTACTCACCAGATAAGATTAATCTTTTCCTGAAAAGTCACTAATTGCATTTTACTTGGTAAACCATTCACAGTTTCTGCAAATTAAACGCTTCATTCAGACTGATGAAGACATTCTGGAACATGATAAAAGCTACAAAGAAAACTGCAAGACTTACTTAAGAGTGAAGAGACACACACAAACACACACTGGCAATAAAAGTCTGGGCATAATACACACACAAAAAAAGTATTTTTATGTATTTATGTTTATTTTTAAAAGAACTGCAGAGCACACCATGCTGGTTAAATCCACAAAACGCCTAATGTTGCTGCAGTAAGCTGTTGGGCTCCCAAATTGGAGCCCTAACTTTGGCACCCAGTTTCTCTCATTAAGATGTTGGCAATGGAGAGAAAACCACTAATGTGACCAGTGCCAATGCTGAAAGAATTGACTGCGGGGCCTTGACCCCTTTCAAAGGGGTTCAAAAAGTGAGAAAGAGCAGGCACGCACCAGCTGCCATTGAGCCTTCACAGTCTATTGTCTTACAGAACGGAGTTTTATCACAAAATTAATAAACTCAGCAGTTTCTGCCCAAACAAAGCAGAATTGTGCCTTCTTTAGAAGGGTATCTGAAGGTAGTGGGGACTTCCTTTATTTCCCTTCCAAAACTATTTCCCTTCCAAACTACCATTCCAAAGCAGAGTCCTGCTTAGTTGACTCCTCTGCAGAGGCTGGGCCCTTATTTTCTACACCTTTTCAGTTCATTCTACTAGATTCCTTCCCCATCTCAAAACTTACACAAATGGCATACAACATCCAGATTGCAAGCATAAGTTGCATAGATTATAGTAAGGAAAAGATACTCCCCTTTTTTTATTCTTTATTTCTTTTCTAGGTATTCTGAGCATTTTTTACCTTTTATGAGCTGCTACTAGGTGCTAAGCTGATATTTTCATAAGAATGTTTGTAACTGACTTATCTTGCTCCTGAGCACCATCAGTCAATTCATTTTATATACAAAATGATACAAAGTTAGTGTGTCTTCATCACGGACATCAGGTGTCTACTCTGGATTTCATCTGACTGCCACAGAGCAGTCATGATCTGGTCACGACAGGGTGATATGACCCAGTCATTCAGGACTCCTGAGGGGCTCCTTCAAGTCTTCATAGGCCTGATAGTAAGCAGGAATTGGTCAGTGTAACAAAAAAACTTCATCTGATCATTCACCTTCCTTTCCCTCCAGTTGTTCCTGAACATACTGAAGATCTTGGAACAGCTCCATCTGTCAGTGTGGCAGATAAGCACACACTCTTATCAGTTATCCAGCAAAGGACCTTCTCTTTCATTCTATGTCTACCAGGTTTCTTCAAAGGCCTTCGACACTTTTGTATGTTGAGAGCTTCTCTGGAAACTATACAGATTATATCAATGGCACCAGTTCTACATAGGTAGAATACCCAATCCACACCCAATCCTTACCCAACATACTCCAAGACTTACACAGTAGTTTGCCAGACAGAATACCTTCAACAAAGGCCATGCAACTCTCCTGACTAACTACATTACTTAAAATGGTTTCTACTGGTTTGTCTGGTGCCGAAGACAGATCTGTTTCTTTACAGACAACTTTAAAAAAAGAAACAGTATCATGCATGCCTCCTCCAAGTTCGCAGATGAAGTGGTTTTCCAGAAGGCTGGGTAGGTAAGCTGCCACATTCCTGAGTCACTCCTGAGTAACTAAGTAAATACTATCCAGCTTTAGCAACTTACTACTGTTTGTCTATTCCTTAACCTCTTCTTGCTGTCACTTGAGTCAAGATAGATCCTCTGACGCATCTCCCATAAAAATGGATCCAATGTAGGAACCTCCCAGGTTTCCTCGACATGACACAAATGTGAAAAACTCCTTTAGCTTCTTTAATACTATGGTCTCCACAGCGTGCCTTTTAACACAGGCCTGCTAACTTCCTTACAGGCTCCTGCTTCAGATATAGTCAAGAGAATATTTCTTGTTAGTTTTTAAGTTTTCCATTAAGCATTTATCAGATTCCTTTTTACAAACCTTCCTGTACTCCTACATTGACGCTCCAGGTTTTACAATCCTTTATGGATTCTCAGCTGAAATGACTTCAGCATTTTCAAGGTTACCTTCTCGCTTCCATTAACCCCTTTCCCTTGCCCTGAAAAGCAGAGCTTTTCCATGCTTATTCCTCCTCAAGCCTTTCTTAAAGTTCCCCCTCAGATTCCTCCTACCACGATGTTTACGCGCCCGGCGAGGCCCCAAGGCAGCCAAGTCCTGCGTTGGATGCCCAGGGCCGGTGACAGGCTCCCCACATCAGCTGGCCGTTTCCGTGCGCCTCCCCAAGGCCCGCTGCCTCCCGGTGCCCCCTCAGGGAGCGGCAGCCCCAGGAGGGCCCGGCCCGTCCAAGAAGACTTAGCAGCGCTGCCCGGGAACGACCGAGGGTGGTGGCGGCCGCCTCAGTGCGGCAGGCCAGGCCCGGCGGGCAGGGAGTGCCTCGGCCCAGTAGGGCCCGGCGGCGGCTGCAGTATGAGGGGAGCCCCCGTCAGCCCCCCTTCCCGCGGCCATTAGCCGTTAAAGGCGGCGCGGGTCGTCCGGCCAAGACCCTCCCGCCCCCCCAGGGACGCGGCGGCCTCACCTCTGGAAGACGTTCCACAGGAAAGTGGGGTCGGGCAGCGCGGCGCCGCCGCCGCCGTTGGGCCTGTACTGGTAGCCGGCAGCCATGGCCCCTCCGCCGAGGAGCTCCGGCCTTCCTCACCGCGCTTCCGGCACCGGCCGCCCGACGCGGTGACGTCGCTGAGCCGGGCACGCGCAGGGGCCCCGCCCCGGGGGAACCCCCGGAGAAGCAGCTGCGCCGCCCGCCCGTTGCCACGGCGACGGCTGCGGGGCTGGGCCGGGCCCGGTGGGGCGAGTCGTTTCCCCCCCGTTAGCCGGCGCGGTGGGCCGTTGTCCCTGCCGGCACCGAGCCTTCAGGGGCGCCCCAGGAGAGTTGTGCGGACTCCGGCGGCGGGGCAGCGGCTGAGGTGACGGCCGGCCGGAGAGCGCGCTGCGGCCGCTGCCCCGGGCCGGCGGCGGTGGCTTGGGCAGGGCGCAGGGACCGGCGCTCGCAGGCCCACACAAGGCCTCACTCATCCGCCGTAAGGGGTGCTGCAAGGGCGGGAGCCTGAACAAGGGCGTCCCCGTGAGCGTTCTGCAGGGACGGGGTTACTGCTGCAGAGGAAGAAGGGGCTACAGGGAGAAACGGAAGCCAAATGAACTGACTTCCCTGGACAAACTGAAGATCAAAAGCACATAAGATAAGAATTTCAGGTACAGCCCAGAAAACACAGGATTGAGGAGTACAACCCAAATTAGTCTGTATCACCTCAATGCACTGAATGACAGAATTGTCTAGGCTGGAAGGGACCTTTACGATCAAGTCCAACCATCAACCTAACATTGACAAAATCACCACTAAGCTATGTCACTAGGCACCGCATCAACCCATCTTTTAAATACCTCCAGAGATGGCAATAAGAACACAACCCTCCAAAAATCAGCCTAATTCCCCTTCCCCGAGCCGCAATTTCTAGGAATTTCTAGTGTAATGGAACCTGGAGTGCCTCCAGACCTCACTACAACTCTTCAGGTACAACACTGTGCTCTACTGAACCATCCTCGTGCTCCTCCTGTCAATGAAAAAAAGCCACAGTCTTTGTTTTGCCCTTTGTCCAAACTGCTGACCTTGCATGTATCTCTTCAGGGTAAAGAGGAGTCCGTGAGAGGGGTCAAATGGCACAAGGTCTGGGTGTTCACAGGCCAAAGAGGTTACATACACAAACTCCAGAACATTAATTAGAACAAAGGAGGCCTGTGTCTTCCTTGTACTTACCTCTTACAATTACGTTCCGGTAATAACAGATAAATACCTTGTGTCCTTCATCACATCATTTTAAATTCACAATTTTCTAGTAGTATTTTATAATTAGAACAGATAATACTGAAATTTAGCTTTAAGCATTGATCTGAAAATACTGTGGAAATAACAGTATCTCATTTCCAGAAAACTATTAAATCCAGAGTTTATTCACACTTCAAACCAACCAACCAAAAAAAATTATTTAAATCTACTGTAAATCTATAAGGATGCAAAGAATACATAGCTGAAGGTAGCAATGATTTAACATTTTATTGAACTGGTGGTGCTTTATGTACTGCTTTTAGTAAATCAATACAAAAAAAATAATTGTACCTCATGTGTCTTTATTCACCCTATAATCAAATTGCACGGTAGCAATTTCATTCAGTCCCTTAGTCAGGAAACTGATTTCATAATTAAGTTTTCTGCAATAAACTATTTTACACCAAAGTAAGTACATACACAAAGCATAATGTGAAAGTGGATTGAGGACGTTAATATATGCTCAATGCAGTGCCATACAAAGACAGTTCTAAAGGAGTCTGCTTAGGTATTGTAAGAAATATATGTTAGTATACCCAGCACTAATACAGCTCTGTTGGTTTTGGTATAAGTATCTTCATACGGCACTGCAGTGCACCGTGCAAACATACTCCACGAGAAAAATGTATTTGCTGACAGCAAAAATGGCTGTAACAAATGGGTCAGTAAAAAGCCCATTGGCCATTAGAAGCTGCATTCTTCAAACATGACCTCTACAGCCATCTTCTTTCAGAAATCTGATTACGTTTTCCCACATCCCAGTCTTTAGAAAGAAACATGCCTAGCAAGTATCAGTGTATATTGAATTTTACTCAAAATAGCATTGCCAAATTTGCCCTCAAATACTTCAAATCTGTTGATCCCAGACCAGTAATGACACACAAACACAGAGTTGTCAGTTACTTAAGAAGTTTTGGCACAGTTAGAGTAGGAACTGTAATTTCTTTAAAAATTGGCACATAGTTTGGATTCGGTTGGCTTGGACCTTGCTCCAAAGTCTCAATGATAGTCTGTTTCATATCTCTGCTGGCATCGCCTCTCACTGTCAGCAAAGCTGCAATATGGTCATCCCTGCCAAAGGAAAATGGTAGAACTGGCATTAGTAGGAAACTTTGCACAAGTAAGGGATATTTGTGGCAAAATCTGAGTTTCACTCAGTGTCGGTATGTACTTTGATTCTTAATCAGATCTCCAGTCACTCAGAACTGGCTTTTCCAGCTCAATACAAAGCACTATTTTGGCTGCTCTTAGGACTCTAAAACATAATTTACTCTCCCAAAACACACAATGGAAGCATTTTCATTATTGCTTTGCCATGCCACTGAGTACTGAATCACATGCACCTTCTAGTCCAGCTCACATACATTTTATATTAGCGTTTTTTCATAAGAAAGTGGCTACATTCTAAAATATGAAAAATATGAGCACATTCACACATTGTTTTAAGATTTGCCCAAGACTACAAAGAAACCGTGATGTTACCTATCTATATTAACTGTGAAGGCAGAGAGAATTACCTGATATCTGGGTATTTACTGACTAACGTTGAAACTTCCAAATAGAGCAGTGAAGGATCAGTTAGCTTGATAACCTCTGCAATGGCTTCAATGATGTCACAAAGTCCTTCAGTGTCCTCACCAGAGCCCTGCGAAAAAAAAAAAAAAAAAAAATCGCCCAAACAAATGCAATCCCTCCCCCAGTATCTACAAACAATCCTTTAATTAGTGTTTTATCCGACAGTGCTATTGAATTCCCCAACAGCTGGATTTTTAGACATTAAGAAAGCAAAATATTTATGAATTGTCACCATAAGCCTCTTCCCTCTTTCCCTCTTCTTCATTCAGAGACTTGCCCTCAGAATACCAGTAAAGTCACGTCTTACAAACAATATGTTGTATTTATCCACACAGTGATATTTTCTAGTCTTTAACTTTTGCTGATTTGCCAAAGCCAGATCTCTTCTGAAACACTGCTTAAAAACTGATCCTGTGTTAGCTTCCATCTAGTCATCTGGCCAGCAAGGCAGCTTTCAACAACTCATCAGTTGAGCTGTAATAGCTATTTAATCTCTGGACTACTTTAGTGCTTTTAGTTCCAGATGACCTGGTCCTGCCAATCTGGTATTGTTCATTGCATTTATTCCATAACCTCTTCTACCAGTGCCTTACTCCGAAACAGATCTAACACAAAATCCCACATAATGAAGGACTCTGACACAGGAGTTGCCCCAACATCTGCTACACTGAGCAGAGATGAACTTCCCCTTCTCCACCCTCCCCAGTTTTTCAGGCTTTATCTTTCTCCACATTCTCTTTGCATTTTGACACCCGTTGGCCCTCTGAGCTTTCTGGCAGATTCCTGCTCCTTATGCAGTTAAAAAAAGATTTACGTATTCATTTCAGGCCTATCTTGTATGTTGTTTCTCAAAAACATTTTTTGGCTCGTCTTTTCTATTGGGGTCAACATACTTGTCTTGTTGATTCTAAATGAATACACTGCATACTACTTAGGTAATAAGTAACTGCAGCTGTTTGATGCAGTATTGCCCTTTCTTCCAGACAGAAAAAGCAAAGCCCAATTATTTTTTAAACAAACAACCACTTTTTTTCTTTCACTTACTACTACAAATTCAGGGTACCTATCTCTGTGAGGACATTCAAACATTTAGTTGCAGAGAGCTGTATAAACACAAAGCAGCAGAAACTGGGGGTCAGGAACTTTAGCAGCAGGTCCATGTGTGTTCAGAAACTCTCGTCTGTGCCCTCAGCTGGCATCCTTGATATTCACCACGTCAGCCAACACTTCAGAGACACGGAGATCTAACTCCAGCCGTTTTTCCCAAGCAGTAAACGTGTGGTTTATTCTAAATTACCAGGTTAACAGCATTACCCAAAGCAAATACTTACAGCTGCAAGCTTCTTAAACAGAAATCTGAACTGTTCTGCTTCTTTGATCATTCTTTCTGCACCCTCTTTTCTCTCTTCTGCGTTCTTGAAAGATATACGTTTTAACATGATTGCTCTGATGTATTCCACAACCACTCTTCGATGGGCCTCAATAGTCATTGTCTGAGAGAAAAGAAAAAGGTGGTGGATTATGCCAGTGATACCTGCAAACGTAGCCATTATTTTTAGTCTTTGAACAATTATGAGGCTTCGAAACGTGTATTTGCACTTAATCATCAGTACACAATTTTTGCTAATACTACACATTTTGAGTGGCTTTAGATGCTCACAATGCTAACAGAAATGAAAACCTGTCCTTCCCTCATGAAAAGGATGTGCCAGTTATGAGAACAAGACAAGATATCTCTAATGACATGTCTGAATCATTTCTAAGGAGCACCAAAGATAGAAGAACAAACATGAAAGGATTTGGATGGTCTTTAGAACAGACCTACGCTTGGCCTTGCAGCCTTGCTCTTTATAGCTGCTCAAGGAATGACCTGCCATTACAGGGGCTTCTGCTGGAGAACTCCAATACATTACATAAAGCATTGCAAATCTCACCGACATTGTCTGTGCTCTGTGTCAAGTCTGGTAAGAAGCCTGGAGAGCAGCAGCAACCACTTTCTCAGATGTTCCTTGACTGGTTTGCTGTTCTGCACTTGTCTTTTTATA
Organism: Limosa lapponica baueri; assembly: GCA_002844005.1. Lineage (NCBI taxonomy): Eukaryota > Metazoa > Chordata > Aves > Charadriiformes > Scolopacidae > Limosa > Limosa lapponica. The sequence continues at coordinate 1,844,526 of KZ505645.1, read as the reverse complement.
GGAAATACCCACTAGTGACTAAGTGAAGCATCTCGTATTGGGTGCAAGAGTAATGCTGAGGTTTAGAAATAAAGAAAAAACAAAAAACCCCAAACCTTTATGTGTTTTTTCAACTCTAATGTAAGGAGAAATCTTAAATTCCACAATTCCTCAGGCGGTGTTTTTTTAATTTTTTTTTTCTCTCCCCTCCCCCCAGAGCACAGTGGCTAAATTACTTACAATTAAGAAAAACCCTGCATATATCAAACTTTAGTTTCAATCAATATGTTCTTTAGTCAAAATTTTGGAGAAAGATTTCAGGAAAGAGAGAAAAGGAAAAAACAAAAAGGAAAAAAGAGAACACAACACAGTACAAAGCACTGGAAGTCTCAGCTCTCATCCAGGACATTAAAAAAAATGATTTTAAGTCCTGCTTTCAACACTGTGCAGAAATATCAGAGTTTACTGGTTGTTCAGGGATGGCTTCTCTTGCATTGGTGGAATTGATGCCAATTACACAAAGGAAAATTAACTGCACAGAATAGACTGTGGGACACTGCCACGTACGCCCCATCCCACTGAAAAGTAAGTGAAGAACAGCTCTACTACAACTGAGAAAAAGAACGCTCAAGAAGAGCCCACAGTGTGACGACAGGGCATTCACTGTACATGCGAGAAAAATGACAAAACAGAGTGACTGTAAGATCCAGATCCTCCCTGTTCCAGAACAGTGTCCTTCTCACTGGGCTACAGTCTTTTTCATGTGGCTTTTAAAAATTGGATTTTCAAAACAGGGTTAACCAAGAATATTTTAAAACCAGAAAAAAAGTCCACCCCAAACCAGGGAAACAAAAGTGTGTCCCAGCCACTGCTAGAACATATGGCGTCTTGTGTGGGAGATTTTTTCATGCTGGGAGACAGTGAAATAGCAGGTATGATAAATGCCAAAAAATGTGCTTGTCATCTTCTTCCCCATAAGGTGGCAATAAATGCTACACGATGAAACACATGGGATTGCAGAGATTGGCATTAATACTTAAAAAAACCTCACGGCAAGCACTATTACCACAGCAACAAACCAAATCTGGAAAAGAAAGCTGTTCCATGGATATAGTTCTGGGACTGACTTAACTTCCTTTGTGTACTTTTTCTGGACTGAAAACAGATATTCGCTTAGATAATAAGGCCTCCGGCATCTGCAAATACTGATGGTTAAGAAGTCATCAGAGGAACTCTGAACTGTCCCCTCTATCTCTTTAAGTGTTACGGTAAGAAAGAATAAGTCTATGATTTTCGGACTGTCTTTTAAGCATTTTTTAGTAAGGATTTGTTAAAAGACCTCACCTAAACCCTGATCTTGCTAGCTTCAAATATTTCCTAAATCTTAGGGAATCATTTAAGACATGCTATCTTAACTACACAAAATTGACTTTAATTCAATAAAGAATAAAAACAAGTACAATAATACTGAAGATTAAAGGATAATAGAGAAATCAAGGTATCATTTGACAGACCACAGGAAAGAAACTAAAAAAAAAAAGAGATGACCTAACCTAGCACATTATGTTTAAAGTGCTGTTACAGCACCATGAGTTATGCATTTGTTAAACCTTATGGCACCACTTGAACTATAACTCATTGTACATATTAAAGCAGGAATTACAGAACGTGCATTTATAAAAAAAGTAATTACAGGGCAGCCGATTAAAATAAGTTTCAGAAGAGCTAATATTATCTGACTACAAGCTTCTCAGGGGAGGTAGAAAAGTACAAGCTGGTAAGAGTACAATCTAATAAGATGCCAATACATTTTCTGGATTAAATTCTGCAACTCTGATCTGTCTCTGACAACATTATATGGCTGTGAACAAAAAAGATGAGAGAACAATATTAGATTCAGGCTTTTGCAATATGATTATGAATATTTTTTCATTTCCAGTGACAAATCAATTCCAATTTCTGTATTCCAATTCTAAGTTCCATTCAGTGTTCAGAAATTCCAAACCAACATGATATTCAGATTACATTAGCACAGTATTATAGAATATTTTGCACCTACCTTTTTATAAGGCTTTTTTATTTTTGCAAAGTCATTGAAATAATCCTCTACAGTGACACAGATAGTCCCCACTGCATTAGACCCCATCAACCACTTCTTTGTCATGAGCTCATTGAGATGTGGCTGAGAAGGTAACAAGCAATTGATCAGAACAAATTTTTGACTCTTTCATCATATCAGTGCAGTTACAAAAAAATAGGAGGCAATTTTAAGTGTCATACATTTCTAAGCTACACTCCTTCAAAAGGAATAAGCAATTAGTGTAGGAAAATGATGCAATCAGTTGTCAGAATGATAGTTGCCACAAAGTGCTACCCTAACATACACACTGGGTGTTTATGTAAACCAACTGCACTAATCTGAGCACTTGTTTCATATGAGTTCTCCAAAATCCTTTATTGCATTCTCTATTTAAATGTTTATGCTAAACAGAAAAACTAAGGTCCAAGGACAAAATAGGCGTAAGAGCTGATGATTCAAATTCTAAATATGAGGCAGTTTTAAACAGTTGTGATAATGCAACTTCATGTTTGATTTCTTGCACTGCTCCTGGGTACTCAGTTGCTCCTCTCTAATGGCCCCACAAACTTCCTGTGCCTACACTAAACTTGGTGGCCTATATCCTTTACTCCTTTCCCAGAACTCCACAATACATAATTGCAGTATCCTCTACATCTACATACCCATCTTGCTTTGTTCTCCCCAGAGAAAAAATTCTTTACATATTAGAGCACAGTATTTTATCAATGATAATAGTGACATGAAGCTTGAGATTAATGAATTTCAAAGAATGGTGATTAGAGTAGATGGAGTGATTTCTCATAATCAACGAGCATAGTTAACGAGATATAAAGGTTTTGCTTAAAAGCTCCAAGTTTAAAATAAACACTGCTCCCACATCTTTCTTAATGTGAGTCATTCAAGGTGTTTACATTCATTCAAAATATTACAAATCTAACAAGTCCCAGAGCATCTTTTTTCACCCCTGCTATTTCTCTAATTTCCTTGTCTCCCTCTCCATATTACCAATTTCTTTTTAGTAATAAAAGTAATTATGTTTTTTCCTGAGGGGTTCTATACAAGAAGCTAGAATTCTTAAACGTGGAAAATTACCAGTCAGAAAGGGTACACCTTTAGAATCAATTAACTACCTTAATTATAGGAGTAATGCACCTGTACAAAGATCATAACTTAGTATCAGCAGTAGTTTCCCAATTATTTTTTAAAACTCAACTATGTAAGACTAAGTACAATCTGCTAAAAGATATTCACTATATACAAAGTGCCTGCCTGAAGTCATCCTGTGAAATATAATTAAGCAATCTTTCAGTCTCCTACATGCAAACTATACCAGTGAAGAATAGTACCAACATTTACTGGCATTTTGCTAGCACATCACCTATAAAATCTGTTTAGCAGTCAAAAGGCTTCATAACTACTTCATTCCTGAATTATTTTTCCTTATAAAATAATATTTCTGGGTTTTTTTAGGGAAAAAGCTCTAACCTCTAAATCCATGAAGACTTCATCTAGCAGGCTAGAGCATCCTTCTTTGGCAATGATGTCTAAAGTTGCATCCATGCTTGTATGGCTGCTTGACAACGCGTCTTCCATTTCAATTTTCAAGTATTTTCTTTTCAGACTGATTATAGATTCTCTGTGACAAATAACAATGCTTTTCATCATCCACTGATGCACAACTGCATTGCTACTAAATTTTTGGAGTGCATACACGGAAAGAGACATACTAGACAGTCTTATTTTTGCAAGGGGAAATAATGCCTGCAGCTAGCTTTGGAAGCCTTAATTTACTCTCCTCGTGATTTTAGAGTGATCAATCTAGACTACTTGTATGTTGGTAACAAACTACTGCTGATCTGTAGACCCAGGAATGGCAGCAGATATAGATGAACATGGGGTTGGATTGCTGACCACTGAAACATAAGCAATGTTTCTCCTGTTTTGATATTCTCAACAGATCAAGCTCTACCTTTACTTTTCTCCAGTTCAGTTCACCTTGATCACACTGCTTGAAGGTGAACTGTGAGAGATCAAATGGAAGAGAAGATGGCAGGCCCCAGACAAACTAACTGAAATGACTTCTTCAGATTCTGAAAGTTGAAGGACAAATTTTTCTTTGGCAATGAAATTCTTGGAATAACAAGTGGATTTTCACCAGTGAGGGGCAATGGCTTGGCTTACTAAAGGCAAGAGGAATCACAATATCTGCCTTTTAAAACAGTAATATATTTACACCTGTTATCTCTGTTTAGTCAGCTGAACTATCTTAACTGAAACTCGCTTTGTACACAAAAGAGGAGGAAAGTCCTGGGAACATGAAATATTATAAATGAAATATCGATACTTATTTTTTCTCACAATATGCAAGAACATGCAGACTCACTTAAAGGTCTGACAGTTGTTGATGACTGCAATCATGTATTGAACATAGCATTGAGGATACTGACGATTTTTAAGATGTTCTTCTTTATACAACTGCGCTTCATCTTTGTACCTGTAACGTATACAAGGAATGGCATTAAACAGACAGAAATCTGTAATAACTTAAGTGCATCTCTAGGACCAAATGCTCCACGTAAGGCCCCATCAGGTATTTAGAAGCATTTTATAAAGGGTTGTTACTCATTGATATTTAGTTTCTCTGTTCTGGGCAGAATCAAGCCAAGGAGGTGTGTTCTGTCTTCCTTATGAGAAAGAGATATAAATTTGAGATACACAGGAAAGTGGAACTGACTCCAAAAATTAGAGCCATTTGGAGAGAGGAACTGAAAGTGCCACTCACTAGGACAGAACAACTTCTGTGGTGAAACTGGGGAAGGGAGGAAGAAAGCGAGAAAAGGAAAGGGAAGAAAAGCTTGGTTGGCATGCATGTGACAGGAGAAAGATAAAATAATAAAGAAACAGCCATAGGAAAAACAAGTATTGGAACTGTAGGAGCAAGGAGGGGCTGAGGCAGGATAAAGCATTTGTATTTCAAAAATTATGTTACCTGGTTAGAAATGAATTCATTTGTTGAAGACATAGAAGGAGTACCTTTGTTTTCAAATCTTCGTTTATCTGAGCAGCCACCTGAAGATTCTGCTCAAACATCTACATTAAAAATAGTTCAGTTATAAAGAGAGACCTTTATCAGTGGTAAACCAAAGACAGAACTATCCTGTTGGAGACTGTCACTAGCACCAGCTCTACATATGGTTTTTTGTTTTCTTTTTTATACAAGTCCAGACAATTGCTGCTGACTAAACCAGAAATCACTATTTTCATAAGCGTAATTAATAAATTACTGACAACCATTAATGTACGCTGCAGTTTTCTCCTGATACTGAAAACAGTTGCATTCTTTCTTCAGCACAAAAGGTACCTTAATATTTCTAATTCAGTCAGAATTTGGCTTTACAATGGATCAAAGTTCTTGGGTCAGCTCCTGCAGCTAGTAATGAATAATCTTAACTCAAATTCCTTTGCTTTCCCCATATATAAAAGTAGTAAGTTCACGTTAGTGGAGTAGAAGGGACCCCTGAACTTCAGAAACACAACTAGGCACAAGATCTATGTGACCGACAGAGAACTGTGTTTGTGAGGAGGGGAAATGGAAAGGAAGGGTAGAAGGGAGTTAGAAACATGAGCTGCTTTTATGCTGAGATGATTTTGAGTTTCACTGCTACATGAGTCTCAACACTGCTGCCTTTGATAGCACAACACTAGAGCCAAATCAGCCACCAGTTTCTTTGACATTACGCACTTTCTGAAAAGGACTAGATGAAGTCAACCTTGGTGCTAATACAAATGTGCGAGAATGTAGCAAAAATCCTGGTATAAGACAGGAAAAAAATAAAGTGTGAAACAAATGCAGGAAGAAGAGACCATCTATCTTTCATTGAAGGCACCTAACACAATATTTGTAAAGAAAAATTAGAAAATGAGCATAATAAGCTGACATTTTCTGGTTGATAAAGATTGCTTGAAAAACTTTCCATTTCTACTACCAACAACAGGGTGGTGCAGATTGGGTTCTTTTGTGGCTTTTAAAATTTAAAGATCTTAGAAATATAATTTTCTAATTTGAGGCTCTTTAACAGCTTGGACAGGCACTAATGTTAGTTGAAGTAGTGTTTAAACAGCAACATTTTTGATCTTCAACAGAACTTTTCTTTCCAGTATTAAGGTGTTTGTATAATGAATAATTTATAGGAACAAATACATCCTTAACTACCTCAGCACCATATTAACAAACAATATTCTAATAACTTACAAACATCTCATCTGGTAGGCTTATACTACGAATTTACATGAAGTGACCTAAGTAAAAACAGTTAACTAAATACAAATATCAACTAAATAGGCTGGGGAAAAAATAGGTTTCTCCACATAAAAAGAACTAAGACTCTAAGCGTTAAAGTGAAAAAGGCAAATAAAAACCTCAAAAGAAACAACCCCTCCAACTAAACATTCTACAGGAAAAAAACAAACTAGATTTCAATAGACATAGAAACAATGGCATTCCAAACAGTTTTGTTGCCCCCCCGCCCCCCTCCCTCCATTCCCCCAAATTTATGTACTGCTTCTGTAGATTCTTCTAGAGTAACCAAGTTCTCTTATACCTGAAAAACAATAGCTGGGAGCGTAGTCTGATAGTAGCCATCTTGATCTGCTTCTGGTTCAGTTTCTTTTATCCAGTCTTTTTTATCTGTCTCCAGTGCTTTCCGTAGCCAGCCAATGATGTTAGACTACATTAAATAAAGCAACCAAGAAAAAGAAAAGATTTTTTTAATTTAGCCCAACAACAACAACAAAAAAACCCCACTACAATATTTGGAATAGCAGCCACTTCCATAATGAAGAGTGGCATAGTAACAGATAATGTTAACCACTCTTGTCATCCCTGCAGAATATAGGTAGCTTAGACAAAGTTTAGTACTGATAAACAAGCGATGTGGTTTCAATCAAGGTTAGGCACATTTTGGAAGGGGAGTGCTCCAAACACAAAGAGCAAGTCAGTTTTGTCAGAATCAACATGTTTACTAACTTTGGAAGCATTTGTTAAGCTTCAGGCTTCAAACTGAATTTTTCAAAAACTGAAAAAATTAGGGTAATACTTGATGTAGGAAAATGAGCACATATCTACTTGTAGCTCTTTTTACCTACATTTTAGGAAACTGATGCTTGTTACCATTGGGGACAAAACCCCAGGATTAGATTAAATGAGTTTTGTTTCTTGGAACTTCAGTGCTGCAGAAAATAGTGATGGAGATGCAATAAGTAGTTGGCTCTCCTCCCATCTGACATGCACATTATACAGCAAACAAACATTAAGAACAACTGGCTTTAGAACTAGATTAAATCAGTTTTCTGATCACTTGCATGACACAGATGCATGGACATATTAACAAGTGTAAGTAGTAATGACCAACATATTTGCTAAGTATGTAATTAAATTCTTTGATTTCTGTCTATCTAAAATATTATCCCCACGTGTTCAAAGGGTTGAAGTTTTCTGCCTCTTTTCTACTTTGTTCCCATTTAGTTAAAACCCCTAGTAATATAAAGGTTCATACTTCTTCCCAACGCATAACAGGTGTATTAGCATGCCCTACCACGCAAACTTAATTGTGACAAGCAGGCATGTACAGAAAGGGCAAAAAAGTCTAAAATAAATACTTTTTTTTAATGTTTACATCTTTTAATGCACTAAATCAGTATCTTTTGGTCAAAATTCCTATCAGCAAATAGGATAAAGAAAGAAACCGAAAGCTCTACAGTCTTCCTGCACAAGAAAGGCTGTGGACCAAACACAGACCTGTAGTTTTCTTTTCCTCTTTTTGACTACAGTGAACGGTCTGTCAAATGCTGTATCTGCTAAGTACATACAGTACCATCTACAATTACGTGAAACAATGTACTTTTTTTTCCCTCATAAGCACAGAACTGCACTGATGAGATATGATATGTAAGGAAGAATTAATCTTTTAAGCCAGCAGGCCAGGGGACATCAACATTTTTCACCTTAAGACCATAATTTACAAGAACTTTTTTCCAAGCTGAGGTGCTTGGAAAAAAAAAATCTATTAGAAATCTGTTAAAATCTATTAGTATTTTATTTCTCATGAAAACAAGACATTTTTTATTGACTTAAAGATCAATATTTATTTCCTAATTATGACTATGAACTTACTTTCATTTACCCAAACAGAACTAGCTACATTTGTTCATAAGCAGTTTTAAACACAACATCAAAAGAAATAAAGTATAAGTGGGATGTGTAGAAAATTACATCAGGCTAAATCCTGTGAAACAAATATGCAGTTTCAGTATTTTTTGCCTTAAAAAGAAGATACAGCCAAAAATCAAAATCAGCAAAACAAAACTTCTTTTACACTCCGTGTTTAACAGAATAACAGTTTTGCTTTATTTTATTTATAGAATATAAATACAACAGTGTTCTGTATATAGTGTTTTTCAGTAAGTAGGGAAAAAACATTTCTGAAAAATCAATATACATAGATTTTTTCATCTTAACAGGGGACAATATTAATTCAAAGGCATTTCCTGAGTCAAGCCAAAAGTAGCTTGAGAAAACAAACCAAAATTTTCTGGTCCTAAAGGTTAAGTGCAGAAAAATAAACTTGCATAAAAGTACTAGTAAAGCTCATGTGAAGCAGAGCCTCTACTGGCAACTTCCTTGAAACATAACAAGATCGATTCATATTATTGTGATGAGCATCAAGTCCAAGCAGTTGCTGTTGCTGGACATGTTTTAGTGGCTGAAACATCCAAAGCAACAAAAGATTCCCTCCTCTGGTTGGCAGAGCTCCTAAACTTTAGGAGGAGTAGTAATTCAATTGAATAATGTAAGAACAGCAAATCCAATATTCCAACTATCCCAATATCCAGTCTCAGAGGGAATCAACTGTGGAACTTTAAAGAAAAATATCTTTAGAAAGCTGACAGTCCCACACTGATTTGTTTGCCACGTAGTTGACCAATTTCCAGGGACCCTTAGGATAACCAAGAAGCAGTGTCTTTCTACTTAAGATGCACTTGTAACGGCATGCACAAAAGGCAATTATGCTCATGCAGATGACAGGCATGAAAGGAAAAAGACCGTTAAAAGAACCAAACTGGCAAACATGAACATCCTGATTACCTTGAAACTATGACAGATGTATCCAGTGTTGGAGTAGTTACTGTAGGTACCAAGCTGCATTCAGTGTCTTATAAGTGTACTAATACCCAACATACTAGCACTATGAATTTAGACATACAAACACTGGAATTCCTTCCTTTCTACTAAAATATGATTAATACTGGTTAATAGTTAATATTGAGTTCACATTTGTCACATTAGTTTCCTCTGACGGAGAAACAGCACTGAGACACTAATGCAGCTAGAAACTCATCTGAAGGTGTCCTTGTATTATTATTACTCACAGTAAGTGTTGACATATACTTGCTGAGCAGCTGGTCTACCACATTTTGTGAAATCAGAGGATTCAGAGAATTTACATCCACTTCAGGAGACAGTTCTGAATTTCCCATCATCTCTGCACTAAGTTTTAAAAAAAAAAGACACTGCAAATTAGTACAGAAAAATGAGACGAAGTTAAAGCTATGCAGCTTTTATTTGTATGACCACAGTAAGGGGCAGTTTTCTAATACCTATACGTTTCAAACATTTCTTAATAGTAACTGCAACAATAAATGCATTTACAAGGAATGTAAATAAAACTACATAAAAGAACAGGATGTAAAAGCTATAGCCCAGGATATATTAAAAAAAGCAATCCATGTTACAGACATTTTAGATATTCAACCTTTTCACGTGTTTAACTTATGTACAAGAATTAGCTATTGCTTAAGACTGAATAAAAGCCAACCTGTGGGCTCTTAGTAGGGTACATTTTTATACGTCTTTTAGATTTCAGAGGCAAGGACAGAAATCTTCCCCATTCTGTAATTGAGAATGTGTAAGAGCAGTGAAAAGTACTAAATATGCTCCTCAAGAGTTTCTCAAAAGAGCTTCTGTTTCGCTACTTGTATCAAATCTATATCAAAGCTAAAATAAATTAAAAGAAAATCTACCAATGTTTCCTGTATTGGTAGAAAATACACTTAATATAAGATGAGGAGGCATCTTGCAGGCCAAAGACACACTTCATGGGTACTGTATTATAACAGCACCATTAGCTACAGTTGCTTGCAAAAGAAAATTCTTGATTCTGTAGGATTAGAAAGAAACTAGAGTAACCCTCAAAATATTTTGACGAGGATTATATAAAATTAATACTTCACAATGATATTTTTCATCTATATAAGATTATAGAAGTTGCTTGCATAACTAAAACAAAAATAGCTATGCCAAAGCACAACATAGCAAGAACTCTAAATATTTCATGCTCAAAAAATCAGTAACTCAAAACCACACTCTTCAGAGAGTGCTTTAGTAACAGTTGATGGAAATATAGTCAATCATAACAAAATAAATTGTTTGGAATTCCATGTTTAGTGTGCTTTTCAGAAGGAAGTAACAAATTCTATAAAAAAAAATCCTAAACAAATGTTTAGTTTGTATATTTCTGCCAGTTAAAGTTGTTCTCTGGGTACACTCAGTGAGTCAACACAGTTGTGCTTCCATATAACGAAAAAAAATAATCTCAGAGCACTAAAAATATCAAACAATACTATGGCTAACTACTTAAGAAACAAAATGCTTGTCTTTGAAACCCTAAAAGCTACTGTTACTGAACACTTTACATTTGTAGCGTCTTCCTGAGCCTGTAGGAAAAGAGACTGAAGATATTTTAAGTGGCTCAAGCTATTCAGAAAACTGAATTCCATTCTGTTGCTGTTTACATAAAGAACACACGTAATAGCAGGACCTGCTCTAGGCTTATTCATGGGAAATGTGAGAAGCTGATTATGGCACTGTGCCATATTAGAAAATACGTCTAGCCTTATTATACCATCATTATCCCTGCTTCACAAGGCCACAGAGACATTAAATCTTTCTCAAAGCTTATCAACTGAAACCCCAAAATAAAGACTGCAGGCTTCTACCTCCAGCCCCCAAATACAAAAATTCTTCTTTACACAAGTGCTCTTTCCTGATTGCAACAATCAAAGTGTCAGGGGGAAAGGAAGTGATAGACAACCCTCTTAAAAGTGTCAGGAGCCTTCTAACTGTAGGGAAGTTATTTCCCTTCAACAGAAAGTTAATAGTCCAGTTGAAATTTCAACCAGAATTGTATTATCTGGAAACTAACATTTTAGAAAGTTTCTATTCTGCCTCCTATGCCAGGCTTGCCACCAATCCTGCTCTGTCTTGTAAAAAGAGGTACTGAATCCAGAGACAGCATCCAGCTAGATATATAATACCATTCCTTCTGTTCTTTAGAGTGAAGATTGTTGACACCATCCGTAGCAATGTTCTTGAACTCTTAGCAGTTTTGTCAATACTTGATCAGTATCTGACAAAATGATGTTATGAATATGGGCATCAGGTTCTTACAAGACTTGTATTTTCCCTAAAACACAGATTAGGGTCCTGCTCCCAACCCAGCAGTATGTTTCCAAAGCTCTCATTGACTTAAATACGAAAGATAAATGCATCTAGCACAGTGAAAAGTGCATCCCACTCAAAGGCTATTATTCTACATGGAGCATCACTTTATTTCTCAGCTATGAGCTGAATACAGTTCTAAAAACAGCTTCCACCACATGCTCTGGTAAAGAACATGATTCTTTTGAAACTCCTGTCTTGCAAATACTGTAAGCAGAAATTATGCATGGCTTTCTTATCAATTCATTACATGGAAAAAACAGTATGCTTCTCTTAATTGGCCAGCATTTTCCCAGCTGGTTTTGAAGTCTAGTTGTAATATATAAATACAAATTTATATGTTTATATTCAATTACATTTAATAAAAATAGAGAAAGGTTATAAAGGAAAACAACTGTCTTCCATCATGCAATGTTCCATAAATATGGACAAGGGAATATAACAGCAGTTTAGAACCTATTTTTCGTAGAGGGAAAAAGAGGGCGAAATATCACAGAAACACAGTGCCCATGATGTCATATAGCTCATCCTCCCTCACAGTTTATTATAAACACAGCCCTATAAAGAATTGTTTATTGTGTTGTTAAGAGATGTCCAGCAACTGAGATTTGGTAAGGTCTGCAAGTCTTCTGTTTGAGCACTTTTCCCACTCACAAGCCTGAGTTTATTTCTCCTTCCACTGTCCACTACAAACATACGGAACAGCTAATTATCATCCATCCTCTTTATAGAAGTTTATCTGTAACAACACAATTACTGCACTGCCCTGCCAGGCTTTTTTTTCTTAAATTTTCTTTCAAGAAGACAGAAACTCAAAGCCTTAATTTTTTTTTCTGAGATATTTCCTCTAATTCCCATCACACTTGCTACATGGATATACAGGGGAAAAGTGCATTTTCAGATACCTTGTGCTGTATCTACTCCTCTTACTGTTTCACTTCCTTTCCAAGGCTTTGCCATCAGGTGCTACAGGCCACATAACTTTCTTTAGCAGGAGTGATTCCTTTCTGATTTGTTTGCTTTGTAAATAAATGCAACGCTGGCTTTGCTCCCTCCCTTTGCCCTTCCTACGATGGAGTACATTGATTGAGAGATTTTTAGCTTTGAATTGTCTAATTCAATAGCAATCTGCTGTATTTTCTGGAAGAAGGGCAATTTTAAGACCAAGAATTGTCTTACTGGAACATCAGCCCCAGGACATAAGTGAAGAACCTGCGTACCTATGCCATGCCCCTATAGGTAGAAGGATTCACATATTTCTGATTATCATTCATTGTGGAGTTATTCCTCTGGCCTTCTATTAACAAAGAAGAAAAAGCCAATGAACTCAGCTCCTTTATCTGATCAGTAGCTGTACCCTTATTAGTGGCCCCATCTCTCATATACCCTGCACAGGTATGTAAGTGTGCATTAGTGGGTGCTTCTGATTGCTCCTTGCAGGCAGGAGAAACAGGAGAACTTTGCAGTGTAGACCAAAGCACAGAGTTCTAAACACAAAATGAATCTTAAAGCTGGTTATAAAAATTCTACAGAGGAGTATTATCTCCTACTTATTTGCTTTATGTATATATACACACTCTAAACCTATGAAGCATCCAATTTGTTGAATTAGTGGGATTGAACAATCAAAGATGACAAAAGTGTACACAGTGCAGGCTCTGGGTCAATGCCAGCTATTGAGAACAGGATTACAGTCATGAGCCACAGAAAGGCTAGCATTACTTTTTCCCAAACAAATCAGTTGCCCTAGTAACTACATGCCAGCAAAAACTAAACAGTTGCCATTTGAGTAAAAAAAACCAAACCATAATGCTTGCTATCCCAACAAATCACACCACTCAAAAGAAAAGAATTTAAGAGTATTACGGGAGACAACCTGCAAGCAGAAAGTCTTCTAAATAAACAAATCACCACACAGTTCTGATAGAAAACCTGAAGGAAGTTACTACATTCTTTCCATTTAACAGTAATGAAGCAACACTGAAACAGTCCCAACCCCTGTAACAAAAGAACAATAGAAAGTTAATAACCTTACAAGTCTTCTGGGGCTGTGGCCAACAACATTTTGTTTCACACACATGAGCTCTCAATCTCTTCTGCTCTTCCAAATACTTCAAACTGGCACACAAATATAAGGTGACTGTAGCTTCAAGCAGGTCTTTAACTACGTTAAAAATTTAAGCTTTCCAAGCAACTCAAAAATCTCATATTAGAAAATGCCAAAAAGTTTTAAGGAGCAATTTCCAGAAAGCAAAATGCGTAATAAATGCCAAACCAGCAAGTTCTTACTGTTATTCCTCTTTTGTTTTATCTTCTTATATGTTAATAGACATACAAATACTACCACATAAACTGAGTTTTGCATGCTTATTCTCAACGATTGCTTTGCAAAAAAGATAAGGGGGCCTTACCTTTTGTATGTATTTAAAACCCAAGTTAGAAGGCTAACAATCTCATTTGCTTCTAGATCCTCTGCAGCAAGCTCTTGCATGCGGGTGGACAAAGCTTGATGGTACATGTTTAGCAATTTGTTGAAAATGTCATAATGTGGAGGAAAACACTGATCCAGTAAGGTTTTAGCCACGAGCAGGTCATCCAGGACGTATTTACGTATGATTTCCAGATGGCGCACAAGCCACATTTTGTCAGATTCTCTAGTATCTGCTTGAGTGCCTTCAATTCGTGTGCTCACAGTTCTTTCTAAAATGTTGAACATTTTTTCTTTCCACTTCTTTGGTCTGCCAGGAGGTATGAACCCAGTTTGTTTTTTCCGGTCTAACATGCGCCTGTCAATTTTCTCCTCCCTCTCAATTATCCTAACAACAGAAACAAGCAAGGTTGGGTCTCGACGGACTGTAACAAGAGATCTTTGAACCACCATCCAAAGTTGCTTTGCCAACTCCTCAGAAAGTTTCTGCATATCCCCAAAGTATGTATGGATGAGGTTCATGTCATGTGTGTTTTTGCTGTCCATCCGATACTGCTCATACATCAGGTTATCACGAGAACACTCTAAATCCATCAGTTTTCGATGAGCTTGCAGAAGTTCCCCTCGCTCAATCAGATCTTGGGTCTCCCTGACTATCTCTGGAACTGAAAGAACAGCAAAAAGAAAAAAAAAAGTAAAACAACACTATCAAAACACAAAAAATAAATACAAGACAATAAAGGCACTCAGAAACAAGCTGGGCTGTAGTAATTATTTTGAAATAATGTAAAGGAAATTATTTTTAAGTATTAAAATGGCTAGTAAATGCTATATATCTTCATACTTTATTAACTATAATGCTTCATTTTGATCAGTGGCTAAACAAACTAAGATAATAGTGCCAACAGAACATTATTTCCTTTCTCTCCCTTGTTCCCCCCTTAAAAAAAGTAGAAAAATAAAGAAGTCCATCAAAGTCTATCAGGAAACAAACTGCAGTAAAAGCCTTTTGTGTAAGAAAGCTAGTAACTTGCCTGACTAAAAGTCACTTACCCTGTTGAACCTGAGGCTGCATATACCCAACAAATACTGAATTTTACCTCCTTCTTGAAGAAACAGTTTTTGCCTGCCTAAGGCACAAAGGAAGAATAGGAATAATTACCTATGCTGCTAAACTAAAAGATTTTTTTATTATTTTTCAGTATTTGAGGAATACTATAGGAAAGAATTAGGATCCTGGGGGGGAAAGAACTGAGAATCTCAGCAGAAAAAACGCCACTACAAACAAGGCAGCTACTGATAAAACTGGCACACCCAAAAAAGGTTTGAAAAGACAGTTATACACAATCATTAATCATGATGGAAACCAGTTGGTTTATAAAACATTTCTTTTGTTCAGAGTGAAGTTATCAACAACTATACTGTTTAACAATCCCGGGGGGAGATGCTTCACACTAAAAACCGTTCATGATGCCAGAAAAGAAAAGGCTTTTTGTCTCAATTGCATTCATCAGTGTAAAAGAAAACAACACCCCCAAAATAAATCAGCATTGGATCATGGAGAATTTTGTTGTTCTTTGTTTTTTATTGCTAGACATTGCATTTAAACAGAAATACTACTCTTAAGTTGCACACTGTATCCCACTTTGGTACTGTGGCAGTTAGACATACTCTTAAAGAGATAAAACAAATCAGCCTGCTATGACTGGGAAACCATTTTTCTTCATAGCATAGATATGATAGGTTCAGCCCCCATTATGGGGGTAAAATTCTTAGAATTACTTATAAGCAGAAAAGCACTGGCAAGGAATTCGCCCTGATTCAGGATGGAACGGAATGCGCATCAAAAAGCCTGCATAAAAGGGCAGAGGTAATGCCATTTTCTTTATCTTTACAGTATTCATTATATCATAGTATTTAATTTCGCAAACCTTCATAGTTATGCAGTCATGCAAGGAAGAATTGTATACCTTCTTTATGCATGATTTGGCTTCTGTGATTTTGCTGCTTGATTCTCAAGCAAGGATTGTGCACAGTTGAAACTAAACTCCAGGTAGTTTATACTTATGCTTGTAATGTTAATGGAAATCCTTGAGGCTCTTAACTGTTGCGTGAGAAAGACTGTCAGGGCATCTTTGACTGGAGATCTTGCTGTTTCCTGTTTTGCCTTTGTTGGTGAAAATTTTCACTTCTTAAAATGATTTAGGACTATTTTTACGCAACAGACCTGCTGTAAGCGCCCAACTCACTTGCAACATTCCAGATCCTCCCAAATTTTCTCTCTGCACATGCTGCTTGTATATTTTATACTAAGCATGTTATCCCTGCTACTGATTGCTAGCAACAAACTTCCTTATGACTTGTGTCTGATGATGAGATAGCCCAGACTAGAAGTTCTTACAGTGCAATTCCGACTCGATATATATTCAATGGTTACCAGCTACTTCCCTGAACATGACATGTAAGCAATTCTTCCTGAATTCTTCATTCCCAGTGAGTTTAAAGTTCTTGACATTACTTGATAACCTTACAGCTGTCAGTACCATTTTAAAGTGCTTTCAGTATGTGACGGATTAAAGAGCATTACATTACCTGAAAAGATGTTCTTGAGATTTTCTACAGCAGCTGCCAGTTGGCTATGTTGCACTACAGCATCCTTAACATCCTTGAGGTTTTCTATGGTGTTGATGCTCTGTCTCCAGTCCTTATTGACGTCTACCAAAGACTGCTGAATGTCCTTTACATCATTCAGTGCATTGTGCAGTTGACTTAAACCTGTTCGTACTCCATCTAACTGCGACTGGATTGCTGCCTTAAATACAAAAGGCAAAGAAAGAACTCATACTAATCATTATGTATTTTCAACATCTCTCAAGAATTAATTTTCATTTCAGTATCTAACATTTTTCAGAGAAAAAAAATGGAAAGGCAATATTATAGCTTACTAAAAACGTGTAACTTACTGTGTGTGCACACATTCTTTTTCTGAAGTTCTGAAGTTGTATCTAGTTTTAAAGGACCTTCACCCACAAAGCTAACATAGGAGCTTAGACAGATAGATCATCTTTATGTATCTATATTAAACCAGGATCGTGGGAAGGCAGAATGAAATTTCTTTGCATTTACTTCATAAATTAATTTCAAAGGGGGATAACAGAAGAAAACTGATCCAGATGTTTCAACAGAATGCTTGGTATGTATAGATTCACAAAGTATTTTACTAAAGCAATTACAAATTTTGAAAAACAACAATTCTGAAGTGTTCTTAAAAAAACAACAGCCCTCTAGCCTGTGGTGTCAGAAAGCCAAAATAAACAATGAATCCTGTCAAAACAAAACAAAAAAACCCACAACAAAACCCCAAACAGAATAAAATTTTGACATTGTGAAACATCAACAAGCAGACCAACAATCCAACTACTAGACTATTATGGCATAAAGAAAGGTTATTGGTAGAGATATCTCTTGTCACAGGTGACACTTGAAATAATGACTCTTCAAATAGGCATTAGTCCTGAATATCATTTGACACCTTACAAAACATGCATTACAGTGTGTATCTGAGGGAAAGAAACCAGATCACATCCACAGCCTGTTTTTTATATATGTATTTTTAAAGAAAATTGACTTAAGATTAAATCAGGTGGGTGGAAAATGAAACTGGAAAGAACAGACTTCAAAAGACAAGCCAAAGGCCAGACATCAGCGAAAACTCAGTTGCGTTTCTCAAGGACTTGAAGTAACCAGTAAATAAATGAGGCACTGATTTTGCTAAGCTCAAAACACACTTTTTGCCATACTTTTAAAGCCAAAAAGCTCGGGCGGTCATGGAACTTTCTGTCTGTTACTAGAAGCCAAAGAGGAAATCCTGGTAACTATGAACAACGTTTATTGTGTTTTAAATGTACTGGGAAAGTCCCAGAAAAATGCAGTGATTCTTAAACTACAGCTATTTATGTACTTTCAAATTATGACATGCTGATTTTATTGATAAAAATGTATTTTCCTGTCAAACTCAGTACAATTAAGCAGTGGTAAGGCATTTTTACGCAACAGTTATCTACAGAACTGCTGCATTAACATATTTTTCCCCTACAGGAACTGAGGTAACTAGGATACCAAAATTCAATATGATACTCAAACACAATCTTCTGAAGCTGACCATGAAGTATTTTAAAAAACACATGACCATTAAGTGTTCAATACTCATGATCTGATATTTCAATTTCTTTAAGGCAGATCTTCCAAGTATTACATATTCAAATTTTTGCCTGTTTAACTTTTGCATAAACTTGATTATGTTAAGCAGAAACAATCACTAATCTTAGTCACTGACACAAAAGGCCAAGGAAAATTCTGAAAACAAACATCCACCCGTGTTCAGTTTGTCTCCTAACAGTCACTTGGGGCCAGGGAAGGGGGCTGAGGAGCAAGGGATGTCCTAGCATTGTGACTTTGCTTCTTAGAATACATATTCATCTTAGATTAGACTGACCATCCCTGTATTAAAAAAATGAAAACAAAACCAAGCCATGCTAGGAACAGGGCTCAAAACTTCATTTTTATCTCTTTTCAAGTGACAGACCTCAACATTAAGCCATGGAACCAGGATCCAGCTAGCAAGTACCACTGAAGGAAGAAAACACAGAACTCTGTAACATAGAGACACTAAACATAGGATGACCTTACTCATATTTCAGGCTAAGTCTGTGTGTGTGCATGTGCATGCCTGCACTCACATGTACAAGTGCGAAGAAGCGGAAAAATCATGGGGCACACTTCCGCTAGAGACAAGACTGTGACAGATCGTAGCTACCTTCCACAAACTCATGTAAAAGTCAGAGACTAAACTGACTGATCTTTTTCAGATGCAATCAGCAATTCTGTGTTACAAGTTCAGTATTCAACCATTAAGGCAAAGGTTTGTTGGCTAGAAGGCTGTAGCTGTCTATGGACAAACTGTAGAAGTTACAGGACATAACACTTGAAATGCTCGAATAAAACTTCAGTAAGATACATACATTAGTTTGTCACTTCCAGGATGCAAAGTTTCTTTTTTGCAAGGAGAGCAAAAATTAAAGTCCATGGTTTAAAACTATCTGGATGAAAACGTAGAAGAAAAAAGCAGAGGGAAAAAAATAGAAAGTACATTCACACTGACCGTGGACAGTCAGGTTTATCACACTTTGTACCTTGAGTCGAGCTTCTACTGAAGCCTTCTTACGAGCTTCCCTCCTGCGATACTGCTCCACTTTATCCAGCTGATCAGGACGCTGGAGCATTCCCGCTACTCTCTGAACAGCCGTGGCAACTGCTTCCCTATCCGTTTCCTCCATTGTTGATTAGGACTTCAAAATGCCTTCATAATTTAACAGTACTGAAAATAAATATGACATTTTTAGAAAATATATTTTCATTTGGTGGCTATGTGTCATTTCAAAGTTAACAATTTGAGAACTAACTTTGGCAATAAAAACTGCACCTTGACAGAAACATCACTAGAAAGCATTAGAAACAGCAGTAATTGGAATTCTAAGAGAATCACATTTGAAATCACTTAGCTTTATTTCATTAGTTTACCTGAAAGGTTCTCTGGCTACTGGTTTGGTTTTTTTTTT
>KZ505645.1:1781682-1822140 GCA_002844005.1 Limosa lapponica baueri | reverse complement strand
CCGCCGCCACCGCCGCCGACACTGCCACTTACCGACTGCCGCCCG
The DNA here is from genome assembly GCA_002844005.1 of Limosa lapponica baueri. Classification (NCBI taxonomy): domain Eukaryota; kingdom Metazoa; phylum Chordata; class Aves; order Charadriiformes; family Scolopacidae; genus Limosa; species Limosa lapponica. The sequence goes on along the minus strand of KZ505645.1, from coordinate 1,822,095 downwards.
CCCCTCGGCCAGGGGAACTGACAGGCCGCCAGCGCGCAGGCGCTGGGCGCACGCCGCGGCGCAGCGAGCGGGCGCGCAGGCGCAGAACGAAGCCGCTCCCGTCGCGCTCCCCCCCCGGGGTCCGGGGAGGGGGAGGCGCGCATGCGGGCTAGGCTCCCTCACCTGTGCGCGGGAGGCGGGCGGCGCATGCGTTTAGTCGGGAGCCGGGGACGGGGGCTGGGGACAGAAAAGTCTTTAGAAGAGCCGTAGCGGTTGAGGGTGTTTTACTGGCCGCGGGGCACCGCTGCTTGCCTGCCTGAGGAGCTTCGTCCCGGTGGCGGGGCGGCTGTGTACGCGCAAGGCGTTGCTGCTTGTGAGGGGAGAGGTGGGGGCGGGGGGAGAGGCCGGCTCTCCTCAGAGCGGGCTCCGGGCCGCGGCTGCAGCCTGCAACCTTATCTTGCTGCCGCCTTGGGTTTTTGTACAGTCTGTCGGTGTCGAGGGCCCTGTCAGTGCTTTTGGGGCCTGGTTCAAAGTCACCGACATCGCTTAAAAATAATGCAGAAGTCCTTTGAGGCAGCAAACCTTTGGGATTTAGTGGTAACGTATTGCTGCGAAAGCCTGGTCACAGAATGGTGGGGGTTGGAAGGGACCTTCAGAGATCGTCTAGTCCAGCCCTCCCCACAAAGCAGGTTGGACAGGAATACATCCGGGCGGGTTTTGAACGTCTCCAGAGAAGGAGATTCCACAGCCTCTCAGTGCAGCCTGTTCCAGTGCTCTGTCACCCTCAGAAAAGTTTTTCCTCGTGTTGAGATGGGATTTCCTGTGTTCCAGTTTGTGCCCAGTGCCCCTGAAAAGAGCCTGACCCCATCCTCTTTGGCACTCACCCTTTGGATATTTAAGATGATTGTTGGGTTATCATCTGGAGAAGGGAAGCATGCTCAGTAAAGCTGCCACAGGCGGAGAAGCTGCGAAAAATGCATTGCCTTTCAGATCTATGTGGCAGTGGCTTTACCTGGTAGGGGGAAAGGGAAAATCCTCATTCAGCTTGTTATCTTGGCTGTTCACGTGTTGCCCAGAACCCATGTTGCTGCTCTGCTGAGAAAGGCTGTGTTGAGGAGAGTGATGTGGCTGCCAGGATGCAGCTCACTGCAGCCTCCCCTGGCTCTGCGTGTCAGAAATGCTGAGGCTCAGGGAAGCTGCTTGCTTAGGATTTAATTTATATGTAAGGGAAGACACTGGTGCATTTAGAAAGACAAGTAGTAGTTATGAAATTAGCACTGGGTTGGTGGATGCAGTGGGAAATGGGGACAGACGAGGTGCCTCCTGGGTTGTTGGTTGGGTTTGTGTAGGGGTTGCCATAGCAGCTGCCAGCAACTCCCAAGTGCCCAGGCAGACCGAAGGCTTAAAAACCCGCTTGAGATTAAGCAAGTGCCTCAGCCGACACTCTGTGCCACCAGTTCCCACCTGCAGCTGCCTGATCAGAGAGAAAGGACAGTTATGCAATTAGAAATAAAGTTTTTGGTAACAGGTAACCTTAGAGGGGCTTTTATCATTTTGTAAACTGCTTAGATCTTCTTCTTTTAAATTAGCAACCAAAAGTAGCAAATTTTTTATTTCTTTTCCTTCCTAGTATATCATTGGTGCTACAGCAGGGATAAAAAATACTGAATGTGTGTTTGGTTATTACAGTGTTATATTGTATGATCATTTTATGTATTGTTGATTTAGGTTGATTTTTGTGTTGTGGTGGAGATGGAGGAGACTGTGGGAGATGAGACTGAGTTAGGGGGAAGAGACGAGCCTAGTTCTTCTCCTGGTCACTCTGCACCACAGGAATCAGAGCGACTGAGAGCAATGGAACTTTCTTCCAAACCTGACATTGATCTCTGTCCACCTCTCATTGATATAAAAAAAGGTAAGGAAGAAAATAATGATGAGTACTTGTAAGTACTTCATGTTGGCTTTGTATGGAAAAAAAAATCCAGGTACAAAATGATAAATCAATTATTAAGTAGAGTGTTTAAGTTTATAACATATGTAAATATACTGGGTGGGTATGTGCTATTCTGAATGTGCCAGTGTAGGGACTGCAATATGCAATTTTCAGCTTTATAAAGAAATATGTACGTATAAATAAACAAATGCATATATATATGTATGTATTTACAGGGTCATGCACAATGCAACTGTGATCCCTTGGTAGATGTCCTATTTTTCTGGAATTAAAATGAGTAGTACTCTATAGTATGGCATATAGTATGGTATCTCTTTTCTGGAATATATTAACAGTGATAATATATTGAATAACTAGTTCAAAGATTACTGAACATGGCTTTGCAGTGACATCAGCCAGCTCCCTTTGTGCTTGTAGGTGCATCCCATCAGGGCCCATGGATTTATGGATGCCCACTTTGCTTCAGTACTCTCTAACCCCATCCTCTTCCACAAGGTTAGGGAATACTAAAGCAAAGTGAACCTACAGTGTATGTTCGGTAAGGCTTTTGATGTTCTCCTGTTGGGAATTTTTTATTGTGCTCCTTGAGGCAAATTAAGCACATTTTTGTGCTGAAATATAAAAAAAATAAATTAATGACCAATGCATTGCACAGTCCTACAATCATAACCGCTCTATAAGAATTCTGCAAAGATACTTCACAAGGCAATTCCTTATATACATTTGCACCAGCACCTGTTCTGTTCCAACAGCATGGAGCACCTCAGCCCAGCCTTGCGTCTATTCCCCAGCACCAGCTCTTCCACCTAAAGGTAGACCCTGAGCCTCGAATTCCAGGATGGTAAAGACAATGCTATGGCTGTTTCTTATCTCATCACCAAGGGAAACCACACTCCCTTACTGGGAGTTGTTGTTTCTGGCATTCCTGCTTCCAGCCATCTTAACCCTGCCTGCAGTTGGGCCTTCTTGCTCTCCATGCCAGGTAGTTCCTGTGTCACAGATTACCACTGCTGAGCAGTTAAAATTTGAATTTCCACTTCACTTCTGTAAGATCCTTATAGAGAAGCTCATGAAGTGTGGGTTGGCTGAGTAGAAAGTGAGATGGACTGAAAACTGATTGAACAGACAAGCCCAGAGCGCGGTGATCGGTGACACAAAATCCAGTCAGTTGTGGTGTACCCCAGGGTCAATACTACATTCAGTCCTGTTTAACATCTTCATTAATGATCTGGATGACGGGGCAGAGTGTACCCTTAGCAAGGCTGCTGACGACAGATAATGGGGAGGGGTGGCTGATGCACCAGGGGGTTGTACTGCCATCCAGAGGGATCTTGACAAGCTGGAGAAATGAGCTGACATGAACCTCATACAATTCAACAAGAGAAAGTGCAAAGTCCTGCATCTGGGGAGGAACAGGGCCATGCACCTGTACATGCTGGGGTCTGACCAGCTGGAGAGCAGATTGGCAGGAGAGGATTTGGGAGTCCTGGTGGACACCAAGTTGAAAATGAGCCAGAATGGGCCCTTGTGGCAAAGAAGGCTAATGATACCATGGGCTGGATGATGATGAGTTGCCAACAAGTCAAGGGAGGTGGTCCATCCTCTGCACTCAGCACTGGTGAGGTCTCTCCTGGAGTACTGTGTCCAGTTCTAGGCTCCCCAGTACAAGAAAGAGAGACATGGACATACTGGAGAGAGTCCAGACCACGAAGATGGTGAATGTACTGGAGCATCTTTCCTGTGAGGAAAGGCTGAGAGAGGCTGGAGAAGAGGAAGATCAAGGGGGATCGCATCAGCATGTGTAAATCCCTGAAGGGAGGGAACACAGAAGACGGAGCCAGGCTCTTTGCAGTGGTACCCAGTGACAGGACAAGAAGCAATAGTCACAACCTGAAACACAGGAGATACTTTTCATTGTGAGGGTGACTGAGCACTGGCACAGGTTGCCCAGGGAGGTTGTAGATTCTCCCTCTGTGGTGGTATTCAAAAGCCATCTGGATATGGTCCTGGGCAACTGGCTGTAGGTGGCCCTGCTTGAGCAGGGAGGATTGGATCAGGTGACCTCCAGAGGTCCCTTCCAATTTCAACTGTTCTATGATTTGGTGAATAATACATTATAATCAGGGGAAAAGAGACACAATCTGTAAGAAAATTTATAAGGAAATCAGTGCCATTAGAATATTAATTTTAGTTAAAATCTCATAATTTATTTAGAACAGATTTAGCAGCAGTTTCTGAAAGTTTAGTATGCCGCTTATTAGCACTACTGTATGCTCCACTGAGGATCCTATTTGCTGTCAAGGATGGGACATCCTGAGAAATAAAATGGTTGCTTTTTCGTGGGCTAAAAGCAAGCTGTAGCAATTACAAATAGCATTTTTCAGTGCTTTCAAATAATTATCTTTTTGAAGCTAAGTAAACCAGTATTTCTGTTAAGGAGAGATAAAACAATATTTAGGAATGCTTTGTAACTGAATTTTTTAAAAGATAAATAGCAGCTGGCTGAAGATAAGTTATTGTATGTAGTATTGGGAAAACATAAATACTCTTATTTGTTACTTAAATTACTTTAAAACATTCAAATCTTAATTTCTGGGAAAAACAAAGGCATGAGATAAATTTTTTATTAAATAACTTAAAGGGCTTCAAAAGCTCTTAAGGAGGCTTAAACAATCAACAGAAGATAGTTGCACACTCTAATGATATATGTCCTGTTTTTATTGGAAATATTGGCAATTTTTATTCTTCAGATATTCCATGTGCTCAAGTTATCTTGCAAGTCTCTGCAAGTAGCAAGTTTGTCAGAAATGTGTGAGACCGTCAATGAGAATTTAGATACAGAAGTAAGAGAAGAGGAATAACTGGGTGACAATAGCAAGTGTGTAAAGTGACAATATTTCAGAGTCTCTATTTTTTCCAGAACTGATTTCTTCAAGCTAGGACCTTAAATTGCTTTTTCTTACGTCTGCTGCTATCAGTAAGGATTGTTTGGAATTGAACATCAGATGAAAGCCATTACAAGATATCTTTTCCCCCTAACGGATTCTAAGGCTTTCTGCTGAGGCACAGGTTCTCTAATGTTCCTTTCATGTCTCATTTTCCCCAGCTGGAGAAGAGGTTAGCCAGCAGATATTAAGACACAATACTGCAAATACTTGTGAATGTGTTTATTGTGCATATACCTGAGTAATTAGAACTTGTTGCTTCTTTTATCTATACACAGAAAGTAAGTATCGTAGACGTGGAGGGGACCTGAAGACAAGGAGCACTGAGCTAGGGTCTGCTGTCACAGGATCACCTTTGACTCCTGTTCTTCCGGCAAGTGTTATCATGCTAAAATAGGTGGTGAGTAGGAGGTGAAGGTGGATGTTGGCCAGTTTTGTTGTTTGTTTGTTTTTTAATCCAGTAGTAAATCAGGATTGATCATCTACAGTTCCTAGTTCAGACTACTGGGAAGATTATGTCATTTATCTTTGTTTCTCTCTAATAAAAATTGTGAGGTACGGAGACACTCCAAACATTCCCAGAATCCAGATACTCATGTCAGTGGGAGCGGTGTCTAGAAGGAAATGCTCAGTGTGGTGAATTTTTTACCCAAAACTTTAACTTTCTGCATAGCTTCTGAAGATTATCTGTTGACTTAAAAATGTTATTCACCATGTCTATTTCCAGTCTTGTTCACACTGTTACGAAGACTCTAAAAAATCCTTTGTCTATGTAAATTTCCTTCTTTTATCATTCTGCTACTACCTTTATATGGCTTGTGTATTAAATGTCAATTGTATATTTGTTCCAGTGGTGACTGATTTTAGAGTAGATTTGTTTTATTTATTTCCTTTGATAAAATAACTTGATAGTATATATTAAAATGCTGGCAGTATGGAGATAGATCTGATCCTAAATCTGGAATACGGACATGTAGAAGTTTGGAAGCTGCATACACAAAGCTGAGGTTTGAATTAGGGCCTTTATATTGCTAAATCTGTATTATGACCTTAGCCTATATCCACATCTGACTCTGAGATCCTGATATGAAGTTTCTGGTCTGAAGTTTCCATCATAGCAGCTTTATACTGAGAAATAATTCTGGCCTAACAAGTTAATTATTAGTGATCTTTTCCCTCTGCATTCCTTAGATGTAATTTTTTTATGTTCCTGCTTGAAGTAGTTTATGACAGCAGTTAGAGATCAACAATATAAAATGCAATCCTTAACTGGGAAAAAGAATCTCTCTGTAACAAACTTTTATTTTGTAGACAACTAGTAAGAAAAGTATAGTACTTTCCAGTGAAACTAGAAAAGAACTAGCCAAGCAAGCCAAACTCACCAAAGAGGAGAGAAGAGCTCAGATAGATGGAAGATACAAGTATTTGATATCAAGATTAGCAGATGGTATAGGCTTAAGTGAGCAGCAAGTGGAGGAGGCCATTATTGCTGATGACAAGGTAAATATTAATTAAACTGTTATGATTAAATATATTTCCAAAATTTCCAGTCTTTTGAAACTGCTTCACAATTAACTACAATTGTAATTTTGTTTTTAGTTTCAATTTATAGAACAATTCTTTGCCCCTAGTGGACTTAAAAAGTTGCTCTTCTTTTACCAAGATGTACTGCAGGTATGTTTCTGTTAATACTTCTGCAAAAGTTACATTTTTCTTAAATATCACATGACTGTTGCAAAATGCAGAAAATCTCAATAAAGATTTTTTTGTTACGCATGCTAACGTGGAAAGAACTTGGATCTCATTCTTTAAATACTGCCATCTTGGCTTACATGAGAATGCCCTGTGGCATGTTTTGGTACTGTTCTTATTTTTACAAAACTTAAAAACAGCCAAGTAAAGTAAAATTCAGATTTCAAAAACGGTAAGGGTAATTGAGGCGAAGTGTTCACAGTATTCAGAGTTTAAAAATACTAGATTAGCTAACATAAGTATTATAGGAATGGGGCAACTGTCTGTATAATGACAATTTTGTCTTCTTTTGGTTTGAACTGCACCAGCTCCACTATGGACAAAGCACTGATTCAAGAGGGTGAAAAATGATACAATTTATTCCAAAGTAAGGTGGCTTTGTGTTCAGGTCTGTCCCATTCTGTGGAAAATAATCTTAAACTTGGAAAACTATAACAAGAAATAAGGTTGTTGTGGGTCCCAAGGTGTATTTCTCTCTATTTCAGTTTTGAGAAGAAGCCTTTTCATAAAAAGCAAAGTCATTTCTTCTACTTCCACTGAGTATGTGGTATCAGAAGGTGCCAAGCAACCCTGAAGTTGCCTAACATGAGTGTCGTGGGCTTCCTGGACTGCAGAAGTCTTTCCTCACTCCTTTCAGGTTGTGCCATTGAGGAGCCATGTTAGGGTCAGCTAGCTCACCGTGTGGTGGAATTTTAGGCTTGTTGGGGAGAAAAACTGATTGATAATGCTTGATTGTCAGTTAAGTGCAAGAATGAATTACAGATTCATTGTAACCTAGGTAAGTTAAAAGAAGTTTTGAGTGTTACTGGAATTGCTTAGAGACTTTGCAAAGCTCAGCTGTCAAAACAGTTTAATCAGTTTTTCCTTTAACTGGGGCTGTGCGCGAACATTTCTGGGATGAATGTGTTGTTCTCTGACTTAAATCCAGAAGAAGCTAAAAATCTTGAAATAGTTTTCCTTAACTGACAAGCCAGAAATAAACGCCCAGCTTGGGTTAAGTGAAACATTTCATTCCTGCATTTAATTTTGTTTTATTATGGTCTTTTTAACCAATAAAATATGAATTTATGAAAAATTAGTTGCAAAAACAGGATAGGATAAAAATGTTTCTGATGGAAAGTATGAATGCCATCTCTAGCATCTTCTACCATGTTCTGATGAGTCAAGAGATATCATTAAATTGACTGTTCTGTCGACAGTTTGGTTTCAAACATATCGGAGAACTGAAGATTAGTCAGGGGCAGTATCATGCGTGCTTGCCCTGTTCTTATCCATTTTTGGCCATTCTTGGAGACAAAATACTGGCCAGGGCAGACCATTGGCCTGACCCTAGTTAGCATGTTCTTACAAAAGTTTGTCAAAGATCCTTTCTTCAGTGCTGCTCATCTCTCTTTTTCACCAGCTTGGGTGCATGATGTTCACTTGAGACTCTGCGTAGGGGTTAGAAGATGCTGATTCGGGGTGGAAGTGAGGAACCACCACTGTGTATCACACATCACACATTTAGTCTGGCAGGAGCTGAACATTTGACTTTTTAGGAAGAGGTGTCTCCTCAACTTGAAAGAGAAATATACTTGCAGGCTTCTTCTGCATTATTTTCAGTTACATTCTTCCAAGTTTCAACAGATTATTTTCTGAAGTATGTGACAGAAAATTAGAGGGAAGCAGGTCTTTATTTGGCTTAACTTTTTTGTTGCTTCAAAGAGAAGAGATTGTAGATACATCTCAGCGGAGAGGGACCAGTGGCAGCAAGGCTTCTCAGAGAGAATGTTGTTCAGTGATGTATGGTTAAAGACATGGGCAGAAAACTAAATTTCTTTGCATTGTTGGCAGGATCTAGCTGACAGTGTTCCTTGTGAGTCCCGCTCACAATTACATTATAACTTTGGAGACCAAGCACGTGACTCTTTCTCCAAGACATACAGTTTGTTTCCATGGAGGAAGTTGCTCTAGGAAACACTTCAGATTTAATTCCATTATATTTTCTGAGATTTTTTCGCCTCCTCCTTTGAGTGTTTTCTGAAAGAACAGGGCTATGAAACTGTTTACTAGGGATTGTGAGATTCATGCAAAGCTTATTCTCCAGATAAAGCCAGCCTCATGATTTCTGTATGGGAATTACTGGCTGATTCAGAATGTGCTTAGTTATAATTCACATATTCAAATAAGATGAGGTATTTGTATGATAATAGTTTTTATTTTATTAACCTCTTATTTATAATTTAATTGCTAGCAGAAGTCGAATGCATCATTGAGGTCAGATGGGTCAATGAACAGTTTACTTCAGAAGAAGTTATTTATTACCATGGGTTCTACTGAGGTATGGTTGAAAAATTCATTAGATGAATGTATCTATGTATTAGATGAATGTATCTAAGTATCTATGAAAAGTACTTTAAATATTTGAAAAATTTTAAATATTTGAAAGCTGAGGTTACTTTTAGTTTTCTTCTGTGAATTTATGTTGGCAGAGTCAGAAAGGGATTATACAGTTTCATGGATAGGTCCATAAATGGATACTAAAATGACTAGACAGGAGTATGTCATCTAACAGCTCTCGTACAGTGGTTGCAGGTAGTCAGGGAATGCTAGAGGAATGGAGCCCAGGAAGTGGCCTAGCTTGCAATCTCTCCCGAAACTGTGTTTTCTGGGTAGCGATGCAATAGTGGACTGATAGGCCCAGAAGGGCATTTTTGGTGTTCTTGTGTGAGATGGAGGAAAAACAGTATTTGATTTGAGAGGGACAGGCTTTCAAATATCCTACAAACAATTCACTCCTTTTTTGAGTAATTAATTTTTTACAATTTCATTTTCAGCACATTTTCAAGTTGTTAAGTAGATTTTACTGTACACGTATTCTTTTTAACTGTATGCATTTTGTGCTTTTTACAGAACATTACAGGCACTTGTGCATTTTTCCTAAGGACATCAGAGAAAGTTATAACTGCATCAAATGTTTTCCAGGTCAGACCAAAATCATGCCGTTTGTAGTGTACTTAGTATTTTCTTAGACGACCTTTATTCAAAAAGAAGTGGAGAGTGCTTGCATGAAATGTCTAGTTCTGCGTTTAACAGAAGTGCTTTTTCATCTGAATAAGTATTTATGATAAAGTAATGTTCTAATGATTTGGAAATTAGCTACTGCAATATTATTAAAAACAAGATTTCAATTAATTGAAATTAATTATTAATTGGTCCTTAAAATGTAATTTTTAATGGCAATAGGGAATAAAGACCTAAACCGGAAGATTTCCTTTTAATTAGTTAGGCTAAATTATGGAAATACTGCACTGTATCTTTTAAACTTTTAAAAATTTACAATAACTGTAAATTAGATACAATTAGATTAAAAAAAGGATAAAATAACAGTATCTTTTAAACTTTTAAAATAAAGATCATACTTTGAACTAACTAAAGTACGCTTTTTCTGCCCTTTATAGCTTTACTTTGTGTAAGAAAAGTACTGTAACAGCCTTTCCTGACTTTCAGAGATACTCATGTTCTTGGGAACAATATTTTTTTAGAAAGAGCATCCAGATGCTAACATCTAAGAACAGACATCAAATAGACATTAAAGAAAAAATATAACAAGCCTTAAATCACATTCTCAAAAATATTGATGCATTTTTTATGCTGTATGGATTTTCTCTCTATTCATCAGTAGGAGGTTGACGGGTTCCATTTCAGCATGCCAAAGCTGTAGTAAGTTTGTTCTCCAGCTACAGTCATGGAAATTAGTACTTCAGTTTCCGTCAGTCCCTTGTAATGATGTTTTTACAAATACCTCATCCAGGGGTGCAAAAGTAATTTCTAGTCTTCCTCTTCTTGTGCCCTGCTGCGCTGGTTCAGTTGGGTACACATCAATCAGAATGGTTGTCCAAACTCTTCAGTAAGCTGCCTTGGCGCCTTCTCTCTGTGATTTTCTTGTGATCACCTTCTTTTGGCAGGGACTGTCATGTAGCTTTCGTCAAAGTTCATTATTTATGTGAGGCAGTATTTTTAGATGCTATAGAAGGTAAAACAAACCCTACTTTTCAGTCAGCCAGTCTTCACACTGATGAGGCTTGGAGCTCAGGCTCAGACTGGTTTGACAAATTTTGGTTTATCCTGAAGAGCTGTGTAAGAACAGTTGGAAGGAAAATCTGAGAACCCCCTAGCAATACATGGATTTGTCACCGATTTCTCAAGAGAAACAGCTGAATCTTCAGCGCCCTGTGGAAAGAAATGGATCAGCTTGTATGTCGATCTTGTTCTAGAGATTCTCACGAACAGCCAGACTTGAAAGACTTAATTTTCCCTGCCTCCCCCTCCCTGCAACAAGTGCAAACACTCTCTTATGGCAGTAAGTGACATTGTTAAAAGCATCTGAAGGGGGATAATAGAGGTCAGTTCCTTTCTGCATTACCCTTCTGTCCTTCTGCTACTTTGCACCCTTTTGCAGAAGGAAGTATTTTAGGGGCATTTCTTTATTAAAAACCTTGTGGACATTGCTTCCCAGGGAGCTGGTTCAGACATGCAAAGAAACTTACTCTTCTTCCTTCTGAGCACTTCCTCAAGTGTTTATTGTCATCCGTAATTCCTCTACTTTTTGAGAAGGGGCTTTCTACCTTCTTGTACTCTAGTGGGATTAGGAAACTTTAATATTGTTAGGAAATATAACAACTAATTGTCTTAAATGCTCTCCCTTTGCATGCAAGTGTGAAACTAGCAAGGAAAACATCAGTGATATTTAATAATCCAGATAGCCAGGAATGTCATAGCCTCTACAAAAATTCATTTGTAGCTGCCATTCCTAAAACACTCTGGAATTGCTGTCTTTGCACAGACAGAAGATGAGAGTAGAAGCTTCTAGGGCAGAACTCAGTACGCTTTCCCCTGCATCAGTGAAGCATTCTTTATGATGTAGGCAAAATCAGTGTATATTTGTGCGGTTCAGAAGTTCTGAATGAGACTTCTAACAAGAGAAATACCCAGAGCTGAAATGGCTAGTCAGTATGGGTCATAGAAAGCATAGAAACATAGAAAGGTCCAAATATGATCCATATTCAGAATGTATACATTTGTAGGCAAAATGCCAGTAAGAGAAAAGCCAACCAGTCCATAAATGAATAGCGTAGGGAAAAGATGCAGTCCTTCACTTCCTCCAGTTTATGCTTCAAGTTCTGCAGTAAAATTCCACTCTCCAGTATTGTCTCTCCTTGTCTCCAGCTTCAGCAATTCACTTCTTGCTTCACATTAATAATGAACTGAATGGAACTGAGCAACTGAGAGGAATTTCTTGCCTGATACACTTGTTGTCGTTTTTTAGGCATTTATGATAGATGGAAGCTGTTCCCCTAAGAGAGAAATATGGACATATAATTATCTTAAGATTAATTAATGCATTGATGTTAAATGCTTCATTTTAATTGGTTGCTGGAGTGTTGCTACAATATGAGAGTGATGTTTCTGGTGACTCACACTTGAGGGCCAAGTCTTGGAATTTCCAATTGAATTTCACTCTATGTCCAATCCAAATTCAGCAGCTGGGGGGTAATATCCTGATGGAACCTATGTAGTTATGGACTGTATATGTGTCTGCCATGTGTCTGAATTTCACTCAAAGATTATATTGTTTGCAGAAGTTTACATGTACTCTGCTAACTTCTGTTTCTTCCTAAAGGAAGTGGATTTTGGTGTATTTGATTGTACTAATGGAAATATCCTTCAGGGCCTGGAATTTTTCTTGTCCCAAATCATGGTACCAGCACTGAAATCCCAACAGGTAATCTATTAGTTAGTCTTCTTCCTCAAGAACACTTGGAATAAAGGCAAGTGACTGCTGTAGTCCCCTTTGTGCATCAGGTGAACAAAAAACAGAGGATACAAAAAGGTACAAGTCTAATATAGACCTTTATGGAAGTCATGCAATGTGTATATGTGTGTTTGAAATTCATACAGTTATTGTTTATTTTCAAGTGATAGCACCAGCTGTAATGGTCATCATAAAGGACAACATAGCATAGCAGCCATACTAAGGCAAAACTGTGATGATTTAATTAAAACTAGATTAAGCCTGTGTTGAAAGAAGTGCCAAGTTCTTCTGGTAGCACAAAAGATGAGTCCATTATTTTATTCTAGAGCATGGACAGCAAGCAGTGTATCACAGCCAGGGTATCTAGCATCTTCAAGTTGTCCTTGCTCTGTGGCACTCACAAAGCATCACAGTCGGTTCTGTTGCCTCTAGAAGTACGTGTTCAGAGGTAGGAAATATAATAAACCTCAGTGTTAGTTGAGGCTGATGGTGTCATATGCAGTTAACCATATGCTACCATTTTCTCTAACCCAGGAGCAAGAAGGGAGATTAGAATCTGTTTTCTCTGTTCAGTGAGAGCCAAATCAGACTGGAAAAAAGACAACAATTTGGTGTGAGGACAGTGAGAGCAGGGAGATATTTTCATTTCTTGAGAGCCTCATGCTTATTTGTCTCTTCTTGTCCAACAGAATAATTAAATCAATGCACACTTTAATGTAATTGTGCTATAGTACTGATGAGTGTATTTTAAAGGGCATACCGGTAAATCTTTATATACTGCCGTGAATAAGAAATACCTTTCTAATGAAAATAAAATACCTTTTGTGTTCAAAAAACAAAAGAAAGTGTGACCCTTGTGTTAACTTTTTTTTTTTTTTGGCATGCATCATAAAATGATCAGAACTGGGGAGCTGTGAAAGGAGGCTTGAAGAACAGCCAGATACAAGACTTTCTGTATTCAGTGGATAAATTTGTGGGTACTTTGTCATCATCAAGACAGAATATAGAAGATAAAATTCAGCTCACAAAAGTGGATATTGATATTTATATCAGCAACTTACAGAACCCATCTGACTACATAACTGCAGGTGAGTAATTCCTACCGCAAAGCAAACACAATGATGCTGTTTATGAAATAAATGTTATGTCATTAAAAAAATTTACCTTTAAGAAATAATTCATCTTCCTTGAGCTATATAATTTTTTTCTGCTTACTCTTTCCAGGTTTCTGACCCTGTAATCATAAGGTCATCAATCATTTGCCTGTCCTTTAATTCATAGGTCTTAAAAGATTAAGTAGTTCCTTGTCATATCATGTACACACTGGCTTATTTTGCCGAATTTGCTGGCCAAGTAGTTGCCGAGTGATGCCAACTATTAGTGTGTGTACTCTTTGCTTTCTTTGATACTGGGGAAATCTTATCCAATATTAAGTCTGGCTCTGAGGGTTATGACTCAAAACAAGATGTATTTATACAAGTTTTTATATATATATATATATGTAAGAAAAAGAGTAGTTAAATCTCTCTGGACAGTAGCCTTCCACCATTTCTTACCGCCCCATGGATTGTCAGACTGAAATAACGCCAAACCAGGCAATACTTATGCATTCCCCCTCAACCCTACATGAGCCTGTGACAAGACAGCTTCCAGAGAAGAACTAGTGCCTCTTAAGGTGAGGCAATAATGTTGTATGGCTGAACAAGTTCTTTAGATCCATTTAGCAGTGTAAGATCCATGAGTCCTAAACATAATGCATGAAGCAAACTGGACTCTTTCAGCCACTAGGACAATCTAAAAGATGTGCTGACTTAAAAATGGTAGGGTTTTTTTGTGATTGTTAATAACAGTGTCCTTTACATGATGCTTTTAATGTGGAATAGGCTGTAATGGCAGAGCGATTCTATGATTCTAAGTAAGTCTTTACTTATCAAATACAGGCAGAAAAATTCACACATCATAGCTAATGTATTTCCTGAACCTCTGAAACATGATTCTCCCAAAACCACATTGCTGTATTTTTTTTTCCTTATGAACTGACTGCATTTTTAACTGTTTCTATTGTAAAGGATATGCAATAGTAACAGGGTAAGTGGATATAAGTTGTATGTGTGCGCATCCTCTTGCTATAGTCTTAATCTTTTCCTGGGTTTGGTTGGTGAGTTGAATATACCCAGTTTACACAGAGTCTCAGCTTACATTTGCTGATGACATTTCATTTTTGTGGTTAAAAATCTGCATTTATTTCTTTATACTTACAAAACTGTCCTATTCTGTGATTTTGAAGGCAGTAACACAGAGGTAATTGAGAAGCTTGAAGAAGCAGTAATGATTTGGATCAAACAGATCAAACAAGTTTTAGTGGAGAGTGAACAAATGAGAAGAGAAGCTGATGACATTGGTCCATCAGCAGAGCTGGAACACTGGAAATCAAGAATGTCATCATTTAACAGGTTACATTTCTGCATTATTTCTCACAGAGTCTAAAAAAAGCTTTTTAAAAATAAATTTAAACTTTTATTCTAAAGAGATATTTAAATGTGTTTCTTTCTTCAAAGCCTTTTAGATGAGATCAAGAGTTCAAGAGTAAAGAAAATTATAAGTATTCTTCAGGCAGCGAGATCAAAGACATTAAAGCAGTGGAAAGAGCTGGTAATTACTGTGTTTTAATAAAAGTTTAAAATTAATACAGTACTGTATTTGTAATGCACACAGAATTGAGCACACAATGATAAAAATAGTTTTGAGTGTTTATGCTGTTTTTATACTGTGGTTTATTGATTTGTTTGTTGAAACGTTTAGCATGGTAGATTCTGAAGTTAAACAGGTAACTTGAAAAGAAGTCAGTGCTCCTGTAATGTGTCTTTCATTAACATAGTGGGTGGAATGGTTGTGCAAAAGTAAATCAATGCAGCAATACAATATCTGTCTCTCTCCAGCTGTACCCTGGGGTGGCCAACGGTAGAGATGCCTGAAATTTTATCATATTGCTTGTAGGATTATTGACAGCTGGCTTTTTTAGCATAACTGCTACTTCAGATAAGTGGATATCTGTAATGTAAACTTATCAGTCAAAAATGTAGGCAGTCCAGAAAATTAGCTGCAAGCAATGTATAGGCAGTCAGACCCCCAAAACCGACCAGAATGCAGATCTTATAGCAGTTACAGAGATATTCTGCTGTTTTGAAAATGAATAGGAGAACAGTATCATTTTACTGAGTTTTCTACTTTGTGCTTAGTGTACTTGCAGAGTTTTATGATAAATGGAATTTGGATGATAGTGGCTGTACAGAGCCAGTACAAGTATGAACTAGATTCCTTTCTTCATACAGGATTGCAGTATCATGCATCCTAAGTACTGCATAGTTCCACCTGTTATGAATAGAAAGATGATACAGGCATTAATTGTGAACTCCTTTGCCCTATTGTTTATTAAAAAAAGATGAGAAGCACCCTGGTATATTTCAAGGATCTTGTCTAAGTTCTGTAGAATTGCTAATTTAAAAAATAGTTGTACTATGCTAAAACCATTCTAAACCATTCTAAAATGTAGGTTGGATTATCAACCCCATGCTGTAGTACTTCCATCACAAAGGAAAAACTTTGGGGGTCTGAGTGAGGAGTTCCTCTAAATCACATCCAAAATGTTGCTGACTGGCAGGTAGAGCTTACCGATTCTTGCATGTAACAGCAGTTATTTCTTAAGTGAAGAAGAAATGACTTGTTGGAGAGAACTTCTGTCAGAAGATATTTGCAAGATGGAATCATAGTCTTGTGGTAGCATGCAGTGTAAAAGTGCAAGAAAAGTTTAGGTAAATTTTAACAGTATGAATTCTATTTCCCTTCAGGATGGTAATATAACAGTTGCTGCCAATGAAGCTAAAGACAATGTGAAATATTTATATACATTGGATAAATTTTTTGGTCCACTTGCCAAAGCTTCACCTGTAAGTAGTACTTTAAAAGTACATAATGTGAAATTCAGAAAAGAAAGGAAAGGCTTTTGCTGCTGAAATAAAGATATTTCTTCTTTGCTTAATGATTAGTGGACAGCCTAAGTCTTTTGGCATTAGTGAGTTAAGTTTACAGATTTTGAATAAGCCAGAGATAATACTACCTTTTGTGTAGGAGGCAGTTGTCCTTCCAGAAGATAGTTGAAGGACATGGGAAAAATAAGCAAAAGATGATATTTATCGAAAGCTGATACCGAGCTGAATTGTCTTTGTGAGATTAGGCTTCACATATGGTACCTTGTCCTATCTCCATGCTTCAGGTAGCAGTTACTCATGATTGTTTTAATGCAAATATCATAAAATGATCCTAAGCCGTCAGTTGAGCTGAAATTAGTGGTTTTCTTATTTTACAGTTTAAAGCTGTTTCACTTCCAGGTGGCACATATTTACTTTCATCCTGGTTCAAATGATAAAACTTACTGGTATAACCGTGTGGGTCTCAGATTTCATTTTTTAAGTGACAGGATGAATTTTGAAGATAACAGCCACCAAGCAAAGTTGTCTAAGCTTACACGGTTCAGAAGATTTACACATCATCCAGCTGCTTACAAATTTTCTAAATATTCAAAGCTTGAACTCTGTTTGAATCCCTTGTGCCATTTTACATTGGTTTTCTTCTGCAAAATATTCACTGCTCTGCCATCTTGGACTTGACTTTTAGATACCATACATTTTATCCTTTTCTAGACCAGTCACTGTCTCTTGTTCTAGGTTTTCAGTATATCTGGCTTGCATGCATTTCTGAGGGACAGAAAATGCTATAGTTCAGTATTCTCATATTGTGGCCTTGCCTCCCCCTTCTGGGTTTCTCTTCTGTAGAGATCTAGGTAAAATGAGCAAAGGCCAACTTTCTTCTTGTCCTTCCTACAGCAGCCCAACTCTTTTGTAGCAGTGTATGATGACTGTTCTTCAGGTAGCATATTCCTTTGCAAAGCAGACTACAGCACCTTCATATACTGGATGCCAAGGCCAAAAAGAGTACAGTCTCTGTTTTTGCTCTGGAAAATCCCACTCTGAGAGAAGACCTATTCATTTATTCATTACCTGTTCCCCATTTTTTTCCTCTTGGTCATAGTATGTTAGGTCCCTGCGAATGAATTGGGTGGTCCAGTTTATAACGAGATGTCTACAAGAACTATGTGTTACAATCAAAAAGATGTTTATTCCCTGAGAAACATATTCCCAGAGCTGTCACATTGTCTTTTGTGTTAATTTTTAGGAAATGCAAATTGCTGACTTTCCCATTTTTTCGTGTTGTAGGTAACAATGATGGAACATGTACCCAGTTTAATGAATACTGTCTGTATGATCTACTGTACATCGCCATACTACAACACATCAGAGTGCATGACATCTCTTCTTCTTAAAATCACTAATCAAATGATTAACACGTGCAAGACATATCTATGTGAAGGTGTTTCAAAAATCTGGGATCTGGACAGGTCACAGAATTTTAATAATTTCATCTTCTTTTGTTAACACTCGAAGTAAAATTGTAGATTAGTCATCAAGATTATTAAAAGCGTAGGAAGAAGACATACTATAAGAACAATTCAATTATTTTCATGCAAAAGAGAAGGGGGAAACCACAGAGAGGGGTTTAAGATGGGCATGACATCTAAAGTTATCAACTGGAAAAGTAATGATTGGAATAGTCTCTTGAGAGTGTAATTGGAGCAAGATTATGGTTACTGAGGTGAGAGGAAAAGGTGTTACAAGCTTCATCAAGACATAGACAGGGTGTCTGTGCTTACATTCCAGGCAAGTCAAAGGTGACACTGAGGTAACAAGCTAGGAGATATAAAAATAAATCTAACAAGTAATTTGGATTCCTACTTTATTTGCTGTGGCTAAAGGAAAGTTTCCAGAATTCACCTGTGATCAGTTAATTACTGGCTATGTTTATTCTAAAGAATGATTCTAAAGAATTAATGTAAAAAAAAGTAGAATATTTTTGTTTATTCTAGCTGAATTTATTTTTGAGACATTCTTCTCATTTACTTATTTGCTGCTGCTGTCCCTGCAAAAGTTTCTCTCTGTCCGTTAGTAATTTCAATCTATAAAGTTTGATTATCATTTTAATTTCCAATGATCTTTTTGGAAGAAGAAAGACAAACCCAAAGTGGAGCAACAGTCTTGGGTAAATGGCTTATGGCTTATTTCCATGCCTTATCTATGTATTTAATGTATATTAGTACCTCAGGGTTAATGAACAACTGTGTAAAAGATGTAACTGTCTGTGGCCTTAGGAGCCAAGATCTTCCTGGTGTGTCTTTTTAAAGAAAAAAAGACTTTCCTCATGCTTACTGTAGTCTGGAAAAATACATCTCTAGTCTTGTCTGCTTGGAAAAAGAAGAAACAAATGAAAGAAAACCCATCAGCCGTACTGAGTTTACAGAAGATGAGAAATGGCCAAATTGCAGGCGTTCGGTAGCCAGGGTTTACCTGGTGTAAGTTTTTTCCAACTATGCTGCGAAAGTTTTGATTTGATGACAAGAAAACATAACTAAAAATATGCAATCTGGGTAACAAATATAAACAAAAACTTTCAGGGTAGTCCTCATATTTTGAATGTTTTTCAGGTAATGTATAGTTTTGTGTTCTTATTTTGTGAAGTTGCATATCTGACTGAAAAGTTCTGTGTTTATTTATACTCCTTTGAAGACCTCCTTAGGATGATTTTATGTTTTCTGTGCTTTCTTCCTCAGGCAAGAATTGCAAAAGAGGATACAACAATGCATTTGCCTCAAAGAACAGTACCAAACGTCCTTTCAGAGAATTAAGGAGGAGCTAAAGGAAAATCAAAGTGACAGGCAATTTGATTTCAGGTAAATAATTCACTCTAATATTGAACCATATTAATTTATAGAATTTATGAATGAGACATCATTCTATCTGCTGACTAGCAGAAAATACTAAATTAAATAGTATACTAAACACTAAATTAAATGGTAAAAAACCTAAATACTAAAAAATGCTAAATACTCAATTAAAATATAGTATTTATTATAGTCAGAACATGACCTTGCAGAATTTTTTTAATTCAGGAATATACTAGTGACATTTTTTTGCCAGTCACTTGTTGACTTCGCAGATGTCCAAGGGGACTTCAGGGGAATTTATGGGTGTCTTAATTTAATACATCTGTTTATGTATGCTCTGAAACCGCAACGAATTTGAATCACGAATATAAGTCAAAAGACTCCAGGGGAATGTACTCAGGTTGGGGATGGGTGGTCTATCCCAATGCCAAGGTAAGTTTTACCCATATTGGTACTCAAAGCATGGGTCATTTCTTAGTACGTTCATATTTTAATCTCCTGCAAATGTATTATTTAAAAGAGTAACTCCTGCAAATGTGGTAAAGGCTTTTAATTGACATATATAAGGATTAAGCATTTTCTGGTTTATATCCATTACGTTAAAATGGTTTTAACTTGATTTATAAGTCTTACAGCACAGAATATTTAAGTGAAACTTCGTAGCAGTTCTGGTAGAATATATGTGGGTTAAATAGAAAAAATCCATTACAAATAGATTTGCATAACAATCTGTTGCTTTTTTATTGTTAGTGAAAACTATATATTTGGAAAATTTGATACATTCTGTAAACGTTTGGAGAAGATTTCAGATATGAGCAATGTTATGGAAAGTCTTTTAGAACTCCAGCGTATAAAAATAGAAGGTATCGAAGAGATCAGTACTCATTACCAGAGCATTGCTACAAACACCAAATCCAAACAGTATGATGTTCTGGATCACAGAAAAAAAGAGGTATATACATTCAGCACTTGTCTGGCAATCACTCCCTTAATTCTAAGCTTTTCACTGGAGTTATGCAAAGAAGATTAGATTTTATAACAATGCATGTAGTATTTTGCTGTAATAATAATACTTTCATATCTTTTAATACAATTTGAAAATCTTTGGGTAAATTTAGCTCTTACTTCAAATGTTTTTGTTAAATTTTGATTAATTAGGTTTTGTGCAATAAGTAATGCTACAAACAACTTCTCCTAAGCTTGCTTGTTTTGAGATGTATACGTTTTGAACTGCAGACTGAAAACTAATTCATGCAGGTCAATGCATTAAATACAGTTTATCTGGTTGCAAGAGTTACTCAGAAAATACTTAGTGCAATAGTAAAGGCAGAATTATAGTAAGGGTAGTAAAGGCACTTAAATCAACATTTTAGAGGGAAAGTGAGTGATACCACCCCCAGCACTGAGCAGGGTGGTAGAAACTAAAGTGGCTTTTCAAGTGCTCCAGACTCATGTTTTCATACATCTTCTACATGCTGGAATTGAGCTGCCTTTTTTTGAGCTGTAGCCTGCTTGCTTTGCAGGATTAATAGCCTCACAATGGAATGCTAGAAATATTGACTTACACTCATGCCTTCCTGAACTGTAGTTTGCAACTGTCAGCAACTTTTCTTTAAACATTTAAGTCTGATGTACCTTTGGCTTTCTTTTAACTGGCTGATGGCTAGCTGTGTGGATCTTTTCTGAAAGAGAACATTTACTGTTAACTAGATTTTGGAGTTGTTTAAAAATTGCGTGGCTTTTCTACACCTAAATGGTAGGACCAATATATATTATGGACTATCTTCCCAAGCTTGTGGAGTGCTTTCTTTTAGAGGAAGTTTGCATTGAACTCTTTCTTTAGGTCCTCAGTATTTTGGACTTTTAAGAAAAATTGTTACAGATAAGTACCCAAATTACTTCTAATTAGGAGCTGCCAAATTTGGTAGCCCAAAAGGGGTGAGGCTGCTGCAGTTCCATGTCCCCAGGTCCACTCAGCTGCAAAGCTGAACATGTAATTCCCAACAGGCATGCATGCACGCATATACACAATACAGTTATACACAGGTCTGGCCACACAGCTCAAAACAAGCTGAAAACACAGCAGTCATTCAATTACAAGCAGTATTAATGACCTCATCCTGGACCTCTCTGGCTGAGCAGGAGGAAAGTCTGTTAGTAAAAAATATACATACATGGATCCTTCCAGTAGCTGGTCTTACGCACTCAGTCTATTCAATAACTGGCCCCTGAATACCCAGGTCTCCCCAGTTTCTGGACTTACAGCCCCACTCCAGTTGCTGGTACTCAGACCTATACCCACACACACACAAACACGTGCACTATGGGTCCCTCCAGTTACTGGTCTTACGCAGTGTACCTTCCACTTGACCCCTGGATCCCCTTGCTCTCCTGTTTGCTGACGCACAGACACACATGTGCAAACAGTTCTTTCTTGTAGTTGGTCCAGACTTACAACCTTATCAGTAGTTGTCCTTCAGACCCTGCCATCTCTCTGGTAGCTGACTTGGGCCTCCTGGCCCCTCTGGTAGCCGACTTTTAGACCACTCTGGTCTTTTCAGCAACCTGTTCACATGTAACGAACTCCTTTTATCCCATCATGCCTCTATTTTCCCACACCACATTGATCCCTGCCTTTGCTTCATCCCTAACTCCCATAATACGTCTTGTATAGTCCCAAAATGCTCTTCCGTAGTGAACTGTAACAAGTTCCTTATCTCCTAAGCAATAACCTCCCTTAGTCTGTAAGGTGCTCTAGAGAACCTGCCAGTTTGCTTATCTTGATGGGTTTCATACTCGGACAGTGAGCTGAGCGCTCTCCTGTGGCAGTGCCAGGAGCAGCTGGTGTGTGTGCTCTGTTCGCTCTGATTAGGTTACTAGATTTCGTTTGCCTGTCCTTCCTCTGTGCTCCTTTGTGTTCATGAAGATTTAATCATATAACCTAGCACTTCTGATTTTTTGTTTGCTGTGCTTAGAATGTAAATGCCTATGTTACTGTTTTTGTCCCTGTTCTCTTTAATTCAGTGCTGAACACATGTACAGGGCAGATAAAGCAAATTCCCCAAAAACTTCAGGGAAAGAATTTTGGATGAAATGAAAGCAGCGCTATAGATTATTTTTTTTTTTTTTACCCTTTTCTAGTTTGAGAAAGATTACCTTGAATTTAAGAACCAAATTGCAGCATTGTACGAGTCCATACAAGAATTTGTGGATTCCTGGTTTCAGAAGACTCTAACGGTAAGTAATTTTACAAATGGAAACCCCTTTTTATGGTGCTCAGAAAGGCTGAGCACCCACAGCTCCTACTGGACTCCTTCATTGCTGCCAGCGTTCTGTACTGTGGTGGTGGCTGCCTGAGGTAGTGTAGGAGGACATCAAGCCTATTACAAGTGTTCTGAAAGTCACCTGCAGAAGGGCTGGAAGGTAACGTTCATTGTTACTTGGTGCCAGTTTTATGTGCCAGTTTTATGTTCCATCTTTCCTTACCAATTTTACAGACCTATTATTTTGAAGTTTGTTTTCTTTCTTCATCCTGATGTTCCCCATGCTTCCTGTTGCATTTCTCAGTTATTCCTGTTGGACTGGCAGGAGTTTCTGCCATCTCGTACCTTAATGTCTGTACTGTTCATTGGTTCAGGCCCTGATCATGATATAAGATGTTAATGAAGCACGAGTAAAGGTGTAGGTGTTCTACCACAACTGTTTGCAGAAAAAAGAGTGATGATTTGAGAGTCAGAAAAAAATTCAGTACTTCGCTATGCTGTAGTGGTAGCAGTTTCTTCGTTCATACTATGGTAAATATATTGTATATGGGACGAAATACAGAAGTAAAATTCACTAACTTGTAAGGACGTACTTTTCTGTGTTTCTTAGAAAACAACTTACAATCTTACATAACATATTATAAATTAAAAATAACAGTTCATGAGCAACAACTTTCTGAACTATTAAAATTTTCTGTAGTAAATGCTCCATCTTCCTTTTTAGACTGAACAGATGCTGGGAGTTCTGACAAAGCTTGAACAAATAGGAGAAAATCATATTGATCTTAATGAGAAGTATACCGTTGTCCTTCAGCAGTACAGCCAAGACTTAGAGTTTGTTCGAAAACTCTACCAGAAGCAAAAAGAAAATCCACCTATACCACGTAATATGCCACCAGTAAGAATAAAATAAATGAGAGAGAAAAAAGACTGTGCTTCTCAACTGTTTTTAAGTTAATGGAAATATAACCTCATATCTTCTGTGTTTTAGGTAACGGGGAAGATTATGTGGGCTCAGCAGTTATACAGAAAAATTGACTGTCCAATGACATTCCTTAAAAAGAAAACCACACTTTTGAAGGTTGGAAATTAGCAGAGGAGAATTTATGCTAAGCTTTCAAGCATGTTATTAACGGACACGTGATTTATTTTTATACTCCTAAGCTCCATTTTCTAGCAACTTGTATTCAAGCTCATCCAACAGGATAGGTGTTAGTGTTTGCTCCAGGGTTTGAATTCTTTTTTGCAGCTTTATCATTCTGCAACTTAGGACAGTTACTTCCCTTGAGACATTAAGCTGATGACTTAGGCTGGTCCCTTCTGGGGCTTGGCTCATGCTAATCCTGATAGCAGCACTGCTGGCCGTGTACCTAAGCTTAGAGCCTTCTGTCTGCTGTGCTCTGTAATGAAGAGGACTGGGATATTTAACCTCGAACACTAGCCATGCTTCAGGAAAGAATGTAATTTTTATAGCTTTCCCAATGGGACATCAGTGCCCTGTACAGGTCATAGCATAGTCTTTGTTTATGGGCAAGACTGGGAGGAAAATCAGGAAAAAGAGTTATGTTGTTTAGAGCAGTTAAATGCTTCTTAATAATTAAATTCCTAAATATATTTTTATGTTTCTGTGTCTTACCTTATCTCTAAAATAGCATAACTAAACTCTCTATTTGTTTTGTTTTCCTAGTGCCTAGTGGAGTACATTTCTACCATGTTGTTAGACTCATTGAATTGATTAAATGGTGTTTGCTTTTTTCTTTTTTTTTTCCCCTTGAATTGCAGACACTGGAAATGAAAAAGGTTGTTAAGAGCTACAATGAAATGGCTGCAGTTCTTTTGGAATTTGAACTTATTTATCATAGAGCCTGGTGCATGTTTGCTGACCAGGCTAGAAGTGCTCTGTGTGCTTCTTTACTTGTCAGGCACCCAGAAACCAAGGTAAATATGATTTATTCTTTCTATTGCTGTTGCATTGTTTAGTATTACACATGCTACTTTAATCATATCATGGAGTACAGCATTAAAATAACCTTAATAGGGTTAAAGAAGTGAACTACTTGAATTGATACATATTTTTTTTCCTTTTTGTGTATATTTATGATGGAGACTTCATCATATTACTTCTTTGTAAGGTTCCTGCCTCATTCAGGGCATAAAAGAGGCAGTACCAAGCAAATACATATCTACTGTTTACTTATCTACATCTTTTTAGATATTGTTTCAGGTTTTATTTTCTATGTTAACCAAAAATTTTCATCAAGGAAGGAATTTTTAATTAGATCACGGTCTTTTCTGTAGTGATCAACATCACTGTGTTGAGTATATATCAATCATTCATTAAATTGCTTTCAAAACTGCTTGCTGAGACAGAAAATCTTACCATTCTTACTTCACAGATTGTTTTTCTGCTGTAGTGCAGAGAAATGATGGTTAAAATGTGGCAGTTTTTGAACTAACGATTCCATAATGGGCAACTAGAACCTATTTTTCAAATTTATTTAGCATCTTAATAGCATTTAGTGCCCTGAAAAGTGTACAGAGATTAACCTTCCCAACATTTCTCCCTAGTTTACTGATGGAGAAACTGAGGTGAAAAGGCAAATTAGTTTCCACAGACTGTAGCTGCAGAACTAGAATTAAACTTAGGAAGTCACAGAAGCCAAGTGGTTAGGGAACAGTGAAGGAGTCACAGGAAATTGAAATCAGTGCAAGATATTGATTACTTGATACTTTAGAAAATCCAGATATTTGTAGAGGACAATGAAGATCTGCGTAGAAACATAGGTATCCATTTTAAAAATCTTCTCTACTCGTCTACATCTTGGAATATGTTCCGGTTAAATGTAACCACCAAACTACTGCCTTATTTTCTATTTCTTCTTTTTCCCCCCTGTACTGCTACATGAAGGAATTACTTGTAAACTTGGACCCAGTGGTCCTGGAAGTACTTTATGAAACAAAATACCTGAAAAAAATGCATTTTGAAGTTCCAGATGTTGTCTTTGGCTTGTGTGCAGATGAAGAACAGATTAAAAGACATCAGATGGAGTGAGTGAACACTTTTTGGATTTGATTCTCATCTGCAAATGGAAATCCCTAGCTTTGAGTCTCTTGGATATGCTTTTGATTTATTATAGTTTTTCGCTTTGATGGAGTTTAATTGAAATTTAATTGCTTTCCCCTGCATTTCCATAGTAATATTGCTAACAAACAGTTGTTCCTATTTCCACAAATATCTCATTACTAGAAAACGCCTACATGCTTTTGTTTTGTTGCTGCAACAGCTGCTCCTAGGTACTGCTAAGTGGGACTCCTAGGTACTGCTAAGGCGTTTATGCACTATAACGTAGGCATAAATATTACAGTTAATACCAAAGCTCTTTTCTGTTAGGAAACCAAGCTGAAATTTACCACTTAATTAAGGCATAACCCAATCATTTGTATAGATAATACATCACCTAAGTTATAATTTGTTCTCTTGTGTTGACTATCTGAGGTAACTTTTGTTAATTTTAAGTAATTTCTTTCTGCTTCTTGTGACAGTCCAATTTTATGCTGGAAGAGTTCTTTTCATTCTCAGGGATGCTGATTATTAATTCTCTAACTGTTGTGGTTTAACTCCAGCCGGCAGCTAGAACAATGCAGCCGCTTGCTCACTTCTTCCAGTTGTGATGGGGGAGAGAATCAGAAGAGTAGAAGTGAGGAAAAACTTGTGGGTTGAGATAAAGACAGTTTAGTAAGTAGAGCAAAAGCTGCGCACACAAGCAAAGCAAAACAAGGAATTCATTCACTGCTTCCCATCAGCAGGAAGGTGTTCAGTCATCTCCAGGAAAGCAGGGCTCCGTCACGCATAATGATTCCTTGGGTGGGAAGACAGACGCCATCACTCTGAACGTTCCCCTCTTCCTTCTTCTTCCCCAGCTTTATATACTGAGCATGATGTCACATGGTATGGAATATCCCTTTGGTCAGTTGGGATCAGCTGTCTGGGCTGTGTTTCCTCCCAACTTCTTGTGCCCTCATAGCCTACTTGCTGGTGGGGTGGTGTGAGGAGCAGAAAAGCCCTTGATTGCTTGGCAGCAACCAAACCCACCAGTGTGCTATTGCACTATTCCCATCCCAAATCGAAAACATAGCACTATAGCAGCTGCTGGTAAGAAAGTTAACTGTATCCCAACTGAGACCACGACAGTAACTCAGTAACAAGGATGGCAGGTCTTTAAAAAGTCATCCTTTGTGAGGAGTGTTCTTTAGGTACATTTTAAATAGAAAGGGAAAAATGGGAACAAAGTTCAAGGAGTTTCATAAACACTTGAATTCAATCCCTCTTCCCTTATTCTGCTGTTAAAACTTTCAGTCTTTCACTCTTACAATGCCATGGTTTTCATTAATTATCTGTGGGGTGTTTTAGGACAAACTAATCTGAAATTTCTCATGTGCAAGGCAACCTCTGTGTGCTACAGTCCTCTAAAAAACAACTGCCCCAACCGTTGCCATCCAAGAGAAACAAAAAGTACACAAAATGTTTGCAATTAAAAAGTAATCCAAACTTCCTTTCTACTCTAAAAAAGACTTCACACTGATTCCCCAGGCAAAGAAGGAATATTCAGAGACTGTAGATTTTTGCTTAAGGAACACTGGAAAATGGTTTATCTCAGTGTATGTTTTGTAACAATGATGTTTAAAGTCATGGTTTTAATCTGGCACAGAACACAGCTGTTACATAATGAGTTCAAGAACTGCTGCAAAAAATTATCTGACTTCTGAGTTGCATTTGCTTCTAATTCTTGTTTATGCAGCTTCATTATGTAGCTCCATTTTCATAGAACTATATTGGTAAGTCTTGATTCAGAATTTGGCCTCTTTTTCTTTGGGATTTAGTGTCCTGAGTGGTTTGGTTCTCGCTTTTCTTATAAGCAGTGTCATTTTATACTATGTCTTGTGAGACAGGAAGAAGAGAACAAAAATATCACGTTTTCAATTTCCTGGGGATTTTTACAGGAATTAATTTTCCTTGGAAGGAAGATTCTCTAAATCAATCACCGTTACTTTACTGGAGGTACTTATTTCCCCAGTCTGGTTCTGCTCTTAGTGGGGAGAAAGAGGCTTACTTTGATCTAAGAAGAGCTGGGAAGAGTTCTTATTTTTAACATGGGGTCAGAACTTGCAAATTGTATTAACAGAAAATGTGTCCAAACTTCTGTATGTTTCAAATATCTGAATTAAGCCGATTCTTAACATGATCATGTCTTGCAGCCTCCAGAATCTCTTGATCAATTACAAAGAGTATCTGAATAGGATTCCTGTTGTGCTGAAACCACTGATGAAACCATTCATAGGACAAGTTGAGGATGCCCTTACTCCGGGCCTGATGCATCTGTCATGGACTTCTTTGAACATCAATAAATGTATGTTGTAGGAGAAGAAGTGGTGATCTGTTGATACTGTTAGGTGGTACTGGCCAGATATTTCCTTGTCAGTTTTTGGAAGAGCACTTCATTTGTAGGAGGGAAAAACATGCTAGGTCCCTCCCTCCTGATTATGGAAGTAAGTCAGACATGAGTAAGGTGAAAATGGTGGCCTGCTGTAAACTGTGGTGATCAAGTTAGGGCTGTTTGACAGCTGTCTTTGAACAGGCCTTGTTAAGTCATTTGTTTTACCGGACATACCCTTTTTCCCCTCCGGTGATGCGCCTTTACCACTCTTAGGTGGCAAGATAAACAGGAGCAGAGGCAGCCTAAATCTGAACCTGAAATTGGGGCATGGGCTTGTGCAGCTGTTCATTTGTGACTGTGCCATGTGGCTCTGAGCAGTGCTTAAGGCAGGGCTGGCCACTTTTTAGCTTTACTTGACCTTTGCCTGACCGGAGCACAAAAAGCAATGGCAAGTGGTTTTTCATGTTTGTTTTATAGCTCTAAAATGAATTCTTGTGTTTGGTTTGCATAGTTTAGTAACACATCATAAGGAAGGTCTTTACAACATTAGTAATTTATTTATTCATTTAGGTACTCTCTTGCACTATGTTAAATATCTGAATAACTATAATTCAGGTTTTAATTGTTCTTTGGACCAGTATTTGCTCTAGTGGAAATTGGCCTTTTTTACAAGGTAGAGGTTATACAGCAAGGGTATCTGGGTTATCACCTGTTTTCTGCTGCTGCAGCAGGAATGGAATCACCCCTGGAAAGGAATACTTTTCTTGAGTGTGTGCATCATATCTTTTTGAGGGTGTGCAATGTCTGGCACGCCCAGAATGTATGTTGGACGCTTACAAATGAGCATGATACAAAATAACTCAGACCTGCCAGTGATGTGTTGAGCTCACTATGCGTGAGCTTGATGTCTTAAGTGCCTTATTTCCGTATAATATGTAGAGGTATGGGGCCCCATGGTTGCCTTTTAGACTAAAACTCAGGAGAAAAGGCGAAAAAATGGATTTAGGACTACTTAATTTATATGTTAAAAAAAAAAAAAAGCTCAGGAATTGGTTGTATTATCTGTCCATTTTAGTCAATTAAAAAAGACAAGCTCTACCATTATTTCCCTAATAGGAATAAATGATGTTTTCGACTTATCAGCAGTTGGACACCACTGTCACACTGCTGTGACTTAGTTATCATAGTGATTTCTTTCTACATAGAGTACAAAGACAAAGGTGTCAAGTGATGTATTTCTTTCTTTTTTGCAATGTAAGTAGGAAGGACAGGGAACGAATTTATCCACTGTGTTCAGAAACAGTTGTTTTTACCTAGTTTAATAAACACATACCTCTTTCCAAAGCAAGTTAGGTCATATGCATCAAAGAAGAAATCTAGTGGTTTAACCAGTATGTAATCTTGGCTGGAGGAATTTTAGCCATTAAATTTATAAGTTAATTACAATGGTATAAGTACTAGATTTCCCCGTGGTTTTATGTAAAAGGGCCGTATTCTTTCTGTTTTCCACTGTGTACATTAATACACTGTGTTCTTTAATACACAAAAGAAGGGATATTTTGAAGGCTATTGTACTATTTATTATAAAATGGTTTCATTTTATAATAGTAGATTATACTACCAAAGTAAAGTAAATCCAACATGTTTTGGTTCCAGGCCTTTATTGCATATTTCATTGCCGTTAAATCCTCATTTTATTGTAATACCATGTGTGTTGGGAGGGAGCAGGGGCAGGACATGAGATTTAAGGGATCTGTATTTTGCATGATTTGTTTTAATTTTGTTTTCCTTGCTTAGTCATCGAGAAAGTTTATAGTACCCTGAGGGAGCTGGACCATGTAGTCAAAGAAGCAGCTGATACCCTGGAATGCAGAATTGAAAGAATTCTGGAGGATATGTCGAACACTGCTCTGATAATTTTGCCAGAAGATGAACCTATAGATGTGTTTTCTTTCCTGGAACAGACAGAAAAGCTTGCTATCTCTACCGCTCACAAACTGTCTCAGTAGGTTTATTCACTGCATAGATTTGAAGGCCATATTTGGGAGGGATTATTTAGGTATAACTTTTTTATGCATAGGGAGTTTACTTTTAAAATTTTATTTTAACAGAGCACTAGTCTAAAGCAAAATGATAGTCTTAGGATCCAGGGAGAAACTGCCAAGTATCTTGAATACAGATGTAAGATTGCATCTGTAGTGTTTAGCATTTCGTATTTTTCTTCTATATTGTTCTAGTCAGTAGCAAGAAAAATGAAGATGGGTAAGACTTGAAATCTCATCCCCATGTTAAATGGTTGATTCTAATGCTAGTTTAAGACTTCCTGTTCTCCTGATGCTGCAAATTTTTTGGTCTGTGCTTATTTTCCAGGTCATAGCAGAATAGTTGTTCTGATATCTATGAAGATATCTATGCTTACTGTGCAAAATAAGATACCTTCTATTTATTTTTTGTTTTTATTTTACTAATTCTGATTTCACAGATTATCTCACTGTATCAGCATGAAAAACCTGTTTTATTAACTAGCTGGAAAATAACTTATTTTTCTTTAATTATTATGAAGTACAGTTGAGTCAGATATAATACTCTGACAAATGGGTTTCTTGATAGTCTGCATATCTTAATGTCCTACATTCTCTGTATGCCCAAGCAATAGGAACAAACTGAAGAGTATAAGGGTATTTCCCTGCACGTACAATTCTTCACAGTGCAGTGGGAATGGGGATTTGTGCCTGGAAAGTAGCAAAGAGTATTCTTTATGTTTTATTCCCTGTGAGTGACTGTGAGGTTGTTTTTGTAGACAGAGTCAGCAAGTGGAATGCTCTGTGTATGAACTGGTAGATACTCTTAAGCACAGGCTGAAAGCAGATGCTGAGAGAACTCTGGAGGTAAGACCCCTACAGTGTAAAAGGTAACCTTTTATAAAATAGATACTTTATATTTTATTTACATACTGGATACTATTGTTGTTTCCCTAAGAATTTACCTTTAACTCTTCAGGATTCGTATGCCTGTACACATCTTGACAAGAAGCAGAAAACACGCTGCCAAGAATGCCTGTCCTGTAGTTACTATAATCTTATAGGACAGCTTTGTCAGAAGAATACTGACTCTTTGGTCAGATGTAAGTCTGTCTTTTTTTGATATGTTTAATTTTTTAATATAATTTTAAGAATTTTCCCCAAGCTTATTGTGGTAAAAAATATAACCTCACTTAAATGTTTTATTTATTTTATTTAGGCATGAAGATTTCTTTAGAGTCCTTAAGACATCGATTGCATGTTGTTGACTCTAGATATCAGGTGACCAAATTTGTAGAGACACAGAGGGTTCCTTTATTCAAATCTGAAATTCAACTGGCTATTCCAAATGTTGTCTTGAGACCAAGTCTTGAAGATATTCAGGTAACAAAATAATTGCACATCTCCGTCATTTGTGGTAAAACATTTGTAAATTCCTTTTTTAAAAACAACATGTGCAGGTTTAATCTGGTATAAGAACTAAAAGGAAGGGGAAAAAAAGATTAAAAGTCACTTGATTTCATGACATCATTGGGTGCTAAGGACATGAAGCCACCGATGAGGTTTGTTATGCAGGCCAGCAGAAGCAACTGTTTTACTAAAAGCTCAATAGCTCATGTTCATAACATTCTACTTAGAGGCAAACATTTCAAAATGAATGCAAAAATAAAAGTGAATGCCATTGATACAGCCTGATTTGACTTCCTGGTCTCCTTAAATTCTTTCCGAGTATAAAATGATGTTATCCGTTTAAAATACCATTCATACATCAGCATTCTGCAGTAGTGAATTGTAAAGAAAAATATTACCAGCCTGAAGCCCTAAACTGTGGAAAAATTTGAACACTCATTTAAACTTATACTAATTCAGCAAAATTCTTGCACATGTATTTACAGTCTCCTATGATGTCTGAAATTCACAAAATTATTCACAAAATATTGGTTGGTTATGCTGTTGATTTATGGACTTTCATTTTGCGTTGTCACTGTCAAAATCAGAAGTCGAATTCTTTCTCTGATTTCATTTGCATCCTTCACGGTGTTGTCAGTAAGAAATCAGACCAAAAAGTGTAATTTAAAAATACCATAGACAGAAGAAGTTATTATATAATAATACATAGCTGCCTGTAGAGATTATAGACTATACCATCACAAATTCAGACAAATTTATTCAGGCGTTCTGATGTAAATGTGAAAACTATTATTATTAATAATAAATAACTATGTTGATAACCAGTTTAAGGGGAAATTGTACTGTAATTAAGTTATGATCCACAGTGATTCATGGTTACTGTTTGTAAAGGCCTCATGTTCTTGTTTGAAAAGCACATGATAAAGCTTTATGGAGTACTTTTTCCCCTTAGAAAATGTATTTCGAGTGATCTTATTTCATGCTTTTTAAGAATATTTCCTGTAAAGATAGAGGTCTACTTTTGCCATTTTGGTATTGTTTGGAGGATCCCTTTTTTCTTTTTTTTTCCCTGTCTTATTTGTCATAATTTCTCTGTGTGCTCAAGATGAATGTTTTGCTGTTTTCAGAGTGCTGTAAACAAAGCAGTAAATATGATATTATCAATAGCCAAAGATATCCCCTTGTGGAAATTTGCTTACTTACATCACAAGCAGCAGCAGGTAAGTATTTTATTTTAAATTTAAAAAAAAATATTATTATTTTGGTTAACATTTCTTAATCTTATAAGAATATGTTCTGTACCAGTACTCTGACTTGTAATCTGCTGGATCTTCCTGTTAAGTGAAAGCTGAGTTTTTAATCTCTATACCAAATAGTTGAATGTAAGAGCAATAATTCATAAACCTTATCTTTGGTGGATTTTAATATTAAAATCAAAAGCTGCTTTAATAAAAATATTTTAAAAAATACTGCTCAAGTATGATGATATTTTAGAGAGTGAGTGAGAATTATCTATGTGTACTACTAGCTGCGTATAGATTATTATCAGTCTTCACAGGCAAAAACTTTATTCCAAGTTAAACTTCCAGGCTGCATACAGCACCTGTAATGCTACAGTAAATACAATATAAATATTTTAACTGGCATTAAAATGAGCACTAAAACCTTGGGAAGGTCTGAGATAGATAGAAACCAAAATTTGTTGAAGCAGAGAAATGCACAGTAATGGTGTTCAAATGGCCTTAATTCTCTCCTATGGTAATGAAATACAGATCTGTGTAGATCTGTGCTGCAAAGTGTCTTTCGAAATATATTTTCCTGTTTTGCCAATCTGACATGAAAAACAGATCAGCTCATTTCAGTGAAGAAACCCCATTCAAGTTCTGAAAAGAAATAAAAAAAAATTAAAGTAGGAGAAAGTAGGTGGAATTCAATTTCCTTAAGCAGAATTGTTTGCTTATTTCCAAGCAGCCAGCCCTACACTGCCCCAAAAATGAGTATGGATTGTAATTCTACACTAAAGAAAGCAGGAAACAGCACAGCTGAATTTGTATTTGACAAATGTCATTCAGACGTGATTAATATAGGGCTCCACATGGCATTTTTTTTATAAAATCAGCTTTACCATTAGAACTATAGTTCTGTAAAAATCCAAGCTAGGAATAGGGAGTCTCCTTGTGGATGCTTTCTCTGTACTTTCTATCTATTCTTAGAAGTGCTTACTGTGTGTACATTGTTGGGCATACCATAATGTAAAAAATTAAATAAAACCAGCAGACATATGTTTTTTCTTGTTTAATTTATGCCAGATTGAACAAGCTGCTGTAGAGCTAGGTGATGAGAGCAAACTCACCAGGATGGTGGCACTGAAACCTTTAGACAAGCAGATCATCGAGCATAAGGATGTAAACAAAGTGGTGATCCAACTAAATACAATTATTCTAGCTCTTAAAACTGAAGCATCGGATCTTCTGAACAGCTTTTCTGAGTTTTCGGGCATCTGGAACAAGGTTAAATACATATTTAATAAAATATGTTGCTATATTGTGAAATCTTCTAAATAAACTGTTGCGCTAGGAGACAGTAGGAAGTATTAGTTACATGGTAGAATCCATATACCCATAATACTTCCTCTGTCTATTCTTGTGTTGACCAGCAGTTGTCATTCTTTACCAAGTAAACCATCTGAGGAAGAAAGCAGAGGAACAAAAAATGTTGGAGCATAAACAAGCTTATGCTCTCATATGCTTTTGCAACTTTCTCACAGCATCTTGTCTGCATAGGTTATAAAAAAGAATAATTTAGCAGAATCTACAAGAAATTGCAGGCTACAAAACTGCTTCTGAATATTAAATTGACTGCTTCCTTCTTCAGCAACCACTGCTGAAAGCAGCTTTTCTATTTCTTCACAAAAATGATAAACTATATCTAAGAAATCTTTCCAGTGATAAGGATTCCAAAGCAGAAGAGAATCTGGGCTGATGGAGTTGTATTCATTAGGAAGTGGGTCCAGTCACATAAATAGTAAAGATCCACAGAGTGTTTTGGCAAGAGATATTTTATGAAATGAAACCTTACGTTCATTCTGACTTGTGAAACTCAGCTCTGTGTGGATGGACAACTACTGGTCTTACCTATCAAAAGTGTTTTAGGCTGAGAAACAAGCAATTGAAACAAGAGTAGTCTTATCATTGTAACTGCTCACTATTTTTAACTTCCCCTTCCTAAACCACCTCATAGATGACTACATTCCCACTCTAACTCTTTTGCAGTTAGAGTTCAGGCGAAGACAGGGAATTTTCACCTCTTCATGGATTCTGGGGTTCTAATTCTTAATGCTTATTTACCTTAGTTTTTGGAGATATTGTTTGAGCTAACCACGTATTGATCCTGTGTCATTTTACCCAGACAAGACAAAATCAGAATGGATGATGAAGTAGCATGATAATATTTCCTTTTTACTAAAATCTTCTAAAATTAATCTTAATCTCTTTAATTAGTCTCCTCCTTAACCTTAAAATTCCTTAGGAGTTGGTACTGTTTCCTCCGTCTTTATAATTTCTTTGGGATCACTGGGAACTGTCACCTGCAACTCATTATTGGCTAGAGGAGCTGTAATAACTTCTCAGAAACCTCACAGTGAAGGCTGTAGATGAATGTCACTGAGCCAGATGAAGATCATTTGTCTGTAATTGAACTGAGACTCTAACACATTTATTGAGCTGGTGACACTGAAGTTCTCAGCTCTGTAGAGACTGGCCTACCTTTTGAAAAGGAAGGATGCTCAGTGCTCTGTTCCCTTTAAACAAGGTTCAACGAGCTAAATGCTCCCTCTTACCTTCGATCCATCCTTCCCTGCCAAACTGTTTGTGTTCCAAATGACCAGGCCATTTTTATCTAGAAACTGCAGTTAATTAACATTGTTTCAGGAAGAGTGAAGATGGCTGAGTACAATCGCTACCATTTAAATATCTGTTAGAGGATGTAAGCTGCTTTTGGGGGTTTGCAGACAGAAGGGAGACTGGGAAGGAAATATTTCCAACAAAGTTTTAGCAGCTGTATTGTAAATTTCATAGTAGTATTTGGATAGGTAAGGTATATCCCAATCTGTGTCAGTTTTTGAGTCGTGGATAGATTTCAAGTCCTTTAAAGAGTACTGTGCGAAGAGTAAGAGTCAGGAAAAGCAGTTCAAGTGCCATAATTTGATTTTAATGCTTATATCTTAAGCTCTTCTAGAGAGGGATCATTTGTGTTTGCACAGTACATCAGGCAGCTGGGTCCTCCATAGGTTATTGTAATACCAATGCTAAATAATAATTAAAATAAACTTCTTTTATATAGGATCCAGAGGAAAAAGTGAAGGAATTTATAGATACTAAACCAACAATGGCTGAATTCCAAACTCAAATCAGACACTTTTCTGTAAGTATTAGGTCTTTAATAAAAATGAACTGTTCAGAAAAATTGTAGTGTAATTAAAAGCTTATTGTTTGTGTTTGTCTTAGCAATTAGAAATGCAAATCAGAGAACTGCCAAATCACTGTGTACTGGAATCAGTGGATATTGCAACAGAGTCATTGAAAATAGCCTTAATTCAGGAATGCCGCTCAAGACAAAGAGCATTTGGATTAGCTTTGAATAAAAAGTCTGCCACAGACATGGATGAAATTTATTCATTCATTGAAAATGTTAGCAAGAGATTAAGCAGACCTATCCATGACCTTGACGATGTGCGGGGAGCAATGGAAGCCCTAAAGGAAATTCGAGAGAATGAGATTAAAATTGACATGACAGTTGGACCTATAGAAGAATCTTATTCTGTGCTTCATAAATACAATCTGCTCTTTCAAGATGGAAATACAGAAAGAGTTGATGGATTGGCTTATGCCTGGAAAAACCTAAACACACAGGTATCTTAGCTGTATTATTTCTCAAATCATGTATATAGCAAAATTATTGTCAGTCTTTTAAATATTGAAATGCTAGAACAAAACTATTTTCTTAAAAAGCTGTGATTTTTTTCCTACCTCTTTTATTTTTGCTCTTTGTCTGCATGTAGGCATTGCAGGTTGAGGACTTGCTGCTGAAGGTACAGCCAGACATGAAAACAGATTTGCTGAGCGGTGTTCAAAAATTCCAGGTGGATACTGCAGAATTTTACAAAGATTATGATGAAAAGTAGGTGACCTGTAGTGCAATACAATTATGCTTCATTAGTGATTGTTAAAAAATGATATATCTAAGGGGCTTCAAAAAATAAACACAGCACAGCCTCAATGTATATATGATAGCTGATAAAAAAGCCTGTTTACAGAATAAAATAAGATGGGCAGGTAGTCTTTCTGTCACAGGTTCATTCCCATAATTTCAGTGCTGGAGTCAGTGAAATTCCAGAAGAGTTAATAGGTTGGGGGAAAAAATAAAATTCTCAATCCAGGTCCAAATATAAAGTTTTTTTGGGGTTCAAAACCCAACAAAGCACTTAAGCAGATATTTAATATTAAGTATATAAGTAGTGCCTTGGATGTGAGTGGAGATTCCAGTTCTGGGTGATTCTAAGTTCGCTGAGTCTTACTCAGTCTTACTTCTAAGCTTACTTTGGCTTATTTAAATTTGAATTGTGGGGTATGTGTGCTTCGTTGGCCACTTCTGCATTAGCCATGGAGGAAGAAAGACCAGAATTTGGATTTCTGTGATCTGTTATGGTTCCAGGACAATACATGCACAGTATGTGCTTTTTGGCAATGAAGTTCCCATCAGCAGCTGACCCTAGGCATGCACTGTGCGCCTATAGCCCATGGGCAGTGTGAAGCAGCTTTGCACGCTGCTTTGCTATTATGAACAGAATTCAGTGCATGCATAGAGCACATACTCCTGGAGGGCCTTGGAGAATATATACCCTTCTCCCAGGGCAGATGCTTTTGCATCGGTGTTATAAAGAGCGTGGTTCAAATGGTAACTGGGTGTTTGGCTTCAACCTTGGCTTCACCAGGAGTGAAACTTCTTGAAGGCACGCTAGCAGGGCATTTGAGTGCAGGCTCTTGAAGCTACTTGAATTCTTGAAGCATTCCAGCTATAGACATAAGGTGAATTTGCACCTAAAAGCAACCTGCTGGAGCACCAAGTTGCCAATGTGGCCTGCAGTTCTGCTCTTGGAGTTGTTCAGAGGAATTAATGGAAACACCCTCTGACTGCTACCAGTTGTAGGGACCCTGAAAGCATCCCCCTTCCTGGAGGTTCAGCTGCCTGGTCTCAGGGCCCACTTAGAGCTAGTGCATCTGAGGACTTCCCCCTTCCTTTGGTGGGAGAGCACTCTAACGAAGCTCTGCTGGGAGGCCTCAGAAAGGCTGACACTCGGTCCTGTGGGATTTGCTTTTAAGCTGAGACTTCATTGCTTGGTGCTCTGATGTATAGCTCCAGCTCTGTTGCAGCCATGCCTGTGCCTGGCCATGGATCCTACCAAGCTGAACCCTGATCCTAACACACAGACTCATTTCTCAGCCTGATCTTGGAACAGCCTGGTAACCACTGGACTGTGTCTCCTCCTGGTTACCTTCATCAGACCTGATCCTGAGTTGCTGACTCACCTTTCCTCTTTGGCCTTGGTCCTGTGTAATTACTGGGGGCTTGTCTAAGAATCTGGACTCTCGTTTGAACCTGACTACTATCCCCAGGCCTGCCCTGCTCTCCTTGCTCAGGTACTATGGAACCAGGCACTGGCTGCCTCTGCTGACCGTGTTACAGCTTTCATCTTCTGGTTACACTTTCCTTTCCAAGGAGCCAGACTGCACTGCTCTTTGATGCCCATGTCTCTGTATTTCTTTCTAGAAATAGCCATGCTACAACAGAAGATGACGTACTCACAGTTCTCATACCAAAATATTATGATGCAGCCAAGAAGTGGTCCCAGGTGTGAGAGCTGGGGATTGCACCCAGTCCTCCGGCTGAGATGTACTCATTAGGGCAATATCATATTTTTTCTGTTATTTTTCTGAGTGCTTAATTATGGTTCTAATGCCAGCTACCGTAGTTTTAACCCCTGAATTATATACGTGCTGTCTTTCCCTTTTGAATAATATAAATGAAAATAATCATTAAAATGTATTTTACAGGAGAAAAGAAATGGAAAATAACAAAGACAAAACATTTGTAGATCTTTTTTAGCTGTTTGTGTTATATGTGGTAACCTGAATGGATTTTATTATTGGAAAATAAATCGGGTTTTCTTTCAAGGACTACTTGACATGTAATGTTGGGACACTGAATATACTTTGCATTTTCTCTTTTAGTGTCTTTTGTGAAAATTTCTAGAAAAACTGTTAAAAAATATTAAATATTGTTCCAGTAGCAAAGTCTGGGTTCTGTTGTGCTTCTTTTTGAAGCCTGTATGGTTGATACTTGCACTGAATTTGTGTTGTTTTTTACAGGGGCCCCAGTGAGGAGAATATTCTTCCCCATGAAGCAAGTGACAGATTACAGATCTTTCAAGCCAAATTTGATGAACTGTGGAGGAAGTATATTTCTCTTTCTGGTGGGGAAGAATTATTTGGTCTTCCTGTCACAGGTAGTTTCTCAGGGGATATAGATAACTGGTCCTAGGCTGTTAAATTTTTCTTGTAGGTCCTGCTCAATGCATTCAGTGATGGATTCATTGTAGAAAACTTCCTTGCAGTAAATTATTATTGTCTTTCCTATGAAAAGCAACTGTGTGAAAATGGCACTCAGTCTGCACATACATAAACAACAGGTGGAAAAATATTGTGTTGTTCCGTGTATGTCAGGATGCAGCTGCTTAGCTCTCTTGCTTTTTCTGTTCAGTGCTAAGTGCATCTCCTGTCTATATTCTTCTATGTCCAAATTTGGGAAACATGTTGCCCAAGTACTCCAGTTGTCCCTGCTCCAGATATATAATGAATTCCCTTGGCCTGTGCAACTGATCTGTAATATCCTTATGTCTGCTACTCAGACACACTTCAAGTGTGGAAGACTGTGGTGTAAATTAAAGGTACAGCAGAATGTATGAGAAGCACTTTAATTTGTACAGACTAAATTCAATATATTTTCCTGTTTGAAGATATATGCAATAATTGTGATATATTTAACTAGGAATTCCTGAAGATGAGAGAAACTAAACAAAACATTTCTGTTAAGGAGGTCCATTTTAAATACTTTTATTGTGTAACATATTCTGTATTTTTATTTTGAAAGCACACCCCTCATCCCCAACCTCTGCTTCTTCAGTAAATAATGCAAATTGAGATAGGGGATATTTTAGTTCCTGCCTAAAACTATAATGCGTTCCTTTGCCATTTCAGCTACTTTTTCAACATTAACTCCCTCACTTATAAAATTACATCTACCATTGCAGAAGAATATTTATAAAAAAAATCAGCAATCTAAACAACTACTGGGCATGAAAACCTGATGTTCTTACATAGTGTAACTAGAAATGTTTGTCTTACTAGTCACTATGTAAAAGACTGCAAGTCTGATTTCATACATTTATTAAATACAAATTTTAGAAAGACATAGATTTTTATGTTCAAGAATACAGTTGTACCTAATTAACATTCACAAATTTCTTTTTTTTTAAATTTGAAACAGAGTATCCTGAGCTGCACAAAATTAAACGTGAGCTTTCATTGCTT
Organism: Limosa lapponica baueri; assembly: GCA_002844005.1. NCBI lineage: Eukaryota > Metazoa > Chordata > Aves > Charadriiformes > Scolopacidae > Limosa > Limosa lapponica. The sequence continues at coordinate 1,782,059 of KZ505645.1, read as the reverse complement.
CAGAAACTTTACAGTCTTTATAATTCAGTTACTGCTAGTATCAACGGATACAATGAAATACTTTGGAATGATTTAAATATTGAAAAAATTAACAATGAACTTCTGGATTTTCAAAACAAGTAAGTTATTGTTTGTTGAATTGGATACAGTTTTTATTTCTCACCGCTCTGTGTTAATTAGCTTGTGAAAATTGCTCTGAGGGGGCAAAAATCTGTTGGTTTATTTCAAGCTCAGGCTTGCTCAGGTGCTCGGCACAGCTGCATTAGTTGCCAACTGTGGTGCTGGTGCGTGACCTTACTTAGCTCACTCTCTGAGTCACACTAGGCTTGTTGGGGTATACCAACACAGAAGGTTGTAGCTTATTTAATTAATAAGAT
>KZ505645.1:1690449-1766747 GCA_002844005.1 Limosa lapponica baueri | reverse complement strand
CACAGTATTTTGGTATTCAGCATTTAGAATTGGCCTGGGTGTTTCCTGGGCTGTTGCAGTCATTGCTGTGCTGGATGTATGCTTTTCTGCAGGTGGAGCAAAGGTGGTACCTGGTAACTTAGCTTCACAGTGTGCAAAGGGAGTGACTGAGGACTTGCCACACAGAAGCACGGTTGTTTCTGCCCCCTGCCTCATCTCTGTATAATACAACTTCTGTGGTTACATTAATGGACTTCAAGTAATTAATAGTAGAAAAGATTAATAGAACTCTCCGTTCTGTCTCGAGGTGTTACATCACTCTGGCACAGGCCCTGGGCATGAGTATGGGTGGTGCACCAGCAGGACCTGCAGGGACAGGGAAAACAGAGACGACTAAAGACATGGGCAAATGCCTGGGAAAGTATGTTGTTGTTTTCAATTGTTCAGACCAAATGGACTACAGAGGACTTGGCCGTATCTATAAAGGTAAGAAATGATCTCATATTTTCATTTTAGAGTCGTAAGTTTTTGTCTCTTCACTAGTGAGCTAGCAATGATTACTAGGGGATTTTCTTCTCAGTTTCCTCTTATTTTCAGATGCTCATCAACTTTTCCTGATATATGATTATTTCTCCTTGTTTTTTCCCTTTTTCTTCTTGTATGCTTCCCAGTCTTTTTTTATATTTTGGGAGGGTATTTCCTATCTATGTCTTCTTTTCTTTTTCCCTTTTAATCACTTCTGTTGATTTTCTTTATGTCTCTATTCCACTCATCCCAAGGGGGATTATATTTAGCCCTCCTTTGCCATTTTTGTATCAAGCAAGGCAAACAAATACGAAGCTCAATTGTGCTGTGCAGGGCTGGGAACATGCAAAGTGCTGCAGTGTCTTATTTCAAACTCTAGAACTTTTTTGAAACCAGGAAAATGAGACAGTGATCAAGCTCTGATAACTTTTCATGATAAGCAGAGCTTTGAAGTCAGTTTTGCAAACGGTGATCAAGTGATCCAATATCTGTGGACTCCATTATGTTTGTTTTCTAGTACAGAACCACTATTGGTTATATGGCAGACCACAGGACACCACCATTTTCTGTGAGTGGGGGGCTTTTAAATCTAATACAAGGTATCATAAACATAATTTTTACTGTTTTGATATCTCCTGAAGGTTAAAAATGTGACTTGGAGGTCATTTCTAGTTTTAATTAAGAAGCCAGCAAAGCTGGCCAAGATTTTAATAGTAGTAACTTTTGTCTTTGGCTTCTTATTTAAGAGTTTAAGAGTATCCAATTAGGCTTTGTAACAGAGATAGAAAGCCTGAAAGGTATGCCAGGTTTGGACTAAAGTAATTTTGTATTTAATTATGAAAAGATTTTCCGTATTTCTCTCTTACCTCTTCTGTGGTCTTACTGGGTTTGTTTGTGGCTGAGTTGGATCAAGATGACCAATAGTATGTATTTGGGAAGAACTGAGTTAAAAGCACTACTTGTGCTGACTTCACTCGACTACTGTTCTTCCTTTTGTACTTTTACAGATATTTTTAGGCCTCATTAACTTGTTAACTTTCTTTAATGGCCATATCAAAAAGAGGGAAATGGGAAGAAGTAGAGCAAAGAAAGAAGGAAAAAAAATTATTTAACCAGTCAAGTTTTGTAGTTCTCTGTGCATTCTGCAGAATGCCCTCCTCGCTAATCAAACACATTAGCTCCATTTGTAAGAATGTGAAAAAAGATAAGAAAGAAACATTTCCATCTTGCTTTCTTTACCTCAGCCAGCCTCCATCCCCTATTCCTCTGAGCCATGAATGAAGAGATACACTGAACTTTGGAAAGGCACTGGTGTCTCTTACCTTCTCTCTCTCTCCCTCCCCGGCTCCGAGGCATGCTCATGTTTGTTGCCTTCCCTCCCATTGGGGATTTTCCTAGTTGGAGCTGCAGTAAAGGGCCAACCTGGAGCAAGCAGGAGAGCTGGAGAAAATAGTTGAGGAGACAGCGCTACAAAAAGTGAGGGTAAAGTGCTCCCTGCTAGAGCAGCCCTATCATTTCCATACCAGGAGTCTGAGGTGGTGTGGTGAATATGGAAGCAGCAGGTGGTAGAGCTAGTGACCATCATTAGCTCTTGTGTTTAATCCCCAGTTCTGAACTGGTCCCATGAAGAGCCCACTCTTCTCGCTAGAAGTTCTGCTAATGCCACAAGAATGGAAAGTTTGATCGCAGTCTTCATTTAAAGCATTAGACAGTCTTTTAGCTAGTCTTCCAGCTTTACCTTTATCTTTCACCCTTTTAGATGAATGCAGGCATTCACTGCCTTGAAGAAGGCTGAAACTGGCTCCATGCTCCTATGAGCAGTGAGAGCCGAAGACAGGTTTCATAGTATTCCATTAAAAAACACTGGGATGTGGGGTTAAACTTTCATAGAAGGCAATGACTTTTGTACTGAGCGTATTGTGTTACTGAGGTAAATACTGTGTTTATAACCAAGGCTAGATCTTTGCATATCAAGAGAGAAGATAATTTCCTAGTGCCTTTTCACTTCATCTGGTGCTGTGAGTCAAGTTATCAGATATTAGCAGATTTAGTAGTGAGGGGGAAAAGGGGGTGGGTGTGGAGGTGGTGTTGTCATGTCTGCAGCCATGTATTTTCTGTAAGGACAAAAGTTTGATCTTCAGAATAAAGAAACAGAAAAATACACCATACTATACTATACATAACAATATATTGTATACTATAAAATTATAATTTAAAATTCTCCCGATTGGCTCAGAGCTGAGGTTCTATCTCCCTGTTTCTCTGTCTTCCTGTCTTTTGTTTTCCTGTGTAACTCCAGCTATTCACAGGCGAATGGTCTAGTCAATACGTCCAAGGCCTGGACTTTCATCTTTGATAGTTTTATTTTTGAAATTTGAACCAAAAAGTAGGTTCAGATATAACTGGTCATCTGAATTGGACCAGAGGTAACCCATGACAGTAGCAGGGAAGCAAGCGAGAAAGTAAGTTTTCAAGTTTTCTATTATATCAAATTCAGTATTAAAATTGCCCAGGAACAGCAAATCAGGGGTACTTCATTGCTGTTACTGAAAAGTGTTAGTGAATACCCTTTAGGAGACCTTTTGTCTGTGGTTGTCTGTAAATGAATATAAAAGTTATGTTTGCTTTGGTTCTGTTTTCTATAGTTACAGTCAAACAGCTCCAGTCTTACCTGAGGTACCTTTTTGTGATTTGTTATTTAATGCAATATTTAATGTAAGTTTTGGTATTTATCTTAATTCAGAAAGTGAATAAACGAGCGTGGAGCTCTGTAAACTCTTTCAGGATCAACGAGTACCTTCTAGCTTACAGCTTCTGGGCTGCACTTTGGCTAGACAAGAGTTCTGTTTTAGTGAAATTTGCTTTGAATTATGGCACTGTAGTTCTACCCTTGTGTAAAATCTTAAGAGGTGTGTCATTGCAATACAAAAGAGAGTTTATAGCTGCTTTGTCATAATGAATTACTGCACTGTCACACTCTTTTTAGCCAGACCTCCCCATAGGGTGTTATCACCTGGCCTGCTGGGTGATGGGGGCCCTAGTACCTGCACTGGGGGCAGTGGCCACAATGTAGCGTTCAAGGGTCAGGCCACCCAGCTGTGTCTAGATCATAGGGTCACTGGCACGGAAAGGACCATGGCACTGCGTTGCAGAGATGCATTTTGAAGTCTTTCTGAGATGGAAGTAGCTACGCTGTTTGATTCTTATATCATGTGAGGACTGGCTTTGTAGGATATCTGTACTGAGTGGGAGGGGTGGGTGGGTGTGTCTTAGACATAGGTAAAGAACTCTTTGGACCTGTCCTTTATTTTCTGTTTCTACTCCACTTTTGTATTTGATTACCATACTATGTTCTGTGTGGGGACAGAAAGTAATGCGCACTATGGTAGCGCACAATAAAATTACATTGTCTCTAAGCTGTTATGCAGCTGACAGTTTGCTTGCTGTGCCTTTGCTTATGTGTGTGTGTGTATTTTCTTTCCTTTTTCTTTCTAAGCACCACCAGAATGAAATAATTTTGCAAGAATCTAATTTGTTCAAAGCGGTGGGGTGTGGGCCTTGCCTGAGAGTCAGGTTTCCTTACTCCATGCAGCAGGTGGCATTACAGAACAAGTGATTTTTTTTTCCCTTTCCCAAGGAAAAATTGTTTGGTTAGAACCTCACCTCACCATTCTATAGAGAAAGTAATTTCAAATCCCTTTAATATACAGATAGTAAGTGTAAGAGACCATATTATATGGAAATAGTCAACGAGTTTTTTGCCTTGGTCTTCACCAGCAAGGGCTCTAGCCACACCACCCAAGTCACAGAAGGCAAAGGCTGGGACTGGGGGGAACTCTTTATCAGGGAGTGTAGCGATAGGATGAGGGGTATTGGTTTTAAACTGAAAGAGGGGAGATTTAGATTAGGTATTAGGAAGAAATTATTTGCTCTGAAGGTGGTGAGACACTGGAACAGATTGCCTAGGGAAGTTGTGGATGCCCCATCCCTTGAAGTGTTCAATACCAGGTTGGATGGGGCTTTGAGCAACCTGGTCTAGTGAGGTGTCCCTGCCCATGGGAGAGGGGTTGGGACTAGATGATGAGCCAAGGGTGACGACCACACAGGCAGGGCAGGGACTTCACTGACTAGGGAACTGTCCCACAGTGCCTGAGTGGGGCAGATTGGTGATGGCTTGTCGCATCAACTGTCCAGTGACCATTAGACAAGGTGAAATAACAAGCTGGGTTCAGGGTCCATCTAGGAAGTTCAGTCAGAAACAGCAGGAGGCAGGGCCAGAGGTAAGACTATGGATAGTTCTGGGATCTTCCAGAAAGTGAGCAAGTCAGAGTAACAGGGGATAGAGCTGTGCCCAGCCCCATGTACAGCATAGCTCAGGCAAAGACTGAAGACTCAGACCTGCCTGAGCTGAAATGGAGCTCCTGAACTGGAGGAGAGAGAGTATGGGTAGAAGCCGCAGGTAAGGCTGGTCAAGGCAATTAAGGCCTGTTGGTCCACCCAGGACCCTTATATCCCACATACAAGATGGAGAACATAAGTTAAAGGACTTGCTGCCACACCACTGAAGTCAAGGAACATTCTTCATTTGTTTTTAAAGACAGTAGGATTGAGACTTTCAAGTTTTAAATTTGGTACCTATCTATAGAATTACTTTTATCTTTGCTTCGTTATGGCATTGTGGTATTTGTATACATTCCATTTGCTTTTAAATTTTGTAATTATGTCCATGTGACATTTTATTGTCTTATTTTTTTTTAATTTTTGGAGCATATTTTTCCTTATAATATCACAGAAATTAATTAGAAGCAGTTTAGGAAAAAGATTGCTCTACATATGAATGGAACTGAATTTCATGGGAGATCTGCAGTATTGCCCTCGCTGAATCAAATCTTAAGGAGCCAATTTTGGCTGTACTACAACTGGTTTTGATCTGATGTGACTCAAATTAAATGGTAAAAAAGAAGAATCAATGGAACAATATTAAAAGAAGTGGTTAATGGGCATGAGAAAAGGTAAAAAATGAATGTAAGAATTATTTTCATTTTTTTTCTTTTTATTTGCTATCTGCAAACACTGACAAGTATTGATTTGGCTATGATAGCCGATCACAGTAGAAGATGGGACAGAGTAGAAGAGGGGCACAGAAGAAACTTAAAAGGGGCCTCAAGGAGATTTGGAGTAAGATGAGAGTTCCTAGAGAACATCTTAAAGAGCAAGAGAAGATCAGACAAGGAACAGAAGGGAGGAAGGATAAAATAAGCAGAACAGGCCAGAGCAGAGAGAAGGGAAGAGAAAACAAACCAAAGTGAAATAGTATGTATTAATTAGTATTATTATTGATTTTTGAGTACTTTTTCTTCCATCAGCTTAAATGTCTTAAGGAATTAACATTACACATAAACCACCCCTTGATTTATTTTACCAGTGCTATAGGCATTGCCATACAAAGTATGGGGATGCGGGGGAGGTCTGGTCATAGTTGTTCAACATTGCAAACACACAAATGCCTTTTCTTGGAGATGGGCTTTATTTCTGCATTTAGCACTGCCTTCAAATGGCTTAAGCCAAACTGAACTCCATCAGTCCAGTGGAATGAATTAAAAGCCTCTGAACATTTGTTTGTAGTACCAGTGAAAGTACTGATTCAGATCCTTGCTGCACCCAGGCAATAGGAAATACTAGTCCAGAGTGGGCTTTGGGAAGGGAGGAGATGGCATCCATGAATTTCCTGCATAGACTTACTAGCTTTTGTCTCTTGTGAAATGGACATGGAATAGTGGGGGATTACATAGTTTTCTCACTACTGCTCTGGGAAGCTGCCACTGTAGACTCTCCTATGTCGATCCTGCTAACATGATACAGAAGGAGGAGTACTTGACTCTCCCCAAAGACATTAATTTCATGGTGTTTATGGATACTAACGTCTCTCTAGAACTCCATGGCCTGTTCCAAAGAACAGTTGTAAGTGTGGCATCAGATTCCTCTCTCTTGAACAGACGGATGTCATTCTGCAACAATTTTTGACCTATGAATTAATTGTTATACAATGCTACAACACTTCTGTCACAAATCTAGTGATTTCTGAACTTGATTCTGTGCTTTTCATTTGCGGAGGGGTGTCTCAAGCTTATATTTGACAATTTCACCCCCTGGATAGATGAGTTTCCATGCTATATGCATGTTTATGCTACTAGGTGCTATATTGGACACTTTCGACCTCATGGTTGCTGTAAAGGTGTAGGATTCTTTATAAAGAAGTTTGTATATCTTTCTTCCAAGGGGTGATTCTTTTTCTGGGTGTCATTAATGCACAGCCCTATTTATTTTGAGTTTTTCTCATTTTACTCTGTGTTCATACTCTCTGTTCTTCTCATGTTACATTAAGTTGTATAGAACATGCTATATTTTATATATAAATTATTCTTGTTTCATCTGATATTTTAACAAAATATTTTTCTTTTTGCTTTTTTTAGGTTTAGCCCAGTCAGGTGCATGGGGTTGTTTTGATGAATTTAACCGCATTGAACTTCCAGTTTTATCAGTAGCTGCTCAGCAGATATATATTGTATTGCAGTGTAAGAAAAATAAGAAACCTCAGTTCACTTTCACTGATGGTGATGTTGTCGATATGGACAGAGAATTTGGTATATTTCTGACTATGGTATGTATGTGAATATGTGTAAATGGCATCATTATGAAAAATCTTTCCTGTTTCCCATTGAAATGTCCCTGAAATAATTGGAACTGTCTGTAGAAAATAGTCAATACAATTTGAGCAATAATTTGGTCAAATAGTAATGCTGAAATACTCTCTTGCCCATATGTGTAACTGGAACTTAGGACTTGAGGTATGTAATTATCATTAACTACATATTTTAAGGGCTTTTTTAGTTGAATATTTGACAGATTGAGACTAAACCAAACACTCTCATATTTTTGGTCAAAGTCTGTCAAAAGAAAACAGAAGTAATTGACCGCTGCAAGGACCACTCAGTTGGTCTGGTTGGTATTTCACCACCTGTGAAGAACTTGTGACCATGGTCCTTCTATATGACAACATGAAGGAAACCACCCTCACTCTGGTTCGCTGGCCTCCTAAAGATTTATCTTTGGTGCCTGTGGACTCCTTCTAGCAGTGCAGGAGGCAAAGAAGCAGGAAAGCGTAAGAATACCTTAAAAGCCTCTTTGTATCTCCCCCTCCTGTTAAGGCTACATACACATAACTCAAAATGGAAGCATTTGTTTTCATTTTAAGGTTTCCTATGTTTGCAAAGGTGTTAATGTTATCACTTTTATTTGAAAAAGAGGACAAATTAGTGGCATACGAAGGCCAGTGAGAAGGCAGTTTGGAAACAGCTCGAATTGTTTAAGAAGTTATCACTGTGTAGCCAGCAACTACTGTTCTCACAACTGAGCCATGCAGTAGTCACATGGATGACTTAGACATCTTCAGTGAAAGGTCAGATCCATTAGTTTAAATTATATTCAGTAATGGCTTGCACTGCTTGACTGACTTTGCTCTGAAATGGTCTGGGAATGCTCACAAGGGACAGTAACCTCCAGCTCTGGAACACTATCAAGACCCTGAAGAACTAACCATTTAAACCAGCTCCAACAAGGTCTGTAAGTGGTTGTCTGTCTTATGTCTGTGTATCTTGGGCATCATGTGCGATACCACATCCTTCATAAAGTGCAGTATTTACGTGACTGTGTCCTAATGTGTAATTGAGACATGCTTGAGTTACCCTTTGTAATCTGGCACGTGCTCCTGTGTTTGCCAAATAATTATCAGAAAAGATAAACCTTCCTATTCTGCTTTCATTATATAATATTTTATTCTGTATTTTGAATTTTTCAGAACCCTGGCTATGCAGGACGACAGGAACTTCCAGAAAATCTGAAGGTTCAGTTTCGCACAGTTGCTATGATGGTGCCTGACCGTAGCATTATTATGCGTGTCAAGCTGGCAAGTGCTGGTTTCCGAGACAACCAAGTCCTTAGTCGAAAATTCTATACACTCTACAAACTCTGTGAAGAGCAGTTATCTAAACAGGTAAAATAAATATTTGTCCAACCTTAAGCTGTCACTGGAAAGGAATGTAGAGAATGTCCTTTCATAGAATACGTAATTATTTTAACACTCATGAACCTATTCATTTTTTAGGGTTTTCAGTTTCAATTTCTAGAAAGAGAGTCTGAAATTATCATGTCGTTTTTATTTTTCAAGCTAATTTGCATAGTAAAGGCAGTTTGATTTGTGATTTTTAAACTGCGTGCAGTTATTGGAGAAGTTATGAGGAATAGCGTATGTTGCTCTGCTGATCTTTGTAGAGGACATGTTTTTCAGTCTCCTCACTTATGAAGGCTAGATCTATTGGAGAGGCAGTGTAAGAATTGTAAATAACTGAAGAGTGCCTAGAAGGCACTGTCTTGCTGAGTGCTACCAGAAGAGTGCTATTCTGGGGTATGGGATATTTAATTAGAAATAAAGGGTAAAGGTGCTATTAAGAATGCCTCTTGCATTTTTGAATGCCCTGTAGTGCCTCTCCACTAGAGGGTCTCAAAGAGAAATCATATGAATGGTAGGTAAGTTGCAGCTCAAATGCCTGCTTTGGTTGGATCCTAATCAACCTAGGCATATTGACTACATTCTCCATTGTATTATTTCAGTTCTATACCACATATTTATTAGTAGAAATCTTGGACTACACCAGAATGAGATAATGGTGCATCATGTTGCCCTTATTATTTCAGAATGAAAACAAAAAAGTACAGATTTGGATTTTCTCTTCCTTTCTCCATACATCTGTAATTTCACTCTCAATATATATAACCAAACTGGATTCCAATTTTAATTTCTCCCCAGTTTCTTTTCCTGGGAGAGTTTTACTCGCCAGCTTTATGTTGTAGACTGGCTTCTAAAGGGTAATATTTGCTACTGGCTTCCCTGTAATATTGCCAGGGTGTTTCCATTGGCCTTCAAATTATTTTTTAGGCAATCTGAATCACCCTGTATTGATCATTAGCGTTAGTACATTTGTTGCTGTCCAACTTACTCTCCCAGTTCTGTCATCTGCCTGTGTTATAGTTACCAGGCTTCAGGCTGCATTTGTCAGAGGATCAGTTCCAAGAGTTGAAACTGATTCCACTCTTAAGTGGAATCTGTGGACATTGATTAGGAAAATGTGTGTATGTACAGTTTCAGCAGTTAGCAACATAGGTTCTCTCCAGAGCTTTGAATATGGATCTCTCTTTTTTTTCCTCAGGCTTAACCTCAGTAGGATTACATTTTCTCATTACCTTAGTTTGCGTGGTCATTTTTGTCCTGGACATGATTCTTTCTTTCACAGTGGAAGAGTCATTTAAGCAGGCATCAATCAACCTAATCAGTGTTATTTCTTCCTGAAAATTGTGGGTTGTACTCAATGTGTTGTTCAAATTTGTCAGCCTGGGAAATAGGGGTGGGGGCTAGGGGGAAGGTATTGTTTTAATTTTGTCTTTGTTTCTCACCATCCAATTATGTTATAGTTGGCCACAAATTAAATTAATTTTCCCCAAGTCAAGTCTGTTTTGCCTGTGATGACTTTATACTGACCCATGAACTTTCTTTTTATCTTCTTTTCTCCCGCTATCCTGTTGAGAAAGGGGAATAGAGAGTGGCTGGGTGGGTGTTTGGAAGCTGGCCAAGGTCAATGCACAACAGATAGTGTAAAAAAAAGTCTATGCACTTGGTCTCAAAAATATTTCTGATCAATCAGAGGGAGCAGATATTCTCCAAATGTAAGGATATCTTTATTATCTCCTTCCATGTCTGTCTTTATCACTTGGTTTTCCAAGCAGCCGGCAGTAGTGGAGACTTTATAATTTAAAACCTTTACCCTGGTAGCTTTCCTTCTAGGATTTGCATCAACAGTTGAACAGGAAAAACATTATAGAACATTTGCCTATTTTTTCAAATCTATGTTAACTAAGGCAGAATTGTATGTTCAGGTACAGGTCCTAAAATTAATTGAGTATGTCTGTATGGCTTTGCACATATGCAGCTACACTCATAGTGAAAGGGAAGATATTTACCTGCCAAAGTCCAAAGCTGGTTAGATTCACCTCTAAGGTGCACGTGGCTATTGGAAGTAAATCCTTCTGTTCTGAACCAGGTTGTTTTGAGACCATCCACAGAGCAGAAGTACCAGATAGGATAGGGTTACACGTAATAAATTGTATCTGAATTATTTCAGTATATTTCCTTATACCAGCCAACAGGATGCTAGTTCTATCAACAAGGCCATCACCAGCAGAGATGAAGTAATTATCCCACTTTACTCAGTTCTTGTCAGGCCACACCTGAAATACTGTGTTCGGTTTTGGTCCCCACTATACAAAAAAAGATGTGGACAGGCAAGAGAAGGTCCAGAGAAGGGCCACAAAGATGATCAGAGAACTGGGAAGCCTGTCATATGAGGAAAGACTGAGAGAACTGTGTTTGTTCAGCCTTGAGAAAAGAAGGCTTAGGGGAGACCTTATCACCATGTTCCAGTATCCAAAGGGTGGCTACAAAGAAGATGGAGACTCCCTTTTTACAAGGAGTCACTTGGAAAAGATGAGGGGCAATGAGTAAAAGTTAGTCATGGGGAGACTGAATGAAGAGACTGATGAAGGGCTGTAAAATTAATCATCTTTAAAAGTTCAATAGCATATTTATTCTTTAATGAATTTAGTTTTCAGCCCTCTGTTGATTTTGAAATGTATAATCTTTGTGACACCAATTGTGTTTTTGCATTATTTCAAGGTTCACTATGACTTTGGGCTTAGAAATATCCTGTCTGTTTTAAGAACACTTGGAGCCGTGAAAAGGTCTAATCCCAAAGAGCCAGAGAAAACTGTAGTGATGAGGGTTCTGCGGGACATGAACCTCTCCAAACTGGTACTGTAACACTGGTGACTTTCCCAAAAAGAGTACTTTGTTTGCATTTTTAAGTGTATTTATTATGCACTTTGAAAAAGATCTTTTTCTGCAGCAGTTGGATACATTATTTTGCAGTTTTTCATACGGTCTATCAGTGAGTGGAGAATCAGAATAGTTACAGTGTGAGCACTATTTGTCTTTTAAAGAGTGGAAAACACATCAGAAGCCTTAGTTGAAAAAATAATTGGAAATACCATCAGAACTTAGGGGACCTAACCTGGTCTTCTAATTAGCTCTTTTTTTTTTTTTCCTTCTTTCTGCCCTATCTATGGATTGAAAGGAAGAATACATTGTATTAACTTTTAATAATGGCATTAAATATCCTTCTTAATCCAGAATTTCAATTTATAAATGTCTTGGGAGTCTATTGCCTTTTTTAGAACATCATAAGAATTGCAATGAGTGAGGTTATTGGAAGCAACTAACGCCTACTTCTATAGTATAATCTCTTTCAATTTTACTATTTAAAGTATTCGTCTTTCTTTTTATTGCTATTATTGAAAGGTTATAGCATGTCTAGACTGTGTGTATTTACCTTGGGAGCCAGTTTTGTGACGGAACCAATTACTCTATTTCTGATGTTAATCTATTCAGCGCACTGGTACATGCGTTCAAATCTATAGGTGTGCTTCAGTGATTTACAGAAGGAAAAATAATAATTAAAAAATCCAAGGCAAAATACAATTTGAATAAATCTTGCTGGCTTATGTAACAAATGAAGAAACGTGTGTGTGTATATTGAAGAAAATTGTATTAAGATGTTAACATTTTTATAAGCTTTAAGTATTTAATTTAGAAATTACTACTTGTGATTGCTTTGTATGAAATTCACTTAATAAAGCTGATTCATAATTATAATATTTGCTTTGGAAAAGAGAAGGATTTCTACTGCCGTCTTTTAAACGGTATATTCTAGAAGATTGTTTACAGCTATAATAATAATTTAAATGAATAAATAATGTATTTTCCCCTACTTTATTCTTGACAGGTGGATGAAGATGAACCTTTATTTATGAGTCTCATTAATGACCTATTCCCTGGAATTACTCTGGATAAAGCTGGGTATCCTGAACTACAGTCAGCCATTCAGAAACAGACAGAGAAAGCAGGGCTTATTCATCATCCACCGTGGATACTTAAACTCATTCAACTGTATGAAACTCAACAAGTCCGACATGGTTAGCATGCTAGATGAGGTTTTGAAACTGCATAAAAGCAATAGTTTTCTGTATTATCTGCTAGAGATTGCAGATTATTTTCACAAAAAATACATTTTTAAAGCCTATGTGGGTATTTTGCTAGGAAACTATTATGACTTTTTTTGGTGTGCAATGCACACATAGTGAGATTTTAGCTTTGTTGTCTTGCATTTTTATGGGAAATATGAATGTGGTCTTTAGTGATTGAAATTTCTGTGGAACAAGTTAAAATGCAGTGGTCATGCACTGGTGGAGTTTGCAGTCCTGAGGGGTATGGGTCAGGGGAAGAGTAAAGTCATTAGGAAAGCAAAATTCCAGCTCTTTGAGGAGTTAGTCAATAGGACCCCCTGGGAAACTGCCCCCAGGGACAAGGAAGCAGAACAGACCTGGCAGATTTTAAAGGATGCTTTCCACAGAGCACAAGAGCTCTCGATCCTCAGGTGTAAGAAATCAGGAATCGAAGACAAGACACCGTCATGGCTGAGTCAAGACCTGCTGGTCAAACTAAAGGGCAAGAAAGAGATGCAGAGGCAGTGGAAGCAGGGACAGGTATCTTCCTGGGAAGAGTATAGGGATGCTGCCCAGTTGTGTAGGAATGGGGTCAGGAAGGCCAAGGTGCAGCTGGAGCTGAACTTGGCAACGGATGCAAAGAATAATAAGAAGGGCTTCTACAGGTATGTCAGCCAGAAAAGGAAAGTCAAACAAAGTGTACCCCCCATGATGACCAAGACTGGCAAACTGGTAACAAAAATGAGGACACTGAGGTACTCAACAACTTCATCGGCAACCTCCCTCCACACACCTCTGGAACGGATGGAACCACAAGGCAGGGACTGGTGTAGAAAAGTCCATCCCACTGTTAGAGAAGATTGGGTTCATGACCATCCAAGAAACCTGAACATAGAGAAATCTATGGGACCTGACAAGATTTATCCCAGAGTCCTGAGGGAATTGGCTGATGTAGTTGCCGAGCCACTCTCCATGATATTTGAAAAGTCATGGCAGTCAGATGAAGTCCATGGTGACTGGAACATTGCACCCATTTTTTAAAAGGGTAGAAAGGAGGACCCCAGGAACTACCAACCTGTCAGCCCCACCTCTGTGCCTGGCAAGACCATGGAACAGTTCCTCCTTGAAGCTATTCTAAGGCACATGGAGGACAGGGAGGTGATTTGAGACAGCCAGCATGGCTTCACCAAGGGCAAGTCCTGCCTGACCAACATCATGGCCTTTCTGTGATGGAGTGACTACACCAGTGGACAAGGGAAGAGCTACAGATGTCATCTATCTGGACTTCTGTAAGGCCTTTGACACAGTCCCCTATAACATCCTTCTCTCAAAATTGGAGAGATACGAATTTGATGGGTGGACTGTTTAGTGGATGAGGAATTGGTTGGATGGTTGCATCCAGAGGATAGTGGTCAATGGCTCAATGTCCAGATGGAGATTGGTGACAAGTAGTGTCCCTCAGGGGTCTGTATTGGGATCAGTACTGTTCAGTATCTTCATCAGTGACATAAACAGTGGGATCGAGTGCACCCTTGGCAAGTTTGTGGATGACACCAACCTGAGTGATGCAGTTGACATGCTGGAGGGATGGGATGCCATCCGGGGACCTGGACAGGCTGGAGAAGTGGGCCCATACAAACCTCATGAGGTTCAACAACGCCAAGTGCAGTGTCCTGCACATGGGTTGGGGCAACCCCTCAGTATCAATACAGGCTGGGGGATGAAGGGATTGAGAGCAGCCCTGAGGAGAAGAACTTGGAGGTGTTGGTTGATGAGACACTCAATGTGAGCTGGCAATGTGTGCTCACAGCCCAGGAACCCAATGGTATCCTGGGCTGCATGAAAAGAAGCGTGGCCAGGAGGTCGAGGGAGGTGATTCTGCCCCTCTGCTCTGGTGAGACTCCACCTGGAGTACTGCATCCAGCTCTGGAGTCTTCAGCACAGAAAAGACATGGACCTGTTGGAATGAGTCCAGAGGAGGGCCATGAAGATGACCAGAGGGCTGGAGCACCTCTCCTATGAGGACAGACTGAGAGAGTTGGGGTTGTTCAGAAGAGAAGGCTACAGGGAGACCTGATTGCAGCCTTTCAGTACTTAAAGGGTGCCTACAGGAAAGATAGGGACAAACTTTTTAGCAGGGCCTGTTGCAATAGGACAAGGGGTAATGGCTTTAAGCTAAAAGAGGGAAGATTTAGACTAGATAGAAGGAAGACATTTTTTACAATGAGGGTGGTAAATCACGGGAACAGGTTGTGCAGAGAGGTGTTGGAGACTCCATCCCTGTAACCGTTCAAGGTCAGGTTGTATGGGGCTCTGAGCAACCTGATCGAGTTGAAAATGTCTGTGCTTATTGCAGGGGGGTTGGACTAGTTGACCTTTAAAGGTTCCTTCCAAAACCAAAATATTCTGTAATTCTAACTATAGAGTATACATTAAAATTCAGAAAGAGCGGATTTTGTTCGGTGTTCCGAACACAGTGTTGCCCTCAGACACAGTTCAGTCATGAAGCTCATGTTTAATGTCACTGTGAGATTATTATGCTGAGATTGCAAAAAATAATCTCTCAAACCTTTACTTTCATAGATTCTACCAAGTGTGCAGTGTAATTCCAAGTGTTGTTCTTTGTGTTCAATTCTGGCCATTTCAACTGAGGAGAAATAAGCTTACCTCCTGCTGGACCAGGGGAGTTGAATAAGATGGCCTCCAGAAGTCCTTTCCAATTTCAACCTTTCTGTGATTCTGGAAAATACATTTTTACAGTGCACAAAAGGCTAACGAGTAAAGTTATCGTGTCCTAGGAAGGGTATCAAAGACAGTAATAAAATCAGGTTTACAATTCAAAGCTAAGTGAAAAAAAAAAATCCCCTACTTTGAGATGTACCCCACTCCCCCAGCCTCTTACAACTAAGGATTTTTTCATATGTGAAGGACAAAATATAAAGGAAATGTAACTTAGGTAGCAAAGATTTGTGAAGATGTAATCCTTTTTATTCTCCTTTCTCATGTCATAATAAGAGAATAGTAAGCTTAAACTAATAGAACAAATAAAAGGAAATATTCATTTACATAGCACAGTCTGA
Source organism: Limosa lapponica baueri (assembly GCA_002844005.1). Taxonomy (NCBI): domain Eukaryota; kingdom Metazoa; phylum Chordata; class Aves; order Charadriiformes; family Scolopacidae; genus Limosa; species Limosa lapponica. Next base: position 1,750,992 of record KZ505645.1, on the reverse strand, counting down.
GACCTTAATGCCTTAAAGGTTTAGCTCAGATTAAACCAAAGAACTGGTTAATGTTGTGCTGAGTTAGTAATTTACATCCAGATCACTGACTTCAGTGTTCCATGTCAAATCAAAACACCTACATCTATATAGAAACCATGAATATTTTAATTATTTCAGTCACGTGTCTCTTATTAGAAGAAGCTGTTTGGTCTGCAAGACACCACAGACCACTGTTTCCCAAAAATCTCACGGTTCCACTGTGATATTCTGCTTTGATGCCTCTTCTTTCCACACATCTCTGCTATTCCCAGAGGTCATGCAGCTCTGATTGGCCTAACTCTTGGACACCCAGGGCTTTTCTATGACGCAAGTTACTGCATAAAGGAAAAAAGATCTCTTTCCCTGACTTCCATTTGTCCTACTCATGGACCCTTGGATTTATGGAGAGGTCACCATGGGATTTCAAGTAACGAGGAAAAAATCTGTAAAACGCATGACTCCTCTTGGTTGAACTAGAGGAAATATATGCAAATAGTGTGCTCATGTGCGTGCACACACGCACACGTATGCATGGAGATTTGGTGCATGGATCCTGAAATCTCTTTTGCATAACTGTTGAAACCAGCAGAAAGGCCATTGCATTAACAGTGAGGGGCTTGGATTAGATCTCCCCATATGTAACATATGGCATGAGTAAGTGATTGGGTGCCCAAGCTGTTTTGGGGGACATTCAGCTCCCTGTAGTTTGCAGTCTGCATTATACTGGATTAGATTTGTGATTTGGGTTTGTGATTGTTTGTTCCATACCTTTGTTGAAGAGGTTTTCAAAGTCAACTAAAGATTATGTTGTCCAGTTTCCTCTAAGGTGAATTGGAGTTATCTAGCTCCCTTAGATGACTTTGGAAGTCTCAGTTTGAATGTCCCATCTGCTTTTGGACAAACTCTGGGCCTCTTGAATAGTTGATTTAGAAAATATAACTAAAAAGGATCAACTGTAGGCTCTTGTTTTTCTTGAAGACATGGCTTCTTTTCCCAAGGCAATGTACGTATACACTGATGAAATTAAAGGTTTAGTTACTGTTAACAGTTTTTTATATAAGAAAAATGTATTAAAATGTCAGCATGGATGGATGCAGGTACATATTTTTGCATTTTTGCTTCAGAAGTCACACTTGATTTTGTATATCATTGGGAACTACTCATTCTCATTAAATACATTTAGAAATTACTGGGTTTGTTTACTAGCAGTCATGTCAATGTCATTGCATGCGAACATCAAAAGGCAGTTTTGTTTTCCAATTAGAAAAAGGAACAGAACTGCCTGAGGGAAGATACAGACCCACATAGGCTTGCCTCTCATAATAGAGCAGACAATTATGGAGGCCTTTTAATAATATTTTTAAATTCCATTTCAGTCAACATTGAGTAAGTGGAGCGAGAAACATCTTTTTTGTATTGGCTTTTAATAAAAATAAAACAAGGATCATTGATGCAAAGAACCATTAAATGGTAGTGTGACATTTTGACATTTCATTTTAAACCATGTTTGTATTGTTTTAAGGTATGATGACTCTAGGTCCAACTGGTGCAGGAAAGACAAAATGCATTAATATTTTGATGAAAGCAATGACAGATTGTGGTGCTCCTCATAAAGAGATGAGAATGAACCCAAAGGCAATCACAGCTTCCCAGATGTTTGGTACCCTTGATGTTGCTACAAATGACTGGACAGATGGTATTTTCTCTACATTATGGAGAAAAACTTTAAAAGCAAAGAAGGTAATGGGTATTGCATCATGACAATTAATAAGGACATTTAATACTGTTTCTATAAGATCTCACTACCTGTCATTTGTGTGAAAGATCTTATATTATAATATCAAATGGGAAAATACAGAGTTAGTTTTGCTTTGTATCTGAATAGCTCAGTGTATGCCAGAGTCACAATTATGTGTATATGCCAGTGAGCACTAGGCTTCCCAAGCACTTGAGGTTCCAGAATTAAATTGAAAAAGATTTTAAGGGTTTTGCTTCATTCTGTGAGCCAGTAGTCCCACCATTCAAATACAAAAGCAAGGGATGTTCATGCTTTGAGGTGAGGACAAGAAAGCTAATTTTCTCCTTCCGGTTTTGCGTCATTGCCACTTTATTTCACTAATTATATCAGCATATAAGAGGATCTGGTAAGAAATCTGTATGGTCATTTCCCAGTTCTCTTATGAAACCTGCAGATGATGTTTCATGGAATCATAGTTACAATTCAGAAGTTTCATTCAGTTCTCACTTGGAAAATGGGAAGCCTTACATGAAATACTTGGGTAACAACCCACAAGGACTGACTGTATGCCTATGCGTGTCTACGACTATATTTAATGGGAAATGTTTTCATCCACCTTGGTGATGCTGGTATGGCTGATGTACTTTTGTAGAAGAAAGAGACAGCCTAAATTAATTTTTGTCACTTTTCTTAATATCCTTTTTGGTGTGACATGGGATAACAAAAGAAGGATTAAAATCACAGAGCAAATTATAATAACTTGTAGTTCATGCTGAACTAATCAGCACCAAATTAAGACTCATTATTTATATCCTAGAGTACATTCTTTGAGATTAAAGAAATGTGTATTTTTGGTCAATGTGTGTATAGTTGCATGTGTGTGTGTGTCTCCTTTTTTTAGGGTGAGCATATCTGGATAGTTTTGGATGGACCTGTTGATGCAATATGGATTGAAAATCTGAACTCTGTTCTGGATGATAATAAGACCCTTACTTTGGCCAATGGAGATCGTATTCCGATGTCCCCCAGTTGCAAAATTATTTTTGAACCTCACAACATTGACAATGCTTCTCCTGCAACAGTTTCTCGTAACGGGATGGTCTTCATGAGTTCTTCGGTGTTAGATTGGAAGCCTATTTTAAGAGCTTGGCTGCAAACACTTCCTGTTACATACTCTGATGTCCTATGGAATTGCTTTAATGCTATATTTCAGGTACTTCATTCAACAACTTGAGAAAAAAATATTGCATTTCTTATTCTTCATTTAGTGAAGCATTGTTTCTTCCTCATTGCTTTTTCAATTATTTACTTCTCTTTGTTTATGTAATAAAATAAGGATGAAGAATTTAAAAAAAAGAGAAAATTAGCTCTAACATTAATGAGTGAAACTGTAGCAGATGAATAATTTGGATGCTTGTTTTGTCTGCATAGGTTATTTGGCAATGAATTGTTAAATCTGTAGTTATTTTATAATGTATGTTGGCAAAACAGAGATATTCTCTTTGGCTGTAATTGTTGCTGAAATTTTAATTCTTGTTAGGATACATAAAGGGGGTGGATAAACTTCCTTGTTTGTTTTAAATATAAAAAAGTAAATTCGGAAAGAAATTAAGGTAGATTAACTCTGGTGGAATCTTTCTCAATTTTGGCTGCAACAGGAATGCATTTGGCCCATTGGTTATTTTTAAAAAACATTCTATAGTTCAATGTAATTAAGGGCAGTTCCGTGCTTTGTGGTGTTCTGAAGCTCAGCAGAGGTGACTGCAGTGGTCTCATCTTTATAATCAATTGATTTTATAATCAATGATTCTGTTCCAAAGGAACAGAATTATTTTGAGATGGTATCTCTTTGATACATTCTCTGACTAAATCGAGTTCAATCAGTAGATCCAAAGGGAGAATTCTGAATGTCTTTTCCCCTCCATTTGGCCTTAGCATACTGAATCATTAAAAAGGTTTCATTAATATTATGGATGGCTGTACTCAATAGCGGAGCTAAAAGCATAATCTCAGTAGTTTTCAATTACACTAAAATTCTTATTTTTTCTTTGGAATTTTTAAAAGAAATAGTTGTTACTTTGCAATCTTTCAGTGTTATTATCTTCTGATTTCCTCAACACCTGTGGAACAAATGCAACTTCCTTGAATACCTTGCCTTCCCATTGGCTCTCTCCTGCCAGTTTTCTTGGGTAGTCGGTGTTGGATTTCACAGGGGTTTCTCCTGTAATATTTTTCATCGCTGTTGGATTTTACAAATGCAGTTTTTAATGAACTTCGAGTGACATTTCAGAAAGTTTATTTATAAATCATGATAAAACCAATGATTAATATAGTTTTGGAATGCCTTGAATGTTAACAAATGTCTTCTTACAGATATGTTTCATTTCAGTGCCCGTTTACTTTAAAGCCAATGTTTAACAAGCTATTCATTTTGTTCTACCTCCAAAGCATAATGATATGACATAGTATTTACTGCAGCAGCAAGAGAAACAATTCTGATAATGAATTTTAAAATATGTTTCCAAAGTAATGTATATGCGGGTCAATTTACTGCTTCTTTGCCACAATTCTATTTATATTTTATGCTACAACTTACTCTGAAAACATAATAACAACATTTAAATACCCTCGCCTGAAGCAATAGCAATAAAGTCCAGAAAAATATGTATTTTATTAGGTTGAGAGATGAAAATGCAGTGAAATATGAAGTTAGTTCAGTGCAGTAGGCTGCATTTGGAACTATCGAAATGTAAATGAAAGCTGTCACGCCATCAGTTTTCTTTCACTTTTAATGAGCTATCTTTTCTTCTCAAATAATAGAAGCGATAACAGTGATTTTACAGATGAGGGTAGCACTGCTTTTGTATTCAGGTGGCTCTTTTCACAGTTGTTATTTTCCCCCACATTAAAAGAATGGGTAAATAAATTCTAAAAGGAAAACTGGTGAAATAAAATGCATCAACAGTGGTAGTCAAACCCCAAATACAGGCTTTGGTGAATTTAATGCTAGTATTAAGAAAAGCATGGATATAAGCAGCTTACAAATACCTGAGTTTTAGAAGACAATGAAGATTAGGCTATAGATGGATATATAGTAGGTAAGAAGAATCAGTCTTTAAATATACCTATAGAGACCTCTTGAAATCAATCTAAATTCAACTAAAATAGATGTAAGACAACTGCTATAGTAATTCCAATTTGCTTACAATAAACATTCATTATTTATGCTAATAAAAATAGTATTTGTCACTGAAAATCTGCATATTGGATAAAATCATTATTAATGAAGGTACATCAAGTAACAATAATGTAGGAGGAAGCACCAGATAATAATAGCTGTGAATCAGTGGAAAGAATGTTTTATTTTTTCCATGTATGTTATAAATTCGACTGTAAGTCATTAGTTTTTATATAAAAGACAGGAGGTAGTCCAAAAGACAAGGATAAAATAAAAAAATAAAAAAATACACAAAAAACCTCTCCAAAAATCCTCCAAAACAACCACCCAAACCCAACCTTATTTTTATCGCTGAATCCTTTCTATTTCCGCAGGATTTTTTTTTAAACGGTGACTGAGTGGTTGAATTTTCACCCTCTCTTTCCCTCCTTAGAAGCAATTTCAAGTAAACTCCCCATCTCTACTCTCTTAAATTTAGAAGCTATACTGCCGATTTCTTGTCTGTGAATGATGCTGCTACCTGTAAGCAACAGAGTTGCATAGCTGCTGGAAGTATCTGAGACAGTTTCAAAGAACTGAAATAATTAAAATAATTACCTGAGTGACTTTATTTATTTTGTCTGCAAAGTGTGAAGCTTAAACTAGTGATGGATGTTATGTAAGTAATGTAAGTTTCAGCATGTCTATGTATTGTTTAAATGCAAAAAAAAATCTTAAATCACACTCACTTTCCTTTTTTTTTTTTTTTTTTTTAATAACATTTGGTGTCCTGGATCCCTTATTGACCTATTATGGAGACTTCGGAGAAGTCCTAAAACCAGCAGAGTAGTCAGATGTGATTATTCCTCCCTCCACATTAAATGTCACCCTAATCTTATTTGGGTAAAGGCTGCAATTGCCTCTGGAGCATAGTTTTGAATATATCATCCAAAGAATTTCGTAGCTTTAATATTTAATTGCTGATCAAATTAATATTAGAAATACTAATAACTTTGCATTATTTAATTGTTCTTGTGCTTGTCTAAACCCTTTGAGTATGTTGCCAATTTCTCATCCTAAAGAGCATCCTACAGTCTAGTGAATCCCACAGTGACTGTACGCTGTGCAAAAGAGTCTTTTCTTACATGACTTTTTACTATCTGACTTCATTTTGCAGTCTCCTTGTAAGAGATAGCAAATTCCTGATCCAAATTCTTTGCAATTTGTGTAAATACCGTAAAAATACCGTAATAAGTAGCTAATTCAAGGAAATTGCTATCATGATCTTGCATCCTTCTTTCTGCCAAGTATTGTTTTAAAAATAGTAGAAATAAAGTATTGGTGTATATGAACCTGATTTTTTTTTCATAAACTCATAGAACAAGAATGACAAAAATCTCACTGGAATCATAAATACTGTAAAACTCATTCTGGTGAAAATTGGGCTCTTGAAAGTGCTGACTACTTTGACTCATGAAATATCTTTATTCCGAATGTCTCAAATCAATTATTAAACAATTTGCAGCGCCTCGTGAGACATCTAGTCTATTTTACAGATGAATAAACTGAATCTCAGAGAGATTTAGGTCCAAATTTTAAAAGTCTTTAGATTCGAATCTCCCACGCTGCTTTCAGTGACTTACTTCTACCCATTCCTTCTGGAATCCAGAAACCCCCAATTAGCCAGTCGAGCAGCCTATATACTGCTTTGGGCAAAACACACATTTTAGAGGGTGAACCACAACAAGCAACACACAGAGTTGGAAGCACTTTTGTTAGTAAACAAGAAATAACATAAAAAGGGATGTTTTCTAAGCCTCCCTCCTCTTATGTGCCCACATTCAGACTGTCTTCTTTCTGAGACCACTTAGCCATGAGACTTATTCTAGTTTAAGATGCTTAGGTGAGTTTTTTCTTATAATGTTTACCTTTGTCGTGTGTGTTACTAGTCTTGTGAGATGGAACTCAGGAGGATGGGAAAAAAATCTTGATTCAGTTTCTGTGCCAATAAATACTCAGCATAGGGTATTTAGAGAACTTCAGTGGCAAAAAAAAGTAAACTGAAAAAATTGGAACAAAGCTGGTGAGTGTGTGGGCAAGCAGCTCACGGATTTTTCAAAAAATATCTACATGATTGTTTACATCTTTGGGTGATTGAATGTTTTCGTTGTCTTAGCCTTTTCACTGACAGGACATGGGAGACATAAATGCAAGTCCTCCAAAATAGTCTACAGACTATAGACACTATCTCTCATAGTGTCCCTGTTGTACTTTTACTTCCCAGAATTGATTTCCAAAGTTTACGAAGTGTTGATTTCCAAAGATTACAAAGGCAAATGGAATCCACAGGGAGGGAACTATATTAAAAATTGTTAAATCCAAGGGAAAGTAGGTTATAATCTACATCGATCTGTACTAGGGATGGCAATTGATATTTTAAAATAGTTCTGTACTGCAATGATCAGAGAGGACTTTACATCAATTTGAAACTTTGCTAAAGATGTTGCAGAACACTTGGCAAAGGCAGGCATGGTAGCCATCACTATGGAGTAACCTGAGGAAAGTCCACGTTCCATTAAAATCAATTGCAAAATTCCCTTTGGATCCTGCCAGGGTTCTACAGAAAACCAAGAGTATTGGTTTCAAGAGGGACAGGTACATTATGGTGCAGTCAGAACAGATCAGATAGATAGAAATTTATAGTGGTGAGTTTGTGCATTATATACATATCATCACAACAATTCTAGTGCTTTTATCTTCCCACTACAAAAATTATAATGGTGGATTAAAATCATCAGTGGAGAGCACAAATGGAAGATCCCTGATGTAACTGAAAAGCAGTCTTCAAATTGCTTTTCGGGAAATTACTGTATGAGCTCATATGAATAATTCTGCTAACTGTGGTGCATCAAAATTATTTTTCTAATATGTTATTGTTAGCAAAATTTCATGGTCTAAGTCTGAATATTTATAACCCCAGAAATGGGGGAAAACGTTGTTTGGAATTAAGTTTACAATATACTTGAAATTAAGAAATTGGTCTCATCAAGGAATAAATCATACCATTGAAACTGGTAAACAGATTCTTTAAGTTATGTTTTTCCTTTCCAGGATGTGATAGATTTTGTTTTCTCTGCTGTGACACCAAAAATGCCAATTTTAGAATGTATGTACATCAAACAAGCTATTGACCTCCTACAGGTAGATATGACATTCAGTTTTTCTCTCTCTCATTCTGTTATTTGTGCTGGGACATTATTCCAGAAGGGCAATAGTTACATATTGCATCTGCTTTGCAGGGTTTATTGTCTGACCGAGATGAGAAGCAGCTCAGCGAGGAACATATTGCTCGCTTGTTCATTTTTGCTGTAATGTGGTCAGCTGGAGCTCTTTTGGAACCGGATGACAGGCTGAAAATGGAGCTGTTCCTACGGAAGCACTCTGCAGTGAAAGAACTTCCAGCTGTGAATGGAGAAGAAACCATGTTTGAATTTGGTATCAATGCCTGTGGCCAGTGGGAGCACTGGTCAAAGAAGGTTTGTATGCTGCAACATGCTAGGCTTTCTTAATGAGTATACAAGAAAGATATATTTGGTAAGAGGCATATTATTTTATTATGTAAATCCTTGGATAATTTTGTTCAGGAGACTAATTTTTTTGAAAGATTTGTTTTCTTTTCTGCATAAATATCTTTGGCAGAGAATAGGAACATGCATTTGAAATAGCACTGAAAGTGAAACAGAACTGATCTTAGTTTTGCCTACAGTCTATTGCCCTACTATTTAAGAACTCCCAGGAGGGAAAAGCTTTCTTCATGTGACAGAGAATAGTAGAGGGGAAATATCCTGTTAGTGTAACACCCGTTTAGAAAAGCTTGGCAAGGTACTCATTGGTCATAAATGGATGCTTGGCTTTCAGGAAGAAAAGGTTTGCTAATGTACATTTTGTAAAGTATTTCTGGTTTTGTGTTGTGACGCAAAGTGATTGTGTGATCAGGTAGAAAGTCTCAAACTTTTTGCATGTCTTTCTTATGCAGGTCCCTGAATATATTTACCCTAAAGATTCAGTACCAGAATATACTTCCATTCTAGTTCCAAATGTAGACAGTGTCCGAACAGACTTTCTAATGCACACTATCATGAGGCAAGGAAAAGCTGTTCTGCTAATTGGGGAACAGGGAACAGCCAAAACAGTTATGATTAAGGTAGGTGGAATGGAAAAACATGTCATATCTTCATATAATAACATTGCAATAATCGACATTGGCACGAACGTTAAATTGAAGTGTAAGAGTAATTTGATTTTACTTCAGATTACATACTAACATTTTTATTAAGGCATTTTGTCAGTACTCACATGGCTTACAAGCAAAAAAAATGTAACTATCTATACTTTAGTATAAAGGGTTCTTTTAAACTTTGCTAACCATGGCCACAAGGTCAGGTGATAAATGCTCTTTCATACACTTTCTTTTCTTTTGAGGAGTCAAACTGGAGATTTTGCTAAGAAAATACTGATCCTTGGAGGATTTTTTATTTCCCTGTGCTTTGGTGGCGGTGCCATGTGTGAACCGATTTTTTGTACACCCTTGTTACACAGACTTTCTTCACAAGCCAAACTGAAGAGAAATAAAGAACTTCCGTCTTTACTCAGGGTGTTTTTTTAGAGGGTAAATTTAGTGTTTATTATCTGCTCTCTTAATTCCTTCACTGAAAATGACATATTGTTCTTTCTGTAGAAGAAAATAATAGCAGGATGTCTATTAAATTAACAAATTAATGCTTTCCATACAATAAAATGGTGCAGGTTAATTATAAGACACTTTAAAAAATTAATAACTTACTACAGAAGAGCTAATAATCAAAAGGCTGAACAAACTCAGATGTCATACCAAACTTGGCATCCCTTATTTAAAAAAATGCAAGTGTCATGTTTTTCGGCATGGTGTCTGTGATTTCCAGGGGAATCTGTAGACTGTTTGATCAATGAAAGGTACCTAAATAAAACTGATCAACTGTAGGGACAGCTGAATTTGCCATACAGACATCTGTACTTCCTCTGGCAGATTTGCAGAGGTCTTGAAACTGAAAATAACTAAAAAACACTGGCCTAAATTGACCTTTGGCTTTCTTAAAATCTGGAGCCATTTTGTGTTCCTCGTCCATCTGCTTTCTGAGCCCTGACATAAAGCGAGTTGTACCAATGCCAGCAGCCTTTAATGCTACTTTTTCAGCTTAGGTGTTGATGCCAACGTGCATGCCGGTGTAATGTCAACTTCTGTTCCTGGCACCAGCTGGCGAACTATTTTAGCTGAGTGAAGAGGCGGGGTCTGGGTGGGGGTCTTGATATTCTGCATGCTGGATTTTGGCCAGATACTGGCAACCTCCAGCCTTCAGCTGCCATTCCTGCCCCTAAAAATAGTTGGAACTGATTCTTGGGAGCTGCTTAGCCAGTGTCTATTCTATAGAGCAGGGTATGTTCCTTACTCAAGGGAGTTTAATGCCAGTAGATATTTGATCTCATTTAAGGTTAGGAGTGAAAGTTAACTGCCTTCACAACTGTTCCCCTTCTGCTTTCACCTTCTGTAGAATTTTGCTTTACTACACCTCGTGGAAAAGACATTTCCAGACATAAGCAGCTGGTTTCATGAAAAAGTAAAGAAACTTCAGGTAGTAATCTGAATTAATCTGAAGTAATCTTCAGTCTTAAGTAAGGTATCAGTATATATCAAAATAAAGAACTTAGAGTGTTATTTAAGACCTTTAGTCTCTGTATTATTAATTTATGAATTGCAAAAAATCCAGAATTTAACATGAAACTGGTATGGTAGAGTTGAAAATTGCACCCAGAATCTGACAGTTTAACTAACAAAAATAACCCCATTAAATAACCTCTTCTTTTTCAAAGAGGTTTTTCATTCTCCTTTATGTCCTGTGGAATATTACTGTTACCATGTAAAGATTCTGAAATGCTCTAACAAACAGAACACAAGTGTGTTTTGTGAATGGTTGTGCATTCATAGTTGTGGTGGGTTGACCTTGGCCAGCTACGAGACCCCACCCAGCTACTGGTTCCCTCCCCCTCCTCAATAGGACATGGGTCGAGAGAAGAACAAGGAGATCACTCACCAATTACCCTCAAGTGCAAAACAGACTCAACTTGGGGAAAATTAATTTAATTTATTGCTAATTAAAAATAGAATTGGATGGTGAAAAACAAAGACAACACTAAAACCACCCTCCCCTCACCTCTCCCTTCTTCCCAGGCTCGACTTCGCTTCTTCACTCCTGACTCCTCTACCTCCTCCCACCCTGAGTGATGCAAGGGATGGGGAATGGGGGCTGTGGTCGGTCCATAACAGCTCCTCTCTGCTGCTCCTGCCAAGAGCCTGCTCTGATATGGGCTCCCCACATACTACAGCTTCCTTCAGAGCACATCCACCTACTGTGGCATGGGGACCTCCAGGCACTGCAGTGTGGATATCTGCTCCAACATGGTCCTCTGTGGGCTGCAGGGGGACAACCTGCACCACCATGGTCTTCTCCATGGGCTGCAGGGGAATCTCTCCTGGACCACCTCCTGCCCCTCTTTCTGTTCTCACCTTGGTGTCTGCAGGGCTGGCTTTCTCCCATTTTTTCTCACTTCTCTCTCTCAGCTGCCAGGCAGTATTTTGCCCTTTCTTACACGTACAGACTGGCTCCGGTGGGTCTACTGCAACTGCTGGAACTGCCTATGTCTGACACGGGGGAGCCCCATTCTCTTCTCACAAGGGGCTGCCCCACAGCCCTTGCTACTAGCACCTGGGCACCTGCACCAGTACATTATTTTTGTATAAACTGTTGGAGCCCTGAGGAGAGGTCTGAACAGTGACCTGCACCAACCCATCAGCTGTCAAGTGTACTCACCAAATACAGGACTGTTGCATGTACATTTGCATGTGTAGATGGTCATTTGTATGATGTCTGAGAAAATCTTATTTCTGAAGGGTACCTTTTCTTAAGTTGAGGTCATTGTATCAACAAAATCAACCATTTTACGCTATTCATCAAAATATTTGGGGGAGCTTAGCTGTATCTTCCTTGCTATTGTCACAGAGTGTACGTCTCACTGGAGTTGTTCTTGGAGCATTTAATCAGCAATGATATAGGTGTATTTTTCTGAGGTACCAAAATGGGAACGTTTCTAGTCAACCCTGTTATAAAGATAAGGCTGTAAATTATATTCAGCTTTGTCATCATTGCAGAAGAACTGAATATTTAAATAGAAATAATGTTGGAAATCTGGAATTTTTAATACTATTTTTATGTCTCAGAACTCTTGTTAAACAAAATATTTCCCATGCTTTATATATATGCCTTGATGTGACTTCAGGGTTACATCTTTTTTTCCAGTTCTGTTATAAAACCTCACTAAATGCAAAAAGTGGAACTTTGTTGCTTCAGGGCAACAGCAGTAGCTGTGGGAATTGTATGCATTCATAAAACCATGTATTCCTTTCTTCATTAAGAGAGGATAACTATCAGTAAATGCAATGTAGCTGGGTTTAATTTTGCACTACCATTCCTTCACATTGCTTTTGTTGCAAGATATGGTGCTGTAGTGTAAACGTGAAAAAGGATTTGGTTTTTCACTTGTTCTTTGCAGACTGCTGTAATAGATCATCACTAACAGCTTGAATTTAGAAAAACCCCGACAATCACTGATGCAAAGTTTATTTACATCTTGAGCTGTCACATGTCTACTTCTTGTAGCACTTAGTGAAGTCTGTTAAAAGCTTACAAATTTTAATACTTTGAAACTTTATGCAAAGCATTAACTGAGAGTTTTTTTGAATTTCAGGTTGGAGATTGTATACTTTTCTTAAACAAACTGCTGTTTGACATTTTGAATTTAATAGCAGGACTGAGATTTTGTATATGTCTGATTTTTGCAGGGCTGCTGAGCATCTGCATCTCCTGCATCTGGAGTTACCGGTGCACTTTACTTAAAATTGATTTATCTTGCAGGATTACACAAGCAAGTATGATCCTGACGTTCACTTGACCAAATGCCTAAACTTTTCTTCTGCAACTCTGCCAAATATGTTTCAAAGAAGCATAGAAAGTTACATAGATAAAAGAATGGGCACCACATACGGTCCTCCAGCAGGGAAGAAAATGACTGTCTTTATTGATGACATCAACATGCCTGTGATTAATGAATGGGGTGATCAGGTAAAAGGAAAATGTTAACATTTGGGAATTGGTGGTTTTAACATTGCTGCTAATGGAAATGCTGATCTGCAGGTTGCAAAAATAGGAAATTTTAGGAAAAAGGTATCATAATATGGACTAGAACAAGTACATCTACTAAAAGTAATTTTCTTAAGCCAGTTTTTCCAAGAATGATAAGCTGTAAATCCCAAAACATTAGGGTCAGCCTCAAGCCACCTGGTGCAATCATTGTAGCTTTAAGCCTTTTGTTTTGGTTACACACAGAGCTTGCAGAATTTCCAAACTAGCTGTACTAAGAACCAGTCTGGGAAAGGACACTCCTTCCTTCTTTCATTTGCTCTGGGCTTTAAAATACAGTTATTATATAGGTGAATCTAACATCACAGTTGACATCCAAGACTAATGAGATGTCTTGAGGTTCTATAAATGAATACTTGTAGACTTATACTCTGAAAATCTGGCTTAAATTAAAAAAAATATTACTGCTGAGAAAACCTATTTTCCTGCTCCCAGTGTAGCTCTGTAATCCTGTTCTCTCACTGCCTCTATACAAGTGAATGTGTGACTGTACTTTGTGCTAAACTAACCATCCTTTGTCACTATCTAAGTGCCTGTGCCAATCTGAATATGTAGTCTGGCTTGAAACTTTACTGAATTTACTTAGATTGATATTATGGAAATCCAGTTGAATGTCTGACCTCATGTCGATGGCTACTTAGCACGTGAAGCTTACATGCAGCCAATCCACTGCATCAGATTGCTTCAAGCCATGTTGCATGGCTTTATAAATTGCTGAAGCGTCCAGCAGAATACCTGAAATTAAGAAAGATAAGGGACGTCTTTCCTTCTGTTTACTGATCTATTATACATGAGATTTCCTCTTTTCTTTCTTTTTTTTTTAAGTTGAGAACCCTGAAATAATTAACTGCTCCATTTCTTTTTTTTTTTTTTTTGGTGATAACTAGATCACCAATGAGATTGTAAGACAGCTGATGGAACAGAAAGGTTTCTATAACTTGGAGAGGCCAGGAGAATTCACGAATGTGGTTGACATCCAATTTGTAGCTGCTATGATTCACCCTGGGGGAGGTCGGAATGACATTCCACAGCGCCTGAAACGCCAGTTCACCATCTACAACTGCACGCTGCCTTCCAGTTCTTCGATTGACAAAATATTTCGAACAATAGCTGAAGGCTATTTCTGTGAACAGCGAGGTTTCCCTGCAGAAGTATGTAAACTGGCTTCAGCATTAGTATCTACAACTCGAAAGGTTTGGCAAACAACAAAAGCGAAGGTAAAATTACATCTGTTAAGAAACTTCTGAAACATCTGTACCATCATCCAGGTCTATTGTACTGTCATGTGTGTTCGTACTTCATGTTGTAAAGCTGTGACCTGTATGTATAACTGCTGACTCACACCTCTATTCTGAATTTGTTGCTATCAATACCCACTTAGCTGAATAAAACCACAACCACATGCAGTGCCTTCTATAGCTAATATAAGAATTACATGATGGAATTATAATATATAATCATAGCTGATAGGAAGATTTAGGTGTCTTCTGGTTGAGAAAATGTCAAGGGCATAAGGAACCATAAATTAAAAATTAAATAGAAATCTTCTACAAAGATGCTTTAGATTGTGAGTAACTTTAAAGATCTGAATTAAAGGAGAGAAGTCCAATTTGGCAGAGAGGCAATCAGTTAAAAACAAATGAAATCTGGTATTTAGTAAATTCTAAATATTTACTTCTTCTGTTTCAAACAGATTGTAAAAACATTTATCTGCAATTCATAAGCAAATGTTGCTTTGAGATAGAAAAGAAAGTTTATGTGTAGAATGAATTTTGAACAGGTAAGAGTAAAATTACATAGAAACATAGAAATGTGTGCTAAATTTGATTGTCTAATGAAAAAAGTGGAGGAGAATGGTGGAAAGATAGGGATAGGCAGGGATTTGATAAATGATATTTTCTAGCCCAGAAATGGTTGGTCGGAATTTCCCAAGCAATCCAGCTGTAGACATAAACTTGGCTCACATAGAAATAGAGAGAGTTCTGGTGAAAGTATTGATCGGTCACCTGTTGACCAGTATATTCAACAGAAATGATCCTTATTACTGCTAATTAACTGCCTACAGAGAAAATACAGCTTTTGCCAAGTTGTTAATTTTTTTAAAATTCTCTTTCCTTATCTTTCTGCTCTCTTTGCTTTGCTTTTCCTCACATACTCTTGGAAAGGACAAGAGAGAGTGACAGAAGTGATCTAGAAGAAAGGGCAGGCGCAACACCACAGGTTATGCAATGCTGACATTTTTACTGTGGCCTTCAATGCCATCATTAACTAACCTGTCTTTACCCTTCAGTCCATGTTCCTGGGACTTGAAAGATTCTAAGAAACTCAAGTGAAATCTATGTGAAATTAAAGAGCTAGTCATTGCTACTGTCATTTCTTCATTTTTACCTTTGCCTCTTAAATGCCAAGCATGTATTTCTGCTTTAATGCAATATTGATTTTGAAGTTCATGAAAATTTCTATATTCATTGAATACTATGTAGAAAATATTTTTATTTAGTAGTTATTTGAATATAGCTTATGACATTATTTTGTAGATGTTACCAACTCCAGCTAAGTTTCATTACATCTTTAATTTACGAGACCTCAGTCGTATTTGGCAAGGAATACTTACAGTTACTTCTGAAGTCTGCCAGAGCATCAGTGTTTTGGTAGCCTTGTTCCAGCATGAATGCAGACGTGTTATTGCAGACAGATTCATCAGCCAAAGTGATAAAGACTGGTTTGAAGATACGATGAAAAAGGTAGGCTAATAGTGTTCAAGTATTTGCCACAGAAAGAGGCCAATGAAGTGTTTCATTACTAAAGTAATCCTTAATGTATTGTCGTAGATTGCTGCTGCAGAACATGGTCAAAATCTATTTGAAGATGAATCTACAGAATTATACTTTGTGGATTTCTTGCGTGATGTCCCAGAAGCTACTGGAGATGAACCTGATGATGCGGAGTTGAAGGCTCCTAAAATTTATGAGCTTATCCCTTCTTTGGATTATTTGGCTGAAAGATTACAGATGTTCATGCAACAGTACAATGAAACAATCAGAGGATCAAGGATGGATTTAGTATTTTTCAAGGTATTAGCACCCGTAATTATATTAATACGAAATTTTTGTATTTTGCACTTACTGAGACATAGATCTTGAATGTTTCTATCAAATTATCTTGGAAATAGCTCATAATGGCTAGCCCTGTATCCAGGGAGCCTTACAAATAAACTCTGTAAAGCTATGCTGCTGTCTCTCATCTGCCTTCTCTCCCATAAATTATTCCATCTCTTTGCAGTTCCAAATTTTTCTTTCTCCTGCCGTGCATAATGCAAAGCATGACTCATTTTTTTCTACAGTGCACATTGTGAATCTTATCTTGCATCTCTGGATGTTACCTCTTTCTCAAAGGTGTCTTGATGCATGATGCTTTCTTCAGCTTTAGACCGGGTGCTTTAACAGATTATTAGGGCATTTCAAATTACTTATTTGTCTATGATAAATACAGCAGTTGAATAAGAATTGTCTATAGTGTACTTATATTTTACTTTTGGCAGCCTATTTAAAGTGCTTGTAAATAGCTCAGCTAAAGGGTTGGGCAAGAGTGTTAACCTACATCCTTTCTACTTTTCCTTCCATCCCCGAAGGGGCATGCCCTCCGCTCTGCCTAGTACAAGCACTGCATATGACATTGCTTCATCTGACCTTGATACAAGGACATTTCTCTTGTGCTAGCCCTGCTGCCCAGTGAAGTCAGGGGGAAATCTCTTATTGATTTTGATGATACAGCACTGACTCTTTGGCATAAGCTTCAGAGAAGGCATCTGAAAATGTCCAGATCAAAAAGAAGCTCAGTGATGTGCTTCCAGATGAATATAGATTATATTATTATTACATCTTTTCATCCTTTTTTTTTTCTCAATACACAGGATGCAATTATCCATTTGATTAAAATATCACGGATTATTCGTACTCCGCAAGGAAATGCATTGTTGGTGGGTGTGGGTGGATCTGGAAAACAGAGTTTGACCAGGCTAGCGTCATATATTGCTGGATATGAGACCTTTCAGATTACTTTAACAAGGTAACACAATGTGGCGTACATAGACATTTGCTCCTTAATTTGCCATAGAACAACTTGAAATGCAAACCTGTCAAACATTCTGTCCCTCATTGTAAACTACATTTTCAATCAAAAGCACCCGTGTAAATGCAGAGTCTATAGATAACAGATCCTGGGTCTTTGGTTTGGTGCCTTTATGCTATTGACAAGAAATCTACGTTTCCTTCAGCATTTGAATCTGCAATGTACCCCTGTGAAATCCCACTAAAAATACCATTTTGCACAAAAAATAACATGGTATAATCTGCTGATGTACTCTGCATAGTGGGGAAATGCTGATGGCCAGGGGAAAGAATAACTTTTTCTCTAGCTGCTTATGTATCCAGACTGTGTTATTACAACTGGTATTAATTACTTAATTGTAATTAGTGCTGGAATTTAATAATTTGTAGAAATTTGGGGAGGGACGACTTTTTTTTTTTTGTAAAGTTAGGGCCCTATATTTTAAGTTCTGTTTACTTGGTTTCTTTTCAGAGGGAGAAAGAGTTGGAGGAAGACAAGTATAGAAAGAGGACAAGCACAAGTGTGCTTGTTTTCTCTGTCTTTGTACTCTGGATGTTGTTTTGAAACTGTCCCTGTCATTCCTGACAAGAGGACTGGAAGAGATCTCTCCAGGGCTTGGTCAGCATTGCCACCTAATTGTCTGGAAGGCACTACATTTAAACCTTCCTGAAGTGACTGAGAGTAACCACTGCCTTCCACCTATTTCTTTTTTGACGTAGGGTTTACAGGGGTGAGCGCTGAGGGCTGGCAGTGCATATTTCACCCTGCAAACTACTCAGTACGCTGTGAAATCTTCCTTAGTGAGATATATCAGGTCTTTGAACAATGTAATGAGGTTTCTGATGAAAGGAAAGAGAAAGACAGACATGTCTTGCCCTCTTCCTGTGTCCCAGAAGCAGAAGGAACAGTGGGAACAAAAAAAGGAGGGAAAAAGAAAGAGTAGAGGCACAGAATACAGATCTTAGACTTGCAGGATTCAAAATGCATTGATAAGGCAAATAAATATTTCTGTCACTTAGGAAGTGTTCATTTGCTGAAGCTAACTGGAGGTGGGCTCAAAGAAGGTAGCTGAAACCGTGTCTTCACAAAATGGTCATCAATATGGAGGGGGAGAAGAAAGAAATGAACAGTAAAGAGAGAATGTTGGCTCATGTTTTCTCTCTAAGTAGCATTTCCCATTGCCAGTGTTGAATATTGAGCTAGATGGCCTACTGTTGACTCAGTAGACAAGTTCTTATGTTCTTGTGACTACCACAAATCACTTTAATAACTGTAGCTGGCCCATGTAAACTGAAGATTTGGGTTGTTTTACAAGTTCTGCAGTGCTTCCTTTAGGGGTATCTATAGACCAGTGGTGAGATGGAGCTGGGACAGAACCGGGAGACTTTCTGTATGGCAAATTTAATAGAAAAATTGAATAGTGTTTTCAAATACTGGAGAATGGGTCATGTGTGTATTGCAAGTATTAGTTATGACTTTGAAGAGACTCTTGGAAATAAGAAACTCATTTCAAAGAAAAGAGGTTCCTAATTTCAGTTTTAATTGGCTAAGAACTTAATGGACACAATCTGCCATTTTATTAACCTTACTTTACTTTGTTTTACATTCCATAATCTGAAATCTATAATTGAATTTGTGTGGACTTGATCTGAATCTTACTTGTGTGCACCAGCCATAAGAGGCATAATGACCAGCCATGGTGTCAATTTGCAGCAGAGTTGATCAGCCCAAGTGATAATGTTCAAACAGCATTTATGGTGCTTGATTTCAGTTAAACCAAATAATACCATAAAAACCTCAGTCTTGGTTATTCTTGTCTCTTAATGATTTCCTTTAACCTGCTCTCAATATCTTTGAAAGATAATGCAGCTGTATTTACATAAGGGTGACAGGTATCAGAACCTACTTGACAACTTAATCCAACTGTATTAACCTACAGTTCTAATAGATCTGCAAACTGTAGGGATGCAAAGCAGCATGATAATTCCCTTAGACGTAGTATTGCTTTTACCATCCTTTATTCCATCCTGTTATTCTGTTGATTTCACCTCCTTTCCCATGATCTGTAGTACTGGTCATTCACTTTGGGAAGATGTTTAAGAGAAACCCCCCCCAAAAAAAAGAAACCAGGAGATATGGTATTAATTTTTTATGTAGTTTTTTTCTTGCCTTAAGGAAGCTGAGCCAGATGATAGATACTTTCTAAAGTGATCTGTAATTTTTTTTCCTGTCTTTCTTTAATCCTTTTCTATCCCAGAACATATGCCACCAATAACCTTTTGGATGATCTGAAAATCTTGTACCGCACTGCTGGGCAACAAGGAAAGGGCATTATCTTTATATTCACAGACAATGAAATCAGAGATGAATCTTTTCTTGAGTACATGAACAATGTTTTGGCTTCAGGTGAAGTTTCAAATCTTTTTGCACGAGATGAAATAAGTGAAATCACACAAGACCTGATACCGGCAATGAAGAAAGAGTACCCAAGGCGCACCCCCTCTGGTGAAAATCTTTATAATTACTTTCTTGCTCGAGTTCGTAATAACCTGCATGTGGTTCTTTGTTTTTCTCCCGTTGGGGATAAATTCAGAACTCGTGCACTCAAATTTCCAGGTCTGATTTCAGGCTGCACCATGGACTGGTTCCAGCGCTGGCCTAAAGATGCTCTTGTAGCAGTTGCACAGCATTTTTTAGTTTCCTACCATATTGAGTGCACAGATGAAGTGAAACAAAGTGTTGTTAACACCATGGGAACATTTCAAGATATTGTAGCTGAAAAATGTGTTGAATACTTTGAACGATATAGGCGAAGAACATTTGTGACTCCAAAATCATACCTGTCCTTCATTGGAGGCTACAAAGCTATTTACAAAGAGAAGTTTGCCAATGTTGGAAGTTTGTCTGAACGCATGAGAACAGGTACTGTAAAATCTGCTTGGTTTTTGTTTGTTTGTTTTTAAAAAGATAAGAAGAATCTAAGCAAAAGAATGTAAAAGTATACATTCTTAGACACCTAGAGATTTAGCTTATGGATTTAAATTGTGAGCTCACTTTCATTTGGAAGCAGACTCCTATGTTTTCAACTGTGTTGTGTGTGATTACAAAATATATGGGGTTTTGTTTTAGTGAACTTTGTGAATGTTGCAGATTGCAGATGAGATTTGGAAACACTACTAGTTAGCAGTTAAAATTCCCGAAACTCCTGCTTTGACATGGATGCATGCCAAGGAACTATAGAGAACCTGGTTCTCACATTTAAACATACTAAAAGTAAATATGAGGGAAGGCAAGTAAATGTTCAGATTCAGACATTCTGAAGAATCCCTTAAATAAACAGTTATGTGCCAAATGTAAAATTTCCAAAATATTGCACTGCACAAGGTCATACGCAGTAAACAGTTAGTTTCTGAAACTGAATAGTGTTTGGAAGTGAACGTGAACTTAAATGGTTTCCTCTACCAATTGTAGAACTGAGTTATGTACGCGTATTTCTGTAGGCAGAGGGTGGCTGGCTGCCTGGAAGGAACATATGTGGGTTTTTTTGAGGGTTAGAAAGATTTACATGATGCATTTACATTTACATGCGTGCATTTATATATAAGGACTTTTATACTTATAACTTTTCTAAGTGATATTCTCATCAATTGATAAAAGTGTTAGGGCACTGCACTACTCAAAAATCTTTAGTTTCTTTTATCCCCATATCATCTGGATGTTCACGTAATGTTGAATTTAGAAGCTCAGCCTAGTGTCCTTGTGTCTTCACTTATGTTGCTCAGGATGCCAGCTTCCTCCTCTTTGTTTTGTACAAAGAGTTCAGTCTAGTACTTCTTATGGTCTCACAGATTTCTGAAATTGAACACATAATTCTTAAGAGTGCAATTCACAATACTAATGCTTTTTGATATGTGCGTTTAATATTTAGTGTCCCTCTCATATATAAGAATATAAACAAGTGATCAAATGACAGATGCTGAAGACTCTTACCCATTTAAAAAAAAAAAAATTAAATAGCAAACGGATATTACCGCTGCTAAGTTTTGGTGTTCAACAAATGGGATCACTCACTGGGGTTCCTAAATATGAATCTGAGTGACTTATTCTAACTATGCAGATTGCTTCACTGAGGTTTCTCAATAGGTCTTCCTGTTGCTTCAATGGAATTTGTTCAACACAGGTCTTGCAAAACTGATGGAAGCTGAGGATTTAGTAAATCAGCTCTCCAAAGAGTTGGTGATGAAGGAGAAAGATTTGGCTGTAGCTTCAAAAAAAGCTGATGAAGTTTTATTGGAAGTAACTATGAAAGCCCAAGCTGCTGAAAAAGTAAAAATGCAGGTGCAAAAGGTAAAAGACAAGGCTCAGGCCATTGTGGATGACATTGCCATTGATAAAGCAGCAGCAGAAGAGAAGCTTGAAGCTGCAAGACCTGCACTGGAAGAAGCTGAGGCAGCCCTGCAGGTCAGAATTGAAGATGTTCTGAGCATACATGTAGTTAACGATTGTTTTTTGTAATAATGCTTATGCCTCTGACTTTAAAAAAAGTAATATTGAAAGGACTAGCATTGACCTGTTAATCCTTATAGAAAAAACCCTGAAAACTGAGGCAGTGCAAAAGTAAGATGGGCAGTACCTCCTCTACTGTTGGGTACTAAAGCAGCCATTGAGTGGTACTACCTTTAAGGACTGCAGTAGTGCTTCACAGTGATCTGCCAAACTGCAGCAATTGCAATACATACACAGTCCTCCCAAAAAACGTCTTTCTCTACCATCAAGTGATTGCTTAAATAAATTATTTATTTTCTTTTTTAATTTTTCAGACAATAAAACCTTCTGACATTGCCACTGTTCGAAAACTGGGTAAACCTCCTCACTTGATAATGAGAATTATGGATTGTGTACTACTTCTATTCCAAAGAAAAATAGACTCAGTAACACCTGATCAAGAACGGCCATCTGTGAAGCCATCGTGGACCGAGGCTCTGAAGCTAATGAATAATTCAGGATTTCTTAGCATGTTGCTTACTTTCCAGAAGGTAAGAAGTTAATAGTGGCTCTATTACCCCTATAACTGCCTTTAGAGATCATGTGAAAGTGTCTTCTACCTAAAGGTAGTTTGAAACAGATGAGTCTTTTGCGTGCCTATAGTTGTGTACCTTCGTGACTGTATTTCTCTCCATTTTCATGGTTCGTTATTTCAGTAATCTTTCTCCTGGGCCACGCAGTTTTCATGGCAGTATCTTGAGAAGCTTAGTGTTATTTTTATTCAGGTAGCTCCTGCTTCTCAGTAGGAATTTGCCTTAAAAAGACTCACTGTTGATTTTTTAAATGGCATACCATCTCCAGTGCTACCAGGCCTGTTTGCATATAAGATACTCTAGAACTCCATCTCCAGAATTATTTGGTAAGGAGCTAGGAGGAAATACAGAAGAAAATGAGCATGCTCTCAGGAAAAATATTGAGAGATTTGGGAACTTTTGGAGTTCTTTCACTAGAAAAGTAGTGAAATGTAGAATAAACTGAGAACCTTAGTATCAACTGTAAGAAAAATAAGCAAACACAGGTTTTTATTTCTGTCAGGACAGAAACTTGTCCTGTTTACAGCAAGATTCACTGAACCGTGAGACAAGGGAAATTTCTCTGCAGGGAGGAGAAGAAAGATGTAACAGATAGGTGGACCAGAAATAGAGCTTGGCTGGAATACGGAGTGGCAGAATCATGGCCCAACTTTGAAATCCAGAAAACCAAGCAGGTTTTGGCAAAAACTGGGTTTTCTGCAATGTTGCAGAACATACTCTTTCATTTGTATGCTGACTTTGCTATCTGCTTGAGCTGAGCACTTTGCTGGTGCCTTTTCTAAGCTGCTGGAGTGGTTTTGTTGTGCAGATGGCACTTGAAACTGGTTCTCACTATCCCCAGGAGCCATTTCTCCCAGTGAGCCACATTGACAAGGCACCACGTGGAAACTTGCAGTGCCTCTGTAGACAATCCCTTCCCTGAGCTGTCAATCTGGTCATTTTTCCAAGTGCTATCTTCACTAAACAGAAAGAGGAAATTAGTTTAAAGATAACGAGGACTAATTATGCACGCCTTACTCAAGCTTCTCTCTAATGAGGCTTCCGGTTTTGGCACTTATTAGAAGTGTATGTGTTCCTGCTGGTACTTTGCAACACATTTAACTTTACTCAGAGGAATCCAAGTTCTTGCAGGAAGTGATACTGATGAATGTGTTGAAGAACACTACGCTACCTCTATCCCTGATAAGCTACTTCACATGCAGTCCTTCTGCCTCATTTCTTGTTTCTAAGAAGTATATAAGTATACATGAGAAGAAAGTTCATCGTTTCTGGAGTTCTGAGTAGACTACACTGCTTACTTGTTTGTGAGATTTTTGGTCTTGCCTATTTTTTTAGGCAAGGAAGATTAGCGGATGAAATAGTTGCTTGGGTTTAAAATTTATTACTTCGAAGTAAAAGCATGACATTTTTCAAGCTCTTGACCAGAGATTTAGGCCACTGCTGCTTGGTCTTTGCTTCACCTTTGCCATCTTGCTAGCTCATAATTTTGAGTAGGAGAATGAAAAAGTCAAAATATTTGTCCAGCAGTATTTTACATTTTAGCATCACCATGTCTGATCTTAGGAATAATATAATGAATGTCTTTGTTATTACAGTAGCTAGGGATCAGACAAGTACAAGGCAGTCCTTTCTGCTATGCAGAAAAGCAGGAAAAAGGTATATCACTTGACTATGAATGGAGGATGATTTTCAGATGCATTAAGAGAAAGGCATTAATACATTGCCAAAAAAAAAAGGATGATTCTTAATGCCTCTATTGTTAAGCAACCATTGTTACCCTGTATAAGCTCTTCTACTCTCTACATTGCTTAAGGAGATGAATTCCATTTTCTTCTGACACTTACATGATTGTAGATTAACACCATCATCAAAGATTTGGCTTTTCACGTTCTCAACAGATTGGTTAGGGTGGAAGAAATCTGAGATTAGAATAATGAAGTGAACAGCTGAAAAATCACTTTTATGGTTAGGGAAAAGGGTTAGCTTCAGTGAAGTCAGTGCCCTGCAGTTTCACCCTTTTCCTTCCTAAAGCTGCACGTTTGATTCTCTCAGCTGTGTTCACGTTAGTGCCTGCCTGATGCTGTGGTGAGCTTGTTCAGGGAACTAGCCTAGAAGAAAACTAATCACTAGGTTGCCGAGTTAGATTTCTGTCATGCTAACTTCCAAACTGGCTCACTGAGCATCGGTGATGATATTAAAGGTGGGACAAGAACATCTGGTTGAGGGGGAGAGGAAAGAAGGTAAAGTGCTGCAGGAATAACTTAGATAGCTTAAGTTGTCATGGAGCTACAAACACAAGTAATGTCTGTAAATCTTATGGGTCAAATAGGGATATTAAATGCAAACTCAAGTCAATCTGTTGCAATGGAAGTTATTTTCACTTGAGTTCACAAAAAACAACTGATCTTCCATCCTTTGTAAGAGTGAAAGGCAACAGTGTTGTTTTGTTCATTTCTTCTGTAAGAAGTGGTAGCACCATGTTTTTAAAAAGAAAAATGTTTCTGTGAAGCAGTATTTATTCTAAAATTCATTTAAAAAATAATTTTTCATTTCCATTTACTAGGACTCAATTACAGGAGAAACTGTGGAGCTTTTAGAGCCTTATTTGGATATGGAGGATTATAATCTTGAGACTGCTAAAAAAGTGTGTGGAAATGTAGCAGGTCTTTGCTCATGGACACAAGCAATGGCTTACTTCTATGGTATTAATAAAGAAGTTCTTCCTCTTAAGGTATTTCATATTACTTGCTTTATTTTTCTGACAGATGGCTGTAGTTGAGTGGAAAAAGTGTTGTGTTATTTTGGCTAAAAAAGATCATGAATTACGAGAGATTCTTGTTTATTCACATCCAGTTGTGAAGTCAAGCACACAGACGTTAAATGTCCTGGCAATTTTTTCCTCTTATACAGCTACCCTGTGGTACAGTTGTTAACTTGCGTGAACGCAGTCAGTTTTCAACGGGAGCCTCAATACACAGGTTCTTTATGGAGCCTGGCTATCTGCAAGTGCGAGATACCGATACTGTCGCTAGTCTCAGACTTCATGCCCGAAACCACTATGGTTTCAAGAAAACCTCTCCTCAGTCCTACTGGCCTGGGTACGACCATACTCGTTGTAGTCTTGGTAGAAACTGGGAGAGGAGAGACTGTTCTTGGCACAGAAGTATTCTTTAATGAATTTAGCAGGAATTCAGCACTCTCAAACTGCTACATGTGAGTGTATGTAAAGTGGTCTCCTGGCATAGAACTCTGTTGTAACATTAAACGACAGTAGAAATGGATCAGCTACCATTGTCTGCATTCCTACAGATACCTTTATTGTCTTGGAAATGTTTCATTTATAAGCATATTGAAAAAAAAGGACTTTGAATATTTATATAGTGATTTATAACCATTGCTTCCACAGGGGATTTTATGGCTCTTTTCTGAAGAAATATATTCAATTGGTTATGCTTCCACTGTACTTCTGTTCAGTCTCCTATTGTATAACCACTGTATCAATGGTATATTCAGAACTCTTGGCATATTCTTTTAGTATATCTAGGCAGATCTGATTCAAATTTGTTAAAAGCGTGGTATTTTTGATTCAAGTAACTGATAGAGAAGACTATATTTCTGTGATATATAAGTAGCAATTCCCTTTTCAAATAATGGGATGTTCACTAATGAAAATAGAATTTGAAATGTGGCTATTGAGAGCTATAAAAGAGAGCAAGACCTAGAGGAAATAGGGGCTTTATATGCAGATGCAACTCTGAAAGCTGCAAAAGTGCTCTTGCAGTTTTTATTTGAATATATATGACTTAAGATTACATATAAATTTAACTTTGTATTCAAGTATTTATGTTCTTGTCGCACTGTAGCTGATAAAAAAACTGAACATCCATTTTTTGGCAAAGTGGTGCCTATTGTCAGGTATAGCAACAGTCACAAATATTTTAAAACTGAAGATGACAGAGGGAGGAAGTGTTTAAAGTATGCAGGAGATACTGCAGGAAGCACTGGAGTGATGCTAAGAAAATAATTGAAAATAAATGTACAATTAAACTGCATAAAGTACTAGCACAGGCTAAATCATCCAGTACTAAAAGCAGTTTTACTGAATGAATTAATCAAGCTGCTTTATACTAGCTGCTGTTCCAGGACATAAACCCCTTCAACACCTGAAAAATCCATCCTATATATATTTTTAAATTGCATCTTAACTGAGACTCGGTGCCTCATTTATCTTAAATGTGACAACTTGTGACAACTAATTAATAGTGACATATTTTAGTAAATATAGGGTGCAAAAATTAACTCATTCCTAGAAATGGATAACTACATTCTTTAGATATGTGGCCCGCAGCCTAAGGGTCATTAGTTACAATCAAGCGCAGAAAGTATAACCAAATGTTGCCTGCAAATACAGTGCTGTGTTGTTGCTTATCATAATGTGGTTGCCATGTGTGTGCTACTTTCCTGTAAACCTTCAGCATGACCATGAGCTGTTCCGCTTTTGCTTGTTACCTAGTAAACAAGCCTGCTGGATTAACCTCATAATGCTGAAACACCACCTGCTGTTTATCCATTAGTTGAAGAATGAAGAAGCCCTGGCTTTTGCTGTGATTCTGGTAGCCTCCTTTTAAAATACTGTACACAGGGCTACAATTTCCCTCAGAGATGTCTCCAGTGATTTCAATTAAGTTCTCCTCACCCTGTTATGATGATCAAGGGAAGCTTGTCAACACTTTATAAATTCTGTTTGATATTGGGGATTCTCCCTCTCAAACTCAGTTTTAAATATGAGACTTTATTGCCTTTTCTGCTTTCACTTGTCTCCATGCTGAACTAAAAACCACGGCAGGCAATAAGAGGAAATCTTGCACCTCAGGAAGAGGTAATAGTGAAGGAGTGTCAAAATTTGATGGTCATCCATTTAAATAAGCGTGTCCTTGTCAAGGTAATACCCACTGGGCAAGAAAACAAGCATTCAAGGCCCACAATAATTGTGGAAGGAAAGCATATACCCTGGGGGGTGAAGGGGAGGATTAGATCACCCAACATAGATTGAAGTCAGGACATGTAACTGAATGGAAAAAATGGAGAATCTTTCAGTAGCTAGCAGAGGCTGTGAAAAGCAGATAAGAGGCATGATCTCTGTGCCTTTCAAAGGTTGTTTTAATCCCAAAAAATGGTCAGTGATAGCAAAGAAATTGAGGCCAATACTTTATTAATGTCACTCTGCATGGATCTGTTTGCAAGTGTTCATATGTATATATGTATAGTTCTGTGTATGTATATATATATTTTAAATTGGTGAAGTGAAAACATTGGTTTTGGAATGTCTTCAAAACCTGTGTATGCATTTGCCTCTCTTACAATGTGTCCCCAAATAACGATGAATCCAAAGCTATCATGATTTTGAGGCTCTGAGAATGCTGATACGTGTGAAAAATCTGCAGTGATGTGGGACAGGAGCAGCTTGAGATTTCACTGCTATGAAGAGTTGGCAGTCAGATGCTATGTGCCCAGGACAGAATTGAAGCAAAAGGCAAAGGTGGTCACACAGCTCATCCACAGAGGTTCATGAGCAGAGTGGCAGTGTCCAAGTACTTCTGGCTTGGTCCAGCAGTAGGGAGTGCTCAATTGGACTGTAGGAGCGGTAAACTTGGAAAGCTAAAATTCCTGAAACAAGAGAGATGCTAGGAAAGCTCCAAATCTTCCTTACCTGTGATGAACTGTAAAGTTTCAGCTGCTTTTTTTTTTTCTTATGGGTTCTCCTACTTCTAGTAACATTTCCTGAATTTACTGAGCAACAGTTGGTCTTGTGATTTGGGGTTGGTCTAGGCATTAAATCCAAGAGCAGGGATAGCATTAAATAGTGTGAGTTTTTTTAATGGAGAAGGCATTTTTATTTAAATGCCTTCTTGGATCAGGGCTAGATATACTTGCTGCTTTGCAAAATTGAGTTTGCAATGAATCAACGAGAAACTTACGGCTATGTCAATACTAATAAATTAAACAGTGCTAGTGAATTTTTCTAGACACTGGAAAGTGATCATCTGCACTGTTAAATTGTTAGAACGATCCCTAGTGTGAATTTGGTTTTGGCCAAGCAGCATTTTCTCAGCAATCTCTGGGCACCTTTCAGGTACTAGCTTGGTCCAAGGACCATTTCCATGAGGCTGTTTGCGTGCAGCTGTACTGTTTCAGAGGCTGAGAGAGCTTAATGTGGGCTGCTTTATGCTAGTTGACCTCAGTGCCAGAGAAAGGTCCTGAGTGTGTTTAACTTAATATTATAGCTGTGGACTATAATTATGTGTTTATTTGTCCTGATTTTATATGGAATGGAAAAAGGTTAAAAGGGGCAGGATCATCTCACCACCTGCGATGAAGTCCTCTCTGAGGGCATCTCGGAAGAAGGCAAAATAGTTGCTTAACGATTTAGTCTGTGGCCCTGGTTGGCACAGGTACCGTCTCCATAATGTGCCCCATGCAGCCAGACGCAGAGAGCGGGTAGAGGCATTGTATGGCGCAGATGTTGAGAGGATGTGGGTCCCCACAAAGCCAATGGCAAGGAAAGGCTGAAGCTGCTGCTCTCACACAAGCCTAGGCATGTTCTAGCGTAGCACCCTCCCCTCTCCGGGAGCTCCGGGAGATAAGATTGTGGATCTCATGTCTCGAATCCTCATGATTCATTCACATAAAATCCATTTATTCAGGCTTTCACGCTGCATCCAACTGGAACAAATTGTGAATCCTTGCTTTGCTGCGTGACTCATAGGGATGAAATGGAGGGTGTGAAGCTTGTTCACGTAGCAATGCCACTAAAATTAGAAAGGCCACAGTGGTTCTTTGTGGTTGGGAGACACATTTCCTTCCCGCCTTTAGTTGGCTGGAAATCTTTCTGTGAAGTTGCTTGTGACTGTAATAGCCTTCTTGTGCAGAAGATTTTCCTTGGCAGCAGAACTTGCCTCCTGCTCTCATGGCAAAGCTCTGCAGAGGAAGCTGCCAGCCAACCTGCCAGTGCTGTCAATACAAAAGCAGTGTTTGTACCCATGTAATTTTGAAAAATGGAGTTGGAAAGAAAGACAGAAAGAGAGCAAATAGTGATGATTTCGTAGGGTAATGTGAAACAAGTAGTCTTTCTGCCTTTGGGAATCACGTAGGTGGCTCATCCTGGTATGTTAGCAATCGTTGTTGCGGTGCAACCAACCACTATTCATCATATATGATTAAACAGCCTACAAATCAAACTAATACCAAAATGTATTATGATGGTGTTATGATTGCCCTAAAATTGGCTGAAAACTTTGGTTAAATTTTCTGTAAAATAATTTCTTATTATAAGTCATCTTGTAGAGATCCCATAAAATCTTGTGTAAATAATTTTGGATTTTTTTCATGTTAGAGTACAATATATTTTTTTCTTTGTACTTGTCTGAAATATTTTTTCTTTGTCCCTATGTCTTCAAAGCTGGTAGCCTTTTAAGAGCTTTTAAGAACTAGGAAGTCTTTTTATCAGTCTTTTGCACCTTTCTAGGTAGTTTATTGCTGCACAGAGGTCTGTTTTTCATATTTACAGGGCATCATCGCTCATATGTATTGGGGATTCACATGGCCACTCTTTTCCATTGAGGTTCACATCCTGCTGTGATAAATGTCAAGGTGAAATATGAATTCACACAGCCAGGTGTTAAGTTCTCTGTTGTTCCAGCTGTTCTGCCTAGGCTGTTCTTCCCAACTCTCCAAGGATCTTGTTTGCTGTTTAACCTCACAATTTGCCAGCTGGGGGTGAAACAATATATCATAACTTTGTTTTACTCCTGTTTTTAGCCCTCACAGAGTTTAAGGATAAGAGGATGGTCTACCCTGGGGAAGGGGTAACAGGGGTGAGGTAGAAGAGAGAGAGCTGGTGCAGGGCTCTTTCTGAACCTGAGTAAGAAAGGCCTGATGGCAGTGGATTAATAAGGTCATGCTTCAATAAGACAGAATAGTAAGAGGAATTTTTAAAGCTTGAATGCCCAAAAGAGAGAATTTTCTCTCCATAGACAGGATCTGCTGATTTTAGCATATTTTGATAAGAATTAAATGTATATTTTTAGTTAGGATCTGATGTAAAAACCCAACCCATGGTTATACTTTTTACTAAGAGTCATCTCAGAGATTCGTTGTACTGTTACTCTTCTGGTGTGATGTGTCAAGTTTCGTATTTGTATTAAAACAGTTTTTACAGATTTTTGGTTCCCATCTGCATAACTCTTATAGCAGGAAAAAAAAATAGAAATAAGATACATGATATTTAAACAAGTGTTTTAAATATTCAGAGTAAATGGAAGCAACCTTTATCTGTAAGTGTGAATTTCGTAAGAACTTTGTCAGTCTCTAATCCTTTGCAAATATGTATTTGGAAACACATTCTGAATTCACAGAATACTTCCCCCCCCAACATTAGGAGTATACAAGTTAAGAGACCACATTTAAATGACTGGCAACTCATAATTTTAATTTTTATAGAGATGTGAGAAAAGTCTCTAGAGTTGTGGTTTCCAAAGGAGCAAAAAAATGCATTTATTATATTTTTACTGTAGAAATACTTGATGGGAAAAAGAGAAGAGTAGTTTCCATTATCATTATTATTATTAATTTTCTTTTGCACTGAGAATATATTACAGAAAACATTGTATGGATTGCTTCATATATCTAGTATACAGCTATTTCAAATGTATTTTCATTTCAAATCATTGATCATTGTGTGATCAATAGATCATTCTGAAAATATTATTAAAACATTTTGAGATTGCATTGAATAACTTTAATGTTATGTTTGTGTTTCAGTTTTACATTGAAAAGTAATAAAAGAAAAAAATGCAGTAATCTTAAACATGTTATTTTTAAAAGTACCAAATACAGTACAATATATGCCATTAAATGAATGTCATTTGCTCTTGCTAAATTATAGGAATTAACTGCTTTTTACTTTTAAATGTTTGTAGGCAAATTTAGCCTTGCAAGAGGGAAGACTTGCAGCTGCGCAAACGGAACTGAATAACGCACAAGTTCAGCTGGATGAGAAGCAAATGGAACTGGATCAAGTACAAGCCATGTATGATACTGCTATGAAAGAGAAGCAGGCCTTACTTGATGATGCTGAGGCATGCAGAAGGAAGATGAACAATGCCACAGCTCTGATTGAAGGATTAGGTGGAGAAAAGGTACTAGAACATACGAGTAGGTTTCCAGCACAAAGTAGGTGCGCAGTTTTGAGAATACTCCATAATGTTCATTAGTAACACTCAAGAAATTCAAGGCATGGTGACATCTTGATATCATATGACACTTTGTTTTAGTTATATGTGTTTTTTTTGCTTGAACTTAATGTATCTGACAAAGTAAAACAATTTCTTGTCTTAATTCTTCTGTATGACGATTTATGTCATATCATACTGCTCGCATTGGGATAAAGTTCAGATTTAAAGCCAAGGAGCCAAATTCCTTTTAACTTTAGTAAGAAAAGGAATTAGGCTTAACCTAAATAATTGCCCTAAAATATTTATAAGAAGGATTACTCTCTTTTTCTCACCAAGTATACAAGAATAGGAATTTGAAGCTTGACTAATTTCCTGAATTATATTTGAAGTTCAGATTTCTGTTGGACCCTTTTACAGAATTATGAGCTAATCATTATCTTCTGCACTGAGCTTGAAATTTACCTTTTCTCTGCAGATTTTTCTGGCTTCAGCCTGAAGGTTTCCTGAGGAAGCAGGATGCTCTTTTTTCTCATCTGATTGTTTGCTTTGATAATTCCTTGGTTGATTTCACACAAAGTCAAAATTGATGAGAGTTTTGACTTCAACCATTGTGTTCTGTGAGGCCAGGAATTTAGC
Organism: Limosa lapponica baueri; assembly: GCA_002844005.1. Classification (NCBI taxonomy): domain Eukaryota; kingdom Metazoa; phylum Chordata; class Aves; order Charadriiformes; family Scolopacidae; genus Limosa; species Limosa lapponica. Next base: position 1,718,728 of record KZ505645.1, on the reverse strand, counting down.
ATTTATTTGCATAGCTGCACTTCAAAACACATCAGTCAAAAATGTTTGATGCTTTATCATATTTTTCTGTGAATTTCTAAACTTAAGAGTAACACCAAAATAGGACGTTACAGTGCCTTATTGTGGGTTTTCTGCAGCCTTGTGCTATGAGGTCTTGGAATAGCTGTTATTCCATTCTACTTTTGAAAACTGAGACAAAAAATTGAAAAACTATATACGGCACTTGGAGCCTTGAGCAAAACTGAGACTAGGTTAAATGTGTATTTTCTAAATTTAAAACGTGGAGGTCTATACCAATATTGCATGCAGAGCAATTGGAAGGGAAGAGAAGTCTGGAGAGGAAGGAATGAATAAAGCTCAAAATATTCAGAAAAACACAGAATCGTGGAATAATTGAGATTGGAAAGGACCTCTGAATATCATCTAACCCAAACCTCCCTGCTGAAAGCAAGGTCAAATAGAGCAAGCTGCTCAGGGCATTGTCCAGTTGGGTTTTGAATATCTCCAAATATGGAGACTCCACAACCTCTCTTGGTAACCTATTCCAGTCCTTGACTACTCTCATTGTAAATAAGTTTTTTGTGTGCTTAATTGGAATTTTTCGTATTTCAATTTGTGCCAGTGGCCCCTTGTCCTTTCACTGGGTATCACTGAAAAGAGCCTGGCATCATCATCTTTACACCCTCCCATCAGGTATTTGTACACATTGATAAAATTCTCCCTAAGCTGTCTGTTCTCAAGGCTAAACAATCTCAATTGTCTCAGCCAAGGCTGCCCCCAACCTTTACATCCCTGACCAGTTATTTCTTCTTTGCAAATTCTTCGCAAGTCAGACATTCAGCAAACCGCCTTCCCTCATTGGATCCTCAGTTACCTGTCCTAAGGATTTTTTGTCAGTGCACTCCTTAAAACCTCCTGGATTGCTTGCTCCGGAAGATTTCAGAGTGGTTAAGGTCCCCTGTGTAGGGCAGGTCCTGTGAATGAGAAGTTTCTTCCCATTGTCTGAAAAAGACCTCATCCACTTCTTCCTGATCACATTGTCTGTAAGAGACACACACAGCATTGCCCATGGTGGTCTGCCCTCTAATACTAACCAATACACTCTCAGCTGGCTCATTGTCCATCCCAGAATCTCAGATGCAGAGCTCCATGCATTCCAACTGTTCTCTCACGTAAAAGAAGACTCCCCTCCTCGCCTTCCCAGCCTGTCCTTCCTAACAAGCCTGTATACACCTCCTGCAGCACTCCAGTTGTGGAAGCCTTCCCACCATGTCCCCCATGATCCCCATGAGATCGTGACTCTGCAACCGTATGCAAGCTTCTAATTCCTTGTTTGTTCTCCATGCTGCACACATTAGTGTACAAGCACTTCAGAGAAGTGCCCAGCTGTGCTAATTTCCCAGAAACAGTATGAAAGCTATCCCCATCATCCTGTCTGGTAGGCACTTCTTTGCTTATGTGGATATGCTTGGAGTGGTCTTCCATTAGCCCTGTTTTAATGATTACAAGGTCCCTACTGTTTATATCACCCCACGTATTTTGTTTGCCAACCCTGTCCTCCACTTCCTCACATGATTGTTGGTCATACTCTCCCTCCCACTTTCTTTCTCCTTTAAAGCACTTCTTACCAGTTTGGCGAGCTTGTTGGCAAAGATGCTTTTTCTACATTTAGTCAGGTTGTTGCCATGTTTTCCAAGCAAACTTTTACTTCTGAGAAGAATGATTTACGGCCAAAAATACTTCTGGTTTGAAGAACAATTATTTACCAGAAAGAGATAAAATCTTAAATTTAGATCTTCATGTTAGTTTTGTGTCTGCTTAATCTAACCTCTTTATAATATTTTACATACAGCTTCGTTGGACAGCAAGCAGCAAAAACTTTCAAAATCAGATTATTAATTTAGTGGGGAACGTTCTTCTGGCCACTGGATTTCTGTCTTATTCTGGACCTTTCAATCAGGAGTACAGGAATTTGCTGCTCCAGTTGTGGAAGAAAGAGATGGACAACAGCAAGATTCCATACAGTAATGTAAGTGTTCACTCTCTGTCCTGATCAAAGAGTAAGATCTTGCAGAGAAATAATGTTCAGAGCATTCCGTTCCAGAAAAGTACATAAATGGAAGATTATTTACAGGCTGTCACATTCTATCAAATTATTAATAAATAAAAAATCCTAGCAGTTGACAACTGAGCATCTAAAAAAATGTGGGTTAAGATCCTCTTTATACTTTCACGCATTGGAAGACTGGTATATAGGATCTTGCTCTGGCAAATCTGAGGGAGATGCTGTCTGAGGTCAGTTGCCCTGGGAGGAAATTGCATAATATGGGAAACAAAGTAAAATTTTCCAGCGTAGAATAGATTTACCTTATGGTAAGTGCATCAGGTAGTCACAGATTTCCCCCATAGTTGGTGTGTTTTTTGCAAATGTCATGTTGTGTCCATAATTTCAGTCATAAAGTGAGGCAAATCAGCCACATTGAGCGTTTACTGAAAGTGGAAAATATGTATATTGCAAAAAGCAGTTGTAACTGTCTTCCTTAAGATTTTAAGTTACTGCCTTGCAAGGAATAACTTGTGGGTATGTGGCTGAGAACACCATGCCACAACTGGTATTGCTGTGCCCCTATAGTTTTCCAGGCAGTCTTTGAAGCAGCAGCTCCCAGGTTAGTCCCACAGGGTGGCATAGAGGTGAGGAGATTGGTCTATGACTTTTGGGTTGGGTGGGAGTCACAGCCCAACCAACTTCCAGGCATCCAGCAAGATTTACCCTATTTCCACTTTTACCACCTACAGTCTCATGTGCTGCCACTGAAAATCTGCTCTCTCTCTTGATATTCACTTTTCACTCTGAACTGTAAATGTAGAATATAAAGGGTGAATTTGAATGAAAGGTTTTTGATATATTTTGTATTTCTGACATATTACATCATAAAATCTTTAACCTACTGTTCTTAATATATTAAATTTTTAACACGACAAACTAGGAATAAAAATCTCCATTACTTTCATTTAGGATTGCTTAAGCACAACTTTTTAATAATCTAGATTTGTTAGAAAATATCTGTAAAATGGAACTAAACAGTTTTTCCTTTTTAAAACATCACAATTTTATTCTTAGTGTAGCTTGATTAATTCTTGATTGATACAAAAATACTCTTACACCCAATTATAGAAAAGACTATTGCACATTTTGAACCAGGAAATATCACCTCTGCACCTCCATGTATTATCAATTAATACCCTTCTGTCATACCCTATGCTGTGTACCCACATAGTTTAATTTAGTTTAATTTGAACTGTCTTGTTGAAGACTAAGTTAAATAAAACCTGGATTTTGTAAAGCTTGATGTACACCATTTCAGCTTGCTCCAGTCTAAGCTCTTAAATCCAAATGTCACGAGTGAGGCTGTTCTCAGTGAGTCTGACATCACAGCTTCTCCTCAACTGGCCCAAATCTGTGTGGGCAGAGGTGGCCTAAAATGCAGCGAAGACACGGTCCCATCACGCAGCTTCAGTTGCCTGCTTCATCATATACTACCTTTATTAAAATGAGCAACCTGCATGCTGGGACTATGATCCAGGGTATGTTCCTTTGCATGAATCTCATTCTTTCCTTTTACCATGATCTGCCTCCAGTGTGCCAGACCTGGCAGCTGTTCTGCTGCAGAGGCTTTGCTCGTGGCCAGTAGCAGCCTTGTTCCTATTCCATGATTTTTAGGAGGTCTGTCTAATATTCTTCCTTGCACCTTGAAGACGTTTTCATGCTTAAGGCAGAATTTTGGCCATAGTAATCAAAACTGTCTTTCTGAGTAATCCATCCAAGTTGCCTTCCGCTTGGTTTTGTGAATGCCTGTGTACTGCCTCCAGCAGTAAAGGTTGGAGAAATAGTTCAGGGAGTCTTTCTTACTCTCAATACAGGAGTGGAGGCATTAATCCCAAATGGCTCCTGTCCTCAGCTCTCAAAGCTTTTGACAGAGCAGGTGCTGCTGGAAAGTGCTGGGAGCAAGTGAGCAACCTGTGTACAGCTGTGGCTGTGCCACTGTGAAGCAGTTGAAGGTAGATTAGTATCCCTGCTGCATCTTCTTTTTAGGTTCTTGGGAGATTTGACACTCAAAACCCATATTAGGGAGACCTCGTTGCCATGAGAGGTTTGTCATGCTGTTCATCTCACAGAAGTTACTTTTGAAAGCTCCTGATTATAAGAAATATGTGAGGCCAAGATGGATTTATTAATAAAGTACCAGTAGCAGCATAGTCTCAGGCAAGATTCTTTACCCATGTGCTATGGGAGTTATCATACATACATTCATCCCAGAGAGGCTCTTTCTCAAATTCAGTGTACAAAATGTTCTTAAAAGCTATTTACCATGGGGAATATCTGTCAAGATTCTTACCATTTAAGGATAAGAACTTGGATGTATAATATCCTTAGAAACCAAGACATAAAGAACTAAAATTCTGCCTCTATGAAGATGTTCTGGCCACATTACATCTCAGCTACATCCTTCAAAATTTGAGGAATACTTTTTGATTGTTTCTGCGTTGCTTTTTTCTTTCCTGTTCACATGGACAGATTAGACACAGAACGCCATAATTAACAAGTTTCAAGCCATAATTACCATTCTGTTTAGATAGTTGCTGCGAAAGACAGGGTTAGGATTTCAATGATAGTGTATGGAAGAGAGATTTAATTTTTCCAGTGAATTAAGTACTTACAAAAGGCAGCATATGGGCTTCTCTTGATACTTCACACCACAGGAAAGAAAGCAGCTTTGCAGTTCAAGCAAAAGGCTTGACATCTGCCTTACTTTGTCACAGACTAACTGGCAGTGGGTGTATGAGTCATTTAGGCATAACAATTTAAAGAGAGCTGTTTAAAATTAGCTAGCTATCTGTGTAGTTAGGCACTTAAATTAGCTAAGTTTCAGAGTTGCATAGTGACTGATACTTCCTGCTGCAGTAAGAAAAAAATCAAAGCTGTGTAGACCCTACTCGTCTGCTTAAGGAGCTAAATAGGGTTTGCGGTTCCAATTGTTGACAGTTTGGCTATTAAGTCCTTTACTGTCCTTTTCACAAATGGAAATTGGATTCTTACAGTTTCTCTGTCTTCTGAGAATGGTTTGTGTTGCTTCATTCAGATTCTTCAGTAATCAGAGTCGTAAAAAAATCAAAGGGGTAAAAAATCTTTTGAGTCTTGCAACCACTGGTATCACTAACTCTCATGATTGTATCACATCTCACAGTATTTGAAATTTTGCTTTAGGCTTCAGATACCGAGTTATGTGATTTTTGCAGGAGTCACAGACTTTTTCTTTCTTTTTAAACATGTTTGTAGAGAAAGCTTACAATTAGGAATTCTTGAGTGAAAAATGTATGAAGCAAATAAGAAAAAACCCCTTCATTTTATTCTTTTTAAATTCACATCATTATTAAGCTACTTTTCTGATTTGGAGAGCTTGGTTTGTGTTTTTAAGTGCTGTTTTCTTCACATACACATACTTGTGAGGCCAGTCACTGTTCATTGTGAATAAAATAAAGCAGGTTAGTTGACATGTGCAAACCAAATTTCAGGAGAATACACGAGCTGGGAAGAGTTCTGACCATAGCAACAGTAACTTTCCGTGATAGTTCATGATTATTGAACTGTAGTACATCTTCTTTTCTCTCAGTCTTCCACAAGCCATCCTGTGTTCACATACGTACTCGGAGGGCACTTTACAACTTTATAGCAGGAGGAAGCTCTTGTGACCAAGACAACCCTTCCTATTGAGATAGCAAAAAAAAGTTTGCAAATACCAAAATCAGCTTGTCATTAGATGTTGAACCAGCTTCAGAGTTTCTCTGACACTCTTTGATGGGCATTAAAGCCTCGACAGAATTCACTTTCATTATTACCCAACTTCAATGATTTAGGCACTGAACTTTAAAGAAAGGAAACAATAAACAGTAACTACCAAATGCATTCTATCATGCATTATGATCAGAATAAGACGAAAAACTTGCCATCAAACATTTTAGAATACCTTCTCTAACTGGTACTGATTTTGTAATTACATATTTTCTTTTAGGACCTGAACCTTACTGGTATGCTTGTTGACAATGCTACAGTGGGTGAATGGAACCTTCAGGGTCTTCCAAATGATGACCTTTCAATTCAGAATGGCATCATTGTCACAAAAGCGTCTAGATATCCTTTGCTGATTGATCCACAAGGTCAAGGAAAGATCTGGATTAAAAATAAGGAAAAGAATAATGGACTCCAGGTAAACAGTTCATTTAATAATTTTTACGTGTGTGTCATGTCACATCATAGTCAGCAATGCAAACTATTTTTTCTGCCATCATAATTTGGCCATATGTAATTTAATTCTGATGTTTATTATATCTAGTTAGGCAGAATTTAAAACAAGACTGACTCAAAATCTGTGACCTATCTGTATCAGGGTGAAATAGCTTGTAGTACTTCGTCATTTCCCAGACAGTTTCAAGAGCAAATTGGAATTATATGTTATGCCATATGTGTTTTATGATGAATCTTTTAATTGCTTGTCATAAAGAAAGAAAAACATAGAGGGAAGTAACTGACTTGCAAAATTAAGACCAGACAGGATCAGGCAGTTGATGCTGCATGTCAATAATCATTTAGGGTAAGCATTTTAAGAGGAAAATAGGGAAAAGGAAAAGGGAGGAATTGGAAAAAGAATGGAAATTTTAGTGATCTTTGAGGAATATCAAACACAAAGCCCAAAATTAGGCTGCATCTTAATGCTGATTAAATGCGTTTGATAAAAATATTTATTGCTTAATTTATTCACCCTCTTACTTTCTGTCTAGCAGTACATCCTGTTTGGGATCTGGGTCTTCTATTTAATTCAAAACTTTCTTTTTTCCCCCTTCTCAGCAGCCTACCTTCCATGCTTTGTTAGACCAATAACAATAAGATGGGTTATGATAAAGACCTAAATACATGATAAATTTTCAGGCCAGATCAAGCATGATACTACAGAGTTAGTTGTTAATAAATCAAGTCTATCGTACAACTGTTGATTATCCCATGAATACCATGGTATACTATCTTCACTCCAAAGGAGAGTGATGAATAAGAAAAAGAAACTGAGAATGAAGGTAAGGATGGTGATATCCAGAGAGCTGCTGACCTCATGGTGATGTCATTAGCTAAATCCTTAACCTTCTGGAGTGTGATGTAGATCTGTATTTCCTAGCACTGTTAAGAAAGGCCCAACATTCAATCCCACACCAAATCCAGCTTCTGGTAAGTTGAACATGCTTAAAAAACGGTGTAGACATACAGCTAGAAATGGCAAGTATTGACTGAGAAGAGACAGAAAAACAATGTACAACATTCAAAGATCTTGGAAAAATGGATGCCTTTATTAAAAGCATATGAGTTGTATTCACAAAAGAATTTAGGCGTTTTGTGACTGTGTGAAATCTACTGTCTTACAGTAGATAACATGGCTTCCTCTAAATTACATCAGACCGTACTTTGCCCCCCCAAAACTGGATCAAGAAATGCTAGTGTGAGTAACCAACAGGAAACAATAGAGAGAAGGGTGCATCTCATATTCCACCCTCCTTGTGATTTGCATCTCTTACTGAGCATTTCAGAGAGCTGCCAAGCTGAGCTCAGGACTGGTAACAGTGAATCTCCTTCAGTTAGGGACTGACACTGACTCTTTCTGCATGCTGTAGCTTTTCCTCCAAGTAAAAGTAAAGTCCAGGAGGAACAGAGTTATGCCAAGACTCTAAATACCCAAGTGTTTACATTATGCCTTTACATCTGGGATATTGTAATTTGCTATGGTCTTGTTAGGGTTATACTGTTGGTCACTAAGACACTAACTGCATCCCTCAGTTTCACTTGGACTGAAAATGTAAGCAGCATGCTCTTTTGGTGGATACACTTATGCTTACATGTTAACAAACTTAGAAGTTCTGAGTGGTGGAACATAGTATTAATTTTTAAATAATATACTGTTTTAAGACAGTGTAGTGTGCCTCTGGATACTTTAATTATACCTTTTTCAAGGAGCACTGCCTGCAAGAAAATGATTTATTTTAAAAACATGTCTCTCCTAGGGTTTTTTTCTGGTAAAAAAAAAGCACTCCAAAAACATGGCTTAACAGATGCCTGGAAAAGCTATTCAGTTACCACCTCAAAGGCTTATGTTACATTTATTAAATTGAAATAAATGAAAAGGAGTCCATGTGATTTTTAGCAATTTTAAGACTTCATGTTGTGAAATGGGAACTGAATTGGAAATTCAACCTCTGATGTGAGACCAGGCCTTCTATGTACACTGATTCCGTTTCTGAACCCTATAAATATTTCCCTACTTAACATTAGTGTTCTGAGCATAAATTCATTAATATTTAAAAGATATTAAAATACTACAGTCATTAGATAGATATGTAGATAAGTAAATAAATAGATAACAGTAAAGAAGTGTGATCTCCTAGTCTGTTAAGCTTAAAGCAAAACTTCCATCCATTCATTTCAGCAGAGGTGGGCGTTGGCCCCTAAAATGTAATAATTTGTGTAGATATCCCAGAATGAGTATAATTTTTGAAAGTTGCAATAGATTTTATGCTGTTTTCTATGTGCTTGCAAATGCATGCTATATTGTGAACCGATCTTCCTAGGTTACAGCCATGAACCACAAGTTCTTCAGAAGTCATATAGAAGACTGCCTGTCCCTTGGCCGACCTTTGTTAATTGAAGATGTTGGAGAGGAACTTGATCCTGCTTTAGATAACATCTTGGAAAAAAATTTCATAAAATCTGGTTCAGCACACAAAGTAAGACGAATTGTGAACATGAAATTAAAAAATAGGAAAGGTACTGTGTATCTGGTAGTCTGGATACTGCCAAGATTCACAGCTTTGCAACACTTAGGAAGATGAGTAGTGAATTCATGTGGTCGGGGTGATTTTTTTTACCCCTTAAGCAGAAAGTTTTAAAAGTGTAAATGAAAATGTGAAAAAAGAATTAATCTGTTTTTCACTGGATAAAATAACCATTTTTCTGAATTCAGCTTTTGAAAATTGAGTAATATGTTTTATTTTCAGGTGAAAGTAGGTGACAAGGAAGTAGATCTGATGAAGGGATTTACCCTTTATATGACAACAAAATTGGCTAATCCTGCCTACACTCCAGAAATTAGTGCAAGAACAACTGTGATTGACTTTACTGTTACTGTGAAAGGGCTTGAAGATCAGCTCCTTGGCCGTGTCATCCTCACAGAAAAACAGGTATCTAGTAGCTTGCAATATTTGTAGAGAGGGAAGGCTTGTTCGATATTTGCACCACGAGTGGATATATTCAATGTCTTGGTTGAAATCAAATGCAAGAACAAAAATGTGAATGAAAGTTTAGGGATTTGTGCATTTGCTGAAAGACAATGTGGAGCAGGTTTTTAATTGAATGGAGGGACCTAAACATTTATTTTAAGATCTGGCCTTGGAAAGAGAAGAAAGAAAATTATTCATTAAAAATACATCACAGGCATATACATGACATACATAAAGCATCTTTATTCCTTTATATATAGCAAAGGCTCCATGTTCAGTCAGAAACCTCTTTTATTTCTGAATTCCTTTTTAAACTTAATTTGAATTACATGAAAAAATGCTTATGAACTCAAACTACTTTTACCAGCCAGGCTCTAGTGTGCAAGGAGATATGAGATTTTTAAGGAGCCCTGAAGACTGACTTGACTCTGTTCTTACTAAAATTTCCACTGATTATGTGGAAGCAAATATAAAGAAGAAAATTCTTTCTTGGGAGTTTTATTCCATAATATTAAATCTGAGACATCATCCACAATAATTTAATTCCTAGATCATTCTATTTCTTTTTGCATGATCTAATTTACCAGCCTGGTTATCCAAAAACTCAGGAGTCAATTCATCATAGGCACTGGGGACAAAGATGGGTTTTTTACTGTGGCAGTCATACCAATAAATACATGAATGCTATCATCCAATTACACTAAAATGAAATATTTTCTTCCTTTCTCATTAAAGTGAAAGCTCAGAAGTTGTATTTCACATCAAATTGAATGACTTATTTATTTCAAATGGAACATTTCATAATTGTGTCTTTGTGAGAATAGTAACAAAAATTAAGGTTTGGATTAGCAGAGCTGCTGCTTTCAGTAACTCAGGTTGGCTTGCTCATGTAAGAGCGGTTCCCCACCTAAGGGAATTCATTCTTTGACTTACCAAAGCATGTTCTAACCAGTGTGCTTTCGTGGTGCTTTTTCCAGCCAAAACCTTTCCACTTTGTTCAAACAAGCATTTGCTGAAGTAAGGACTGGAATCTAGGTGCCTTTCCTTCAGTCTGACAGTCACAACCAGAGGCTAGAAAGTTATTGTTATGCCCAAACTTCCTGTGAATTGTTCCATGAAAAATGAAAAAGCTACAACAGCAGGTACTGAGGAAGAGCTATCCATTAGCAGGGTGGGACAAATGCTAGGGATGCAAAACTTTTAACCTTTACTCCAGTAGATGTATGTTTATGTGAGCAAAATTGAACAACTTCGGCAGGAGTGGCTGGAACTATCCTAACTTAACTCTGATGGGAGACAGAGGTTTAAGTCAAGATAGAAGTGAAATTGTTTTCTCATGACCTACATATAAAACTCATCTCCTCGCACACAAATACCCTTGCTCTGTGGGTTTTTTCCTGGACAAAACTGTTAGAGAATTCATATTGTATGTATGTAGCAACACCTAGACTGCATTTTGGGTCAAAAATATAGTCACTGAAAAATATTACAGAATCACACAGAATCACAGAATATGGGGTTAGAAGGGACCTCCGGAGATCATCTAGTCCAACCCCCCTGCCAAAGCAGGTCCACCTAGAGCAGGTTGCACAGGTTTATTCATCCAGTGCTGTACCATCTGAAGAGAGCTGCAAGGGTAGCTGGTTAGTATCAGCACTAGTTGTTGTTATCAACGATCAACATTTATTAAACTTCTTCCCTTTAGCAGATATGAAGAAATCATGGTTGTTCTCTCTTCTGTCTCAATAAAAGATGAATGTCCTGGTGTGGATAGCCAGAGCCAATAGAGCGCTGATAAATTTAGTTCAAAGAAAAGACAGAGCATGGCAGAGCATCTGAAGAACAGGCTTTCTGTTACAAGCGAGAAGACAAGTTTATGATCACTGAGCTAAAGTAATAGATTAGAGGAATGAAGACATTCTTAAAGATTGCTATAGTGTTCAATGAAATATATGATCAAAGAAGTGTTTATTCTTCTCAGCTTTAAAGGTTGCTCCTGTAACTATATGAAAAAAAATTATCAGCGTCTTTTTTTACTTTGATAATGAAGTTGCTGCCACTATTTGTGTTCAGAACAGCTATTTTTTGTTACAAATGCAGTCATGAAATTATCTTGCAAACAAAAGCCTGATAGCATCTGATATAGCATCTAATATTAGTGTCTGATATATTTGCTAATTTTCTGAAAGACACTTTACAGGATTACAATTAGAATTGGTGTGGTGCCTGTTCTTAAACTAAGCATGGCCGTAAGTAGAATTTAAGCATGTACTTAAATGCAAGTTTGAGTGTTCTGAAGAACTACTCCTGTTGTGTAATTTTAATCTCTTTGGCATTAATGGTAAAGAAAGAAGAGAAAATGCAGAAAAATTGAAGCTGAATGACGGATGCCTAAGTCATTCTCCTCTGTTGTTATGCAGTTCCACAGAACTACATTCTATAGACCTAGAATATATTACAAACAGGTTTCCAAATAAGAAGTTTTTGAAAGTAAAGAAATTTGTCACTTCTTTGAAATACAAGAGAGCCTCTCCTGTACTGCATAACACTGTACATCTGCTTTTTCTCTAGCATGGCATGTTGACTGGAATGAAAATAAACTGCAGACATAGATGTAGCTACACTGTTCTTATTAACTACCTTTTTCTTACAGGAAGGTTGACTTGATTGATTAAATAAAGGTTGCCAGCAAAAATATCCCTGGGCTCCGCTGGACTGCAGTATAGATGCCTCATTTCACTTAGAATTGTGTTGACTTGTCTGTCATTGTTCCCTTGCCATTGTCTGTCTTGTGGAAATAGCATAAAAATTCCATATGACATAGATAATAATTGTAACATTCTCTATTTTGTAAGCAGTAGAGGAGTGTATGTTGCAAAGTCACAGAATAATAGAAATTAGAAATGGAAAGGTCATTCAGTCAACTTCCCTAACAATGTAAAATCCGTCCATACAATGCATCTTTCAGTCCTTTGTCTGATTTAAGTCTTTAATGTAATGTGGCTTTTATCACTTCCCATTGGAAACTAATTTTAGTGCTTTTTGCATCTCACTGTGAGGAAACTTTTCCTGGTAATTCTGATGTGTTTTCACTCCTCAGCATGCTGCATTAATCAAATAAATGCGGTATACGTATAAATTGCTTTAGTATATAATATTTCTGAAAAAAGGCAGCACAGCTCCCAGTCTATCATGCATGAAATTACATGTTTTCTGTGTCATTATAAAGAATCTTTCTTTGAATTAATCTTAAATATTCTAAGGAAAATTTCTGAATACAGGAACTGGAGGCAGAAAGAGTCAAACTGATGGAAGAAGTGACATCTAACAAGAGGAAAATGCAGGAGCTCGAAGATAATCTACTCTTCCGTCTAACCAGTACAGAGGGCTCTTTGGTTGAAGATGAGTCTCTGATAGAAGTCCTAAGAATCACTAAAACAACAGCAGAAGAGGTGAATTTTGAATGCATTGCAGATACATTTTGTAATTGTAATTTAAAGATTACTTGTAGACAGATTTTTTTTTTCTGTTTGGGTTTTTTTTTTCCATTCAGAGCCCCTATATAACATCTTGCTTCTTTACAAATCTTTACTGTCATTTTTTCTTCATAAAATGTTGCAAAATTAAACTATTATCTGGATACTACTTTATATTCCAGGCATACTTTGCGGGTGTAAGTTTGAATCAAATGCCATTGTACGGTGTTTGAGCACATGAAGACACAATGTCTATGTTGAAACACTGACAGAAGGAAGCAAAGCTTGACTAAAAATACCATTGTGATCTTAATCAAGATCTTTTCTTTTTGCTTGTGCAGTATAAATCACAAGCGACATGACATAATCTTCATGGTCTTTTCCATTAATTTTAAGGTCAGTGAAAAATTAAACATAGCAGCGGAGACAGAGGTGAAAATCAATACTGCACGTGAAGAGTATCGGCCTGTTGCTGGTCGTGGTAGCATCCTGTATTTCCTAATTGTGGAAATGAGCTTGGTTAATGTCATGTACCAAACATCCTTACGGCAGTTCCTTGGCATTTTTGACCTATCAGTGGAAAGATCTCAGAAATCTCAGATCACAGCAAAAAGGGTAGTGTATATAATCGAGCATCTCACCTATGAAGTCTTCAAGTACACAGTTCGAGGGTTGTATGAAAATCACAGATTCCTGTTTACATTGCTTCTGGCACTGAAGATTGACTTGCAGGCCAAGAAAATTTCACACACCGAGTTTGAGACACTGATCAAAGGTAATTTCTCTAAAAATGTTCCTGTTTCCTTATGTCTGTGAACTGCTAAATTCAGATTTTGCAGTGCTTGCACTAACAGTATGTTGTATCCAATGGATCTAAGGTTTCTTAACTGGTGAATGAAAGCATTTATAGCCCAAGAAGGAATTCAGAGACAAATTTTCCAAAACAAAAGCAGTGTAGATTATTTATTATCAAAATAATGCTTAGATGAGGATATTTAACTGCTTTACATTGCAAAACAGAGGAAAATGCCCATTACTTTCTAAGAGTTTTCTCCTGCGTGCCTCTTTTTCGAGTTGCCACATACCTATGTCTGTGATCTTGGAGACAGTCAGCAAAATATGGTTTTGTTGGCTGGAGAGCAGGCATGTGAATGCACAAGGACTCTGTACCACATTTAAGTGTCAGTATAAAACAAGTGGAAACCTGTTGCACGTTTTAAAATGTTGTTATATTGCATTGCATTGTGCCACCACTACATGTCACTACTCAGACACAATGACAAACATATTTAGTAAAGTTTATAAAATTTGATGGGGGTGACCCCCACTGTCTCCAAGATATGATAAATAAAATCAGGTACGGAGATAAGATAAGAACAGTCAGGTAATTGCCATCCAAATATCTCAGTTTGCTTTGCAACCACTGATTTAATGTTCAGCTGTGAATCAGCTGTGTTGGAAGTGCAAATGGGCATGACGATGGAATGGGGGTCGAGCTAAGAGGCTGTTGAAGTTGCACAGTCCTGGAAATGAATGCACCATGTTTTTTCTTATTTTGTAGTCTAGGTGAATGGAGATCAGATTAACCATAGGTACTTTCTACATCTGGTCTGAAGACTTGGGTTTAAGTATCCTTGTAGGTAGGAAAGTTTTATTCCAGCCCTACAGATGGAGAAAAAGCAGCACAAAAATTACTGGGATGTCAGCTCTGGGAGGCACTGAGACCACTTTCCCAAACCGTCTTCGTTAAATGACTCTTCCATGCAAATTCTATGTCTCCATGCCTGGTGTACAAAGATTTTTACTCTCTAAACTGTAGAAATAAGTATTTTTTTATTACATGTCATTTTTCTGTTTAACAATGGTTGTTTTCCTCTATAACGCTTTTCACTTTGCAGGAGGTGCCAGTTTGGATCTGAATTCTGTGGAACCAAAGCCAAAAAAGTGGATCCTTGACATGACATGGCTCAACCTTGTGCAGTTATCTAGCTTGTACCCTTTTAATCAACTTCTGGTGCAAGTTGTTAGGAATGAGAAGTCTTGGAAAGCTTGGTTTGATGAAGCAGCACCTGAAAAAGCTGTTATTCCTGATGGGTATGACAGCTTACTGGATCAATTCCGTAAACTGCTCCTTGTCCGTAGCTGGTGCCCTGATCATACCGTTGCCCAAGTAAGATATGCTTTTGTACAATGGTTATGCCATGTGGCATCTCCTGTAGAACTGCTAGTTCCAAACTTATGTTCTCTGAATTTGTTTTTATCATAATATTTGTTGCAGAGTGAGCTATTTTTCAAATCAGACATTAAAATCCTTGTAATAAATATATGTGAAAGTAATATTAATTTATTTAATTGCAATGCATTAGAAAGGGCATTGCAAAACATGAAATAAATTGTGTTGGGTCTGTAAGAATACCATTCTTTTTGTGTGGCACTTCTAAAGTGGAGTCATGAAACCTGTAAAGCAGTTGCATTCTTCTGGTGAATCAGAAGATACATCCTTATTTTTTCACAGAAGTGGAAAGAAAACAGTTCACTTTGATGACATGCACTAAAATAGCAGATAAACTGTTTACTTACCCTGCATGCTGAGTAAGTAATAGTGAAGACTGTCTCATGGCAGATACCGTAAAAGAAACTGCAATGGACTAGCAGTTTCTCCACAGTCTGTGATATTTGGATTTTTCATGGGCCACTTTTTCAACAAGACCCCCTCCATCCTTTTTCTTTTTCTTTTCTTCAGCTGGTAAATAAGAGAGAAGTACAGAAGCTCCATCTGCCACAATTTAAACAGACCAAAATAATACAGCTGCTACTGCTCGTTTATCAACAATCTTATTGTGTTGCACAACCATCTTTGAGAAAAAATGTCTCTGAACAGTGCCTCCAAAAACTGTGATTATTTTCATTTTTGAGGAAAGAGGGGATTCTTTTTGTTGTTATCTTCTTTATCTCTTCTTTCCCTGCTGTGTTACCCCAAGTGTTACAAAATTTTACCTCTCTTCACTAGGGCAGAAGTTACACTTAATAGTGGATGATTGAGTTATTTTTTCTGGAATTGGCGTCTTCCTCAGTACACTTTGTTCCTGGGTGTTTTTCTCTGTAATACATGCCTCAGAATCTCTGCTAGTACTTTAGACAGTTGGCAAATCATGTCAGTCAAAAAAGAGTTTCATACACCAGGATAGCTTTAGAAGTCCTTTTAGAAAATGTCTGTGAAAAGAGGACAATAGAGGCAAAGGAAGGTTTGACCTTTAAGGATGAAGTCTGAGCTGTGTTTGTGTTTTGTAGAAATAAATATTGAGCGTAAGAGACTTGAATTGGATAACCACTGGACAGGGGAATTTCTTTGAAGTTCAAACAAATATATGGAAGATTGTAACTGGGTCAGATGAAAGATCTGTCTAATCTGCTATGCTGTAGAGACAGTGTCAACAATACACGCTTAGAGGAGCTAAGAATGGAACTGGTGTAGAGAAACTCTTTTGTTTGGCTGTCCACCAAGCTTTAGCAGTCAGTAATTTAGGGACAGTATCTGGGCTGTCCTTAGAGCCGACAGTGGATCTATTCTGCATGGTTTTCTTTAGTTCTTTTAAAAAAACCGTTTAGCATCCTCTAGCAACAGTGTTCACAGGATGGCTGTTGTGTGAGCAGAATTCTTTCTTTTCTTTGTTTGAAGTTTGCTATCTGAGAATTTCAATGGTTGTCTCCTGTGGACTGTAACTTTTGTTACACCAAAGTTGAAAATGAAAGTTTAGAAAGTCATTGCCTTCCAGTGTCGCTATTGGTAAATTCCACATCGGTGATGAATGAAAAAAAAAAAAAAAAAGGTATATATTTCTGGTAATTTGTTTTTTTTTTTTTTTTTAGGCTCGACACTACATTGCAGAATCTCTTGGAGGGAAATATGCAGAAGGATTTATTCTTGAAATGGAAGCAATGTGGACCGAAAGTGACTGTCGAACACCTTTGACATGCTTTTTATCAATGGGGTCTGACCCCACTGAAAATATAGAACGTCTTGCAAAGTCAAAGGTATCCTCCCACACTGAGTTTGCAAGAGCAGTTAAAGACATTTAAAACTATCCTTTGAACTAGAAATGGTATTTCCACATTTTATTGAAGTTCAAATGATGATATTTATATTCATGCGATTGTTCTCTGGAAGGTTATTTTGGACCAGTAGCCAAAATGCATTTACTGAGGAAATGGAAATGTTACATTCTTTCTTTTTCCAGTTGTTTTGTTCCAGTGAGTCCTCTGTCTTTATCCAGCAGACTATGATAGCCCATTACTTGGTGAAAGTACTTAGCTATAAGAACAAAGCAATAATTGTGGTTTCCTGTGTTGCGTTCACTGTAGGAGCTGATAATAATGATTACAGGAAGATACAGAAAAAAATCATAAATATGGTGACAAGAGAAATTAATTTGGAGACCCTACGATTTAATCAGTTCACTTGATGGAGATGTTCAACATTTCTTACAGCATAGTTTCACTTTAAAGCACTCTGTACTTTATGGTTTATGGTTCACAATGTAGATGTAATTATAATTTTCCCAAGAAGTTATTCACAGTAGATCTCCGTAAGTTTTCTTCCCTGATAGAATGCATCTTCATTTAGAGGTGCAGAATTTTGGTATGCACTAAGTAAGACTTGCAAAAGTGGGGAGAACCCACAAATCTCTTAACTTACTAATTAGAAAGCTTAGACGCTTGTTCTCTTTGAAAATCAGGACTCTTATTTTATTTGTCTGACTGTGATAAAGAGTGCTTCAATTCAGACTCTAGCTCTCACTTGAGTGTTTAAACTTGGGAATCTTAAGTCTGAAGTTGTTGATGTGATCCTTGTCCCCAAAAGCTGTGCAGCCAGATAGCCAGCCAGTATATAGACATACAGAGGGAGGACATCAGTTGGGCGAGCAGGATTTTTAGGTTTATTGGAAGTGATCCATTGGAAGAACAATTTTATTCCTATTCACAAAATATTCTATTGCCTTTTCCTAAGATATGAGAGACACTTTGAGTTTGTAGAAATTAATTGCAAGAATATTTATAGACTAGCAATGGGCAAATATTTTTAGTCCTTTTTCAAGTCCAGGTAAACGCATTTGGTGGTTGTGATTGGTTTCCTGTTTTCATGGCCTGTGATATGAATGCAAATGGAGTGTCCGCTTTGTGATGGTGTTTTCATTCACCTATTTGTCTCTTCAATGTATGTATCCTGTGAAATGGACTGCTAGATAGGTACTTACACTGTCTTCAGTAGGGGTTAGTTTCTGTAGTCAATAAAGAGAAAGAGTGGCTCCTTTGAAAGCAATTCAGAGCACATGATTGAAACTTAACTCTGACTCGCATTGAGGAGTTGGTTATTTGGTATTTTGGTGGTAGAGTCACTTGAAGTCAGCTGGTCACTTAGATTCACTCTTGCAAGGAGTGGACCAAAATGCTCTCTCATTCTGTCAAATATTAAGCAAGACCCTGGCCTGTCTGGGGAAGAGCTGGTAGGTAGAAGGTGCTCTGTAATTGTGACTGTTAAAAGACAGCAGTTTCTGCTGTCATTCTGTATATTGCAGTGGGGAGTTGTAATATGTTTTCATGCTTTAAGAAAACATGTATAGAATAATTGAAAGTGAGGTTGCAGAAGAGCTAAAGGGATTGCCTTGTTTGTTCAACCAAGGTTTATGAATAAGGCAACAGAAGTTTAACTGTAATGTCAACTGTAAATGTAAAGCTAACTGTAATGTTTTAACTGTAATGTTCTTGTCTGATCTATTGAAGTAAAGATCTTACCACACAGCACATAGAAACCTTTCAAATTTACAAAAGCCATCCAAATTTTGCAAATCAAACTACAAACATAGATCTTTTTTAAGTGAAAATGTATATTAACATTGTGTGACTGGAGGAGCACTTCAGTTGTTCTCTAGCTTTTGAAAAATGTATCTAGAATCATTTACAGTTTTCGGAAACATTTGCAAGAGGGCTTTCTATTTTGCTACTTTGTCAACAAATTGTACTTACTTCCTGTCTCTCTCTGGGCTTTCTCTGCTTTTTTCCAGAATAAACCTTTGACTTAACAAAGGTTAGCTGCACCAAGGATCTGATCTTGGTATATATGTGGTTTTATACCTCCAAAGTATCCCGTTGGTTTTTTTCTTCTTCTTCTTAATGATAGAAAACTTCCAAAAGACATCCTGGACCTATTTTCCTCTTTACAGGCATGATTTATAGTCTTAAAATGAATTGGTGGTACTGATGGTACCTCTAAGTATGATACTAACAATATAAATCAATTATCTGCAGTTGGAAATGTTCAAATTTGTGATCAGAATTTATTTTTCACTCTAAAATTTAATTGTTCAGGTGGCCTTCTCCCAAAGAAATGGAAACAGTGTTTGCGACTACTGAGCTATATAACCTTGTTTACAAACCAAGCAAGCTCTATCTTAAAACTAGTTGAATTTCTGCCCCCTTTACTTTCACTTGAAGATGGAGTGAAAATTTAACTTATGCCTAGCACTTTGACTTTGTTAAAACCAGATATTTTTATTATTGTAGAGATAGTTTCTTCTTTCAGGGAATGATGCACAGAACCTTCAACAGAACTGTCAGGACCACTGTGGTGACTAAAATGATAGTATTTTCATCTGGAGAGCATTGTATTAAGATGACACAGATACATTGGTATGACTCACTATTGAGAGAAACATTCTGTACACAGACATTTTGATAGAGTTTTTTCAGAAGGAGTAAGATGAGGACAATCCATAGAGAAAAATATTTTTACCTTGTCTCGATGTTTCTATAACCTTTAATGATTGTACATTTGAGAGGTAGCATTGCTGAGAAGAGCAAATTATGAGCAGATGCTTTGTTAGGGAATAATGTAACAGCTGAATATTTATGCACTCTGCAGGGGTAGTCATAGTCTTTGACTGATGAGAGTGCTAGCTGTACTCAGCTACATCGTAGAAAAGGTAAAGTTTTTGCTCCTCCAGCACGTAGCCAACTTCACAATCTATTTAGCTTTGCTTCTTTTAGCTGCAATTTCAGGTTTTACTGACCTGGGAGCAGGATTTAACTGCTTTCTTATCTTTGGTGTTCCCTTCTCCTTAAATCTTTTGCCAGGATGTGGAGGATTATATACAGCAGCTGTATTTACACTGTTCAGTAAGATCAGGTCAGGGCCTGTTCTCTGACCCGAAGGCCAAATGACCCAGCTCAGCTTCTGTCCATATGCTTAACCTTTTTCTCCTGTAAAAGTAGGGCAGCTTCATCCATGCTGTTTAGGACTGGATGACTTCCTTCTTTTTTTGTTTCACAGTGAGAGTGTCCCAGTAGCAGGAAAACTTAAGACTAAACTTTGTAGCTCTCAGCCAGCTGAAGATAGGCCCAGTTTGGTAAGTCTTTATGCAGGAGGTTGCTCACAGCATGAGGGATACTCAGCTGTAGGTCTTGAACATGAAACTGTCCATGAAACTAAGTCTTTTCATCAGTTCCTTTGCCCTCAACATGTATATAGAATAATATGCTCAACTGGGTTTGTTAGTTCTGGTAGGAGTCACAGAGACAACCTAAGCCAAAGGACTACTTATTTAATAAGAACAAGGGTAGTAAGAACAATAAGCAAGAGGATGTCTGCCTGCAGTTTCCTTACAGACTTGTATAGTCCTGATCACAACCTTGTCAACTTGTCTTTTTCAGATCCCCTTGGGAGAGCTTGTATCATCTCCTGTTTTTGTGATCTACTGGCTTTCTTCTCCTATGGCCTCTCGAGGAAAGAATCCATAAATTTCCAGAATTCTTGTGTTTGCATTTATGAGATTTGTCTTTTCTGAATCCAGAAAACTAACAGTTAGAAAACTAGCTAGAGAGAGCTGATCACCAAGCTAGAATCCTCTGAATCAGTGGGTCCACAGCCATTTAACAATACAGGATGTTTGCTAAGGGATGACTTAATGTGAACCAACCTTTCCTATCCTACCTGCTTGCTTGTCAGTTCTCTGTTAAATGAAATAAATATGTTCAGACAGTAAAAAGACACCAAAATTGTTGCCTTTACTCTGTGCATTAATTATTATGTGCACCCTTAATATCTGTCCATCTCAAGATAGTCCAAATCATAGGAAAAATAATAGTCAGACAGCTGTGTTGCTGTGTGCGTGTCCTGCTTTATTTGGGGAAGTAAGGAAAAGAAAGGGAAAATGTTTCAGTTGTCTTATCCCACTGACTTTGTCAGACCTGCAAAAAAAGATTATGTCCAGTGGATGTAGATTTCTTTCAGCAAGTGGAAGATAAGAGCAACCTGGAGGGTGTTGGGTGTTTGTTTACTCTGTTTTAATATAATCAGTCTCCATTGATATAAGCTGTTTTCTTTGTGTCACAATGTCACTATACATGGACCTACAGGAGCAATAAACCACGTGTATAATCGTTCTAGAGAACTATATATAAAAGAAACTTTCTTTTTTCCTCCCAGAACATTCCCTGTCGTGCCATTTCAATGGGTCAGGGCCAGGAAGTCCATGCAAGGCGCCTGTTAAATCAGTGCATGCAAGATGGAGGATGGCTCCTTCTACAGAACTGCCACCTTGGCTTGGAGTTTCTCAGTGAATTAATGGACACCATCACAACAGCAGAATCAATGAGTGAAGGTTTCAGGACCTGGATCACTACAGAGGCTCACCCAGAGTTTCCTATTAATCTTTTACAGTCCTCTATCAAATTTACTAATGAACCCCCTCAAGGTAGGAAACCATGCTTTTTTGAGTTTTGGGGCTTGCTTTTTTACCCCACTCTGTATCACTATATGCAGTGTTTCAGTTTTAATCTTAATCTGTTGTTTCAATAGCTAAATACAGCACCGTGCAAGTCAGTCTTGTGATGTGTAAAGCGTGACTCTTTTGGGGAGAAAATGGATATTGTTTGTTTTTGTAACAGAAATTGATAGTGTGATTTTCTTGTTTGCGTAGAACCTGTGGAGAATGCCAGGCCAGTGGCACTTTCTTAAGCTTAGTACACTCCATCACTCTCTTCTTTCTGTCCTGTTGACTCCACCCAAGGATGCATAGGGGGCCTGATCCTTTGCTCTGCTGGGTTAGGAAAAGGAAGGACTCTTCTGAACACTCAACTTCAACCTCCCAAGCTGCAGTATGTAGCTGTGTCTGTTGCTTCTTGTTATGTCATCTGGCACTGCCAAAGGGGGCTGACCCCAGCATCTTTGTAATTGTCCTTCAAGTATTTGTGAGCTGCTGCTGAATCACCCCTTAGCCTCTGTCACAGGCAAGATGGTTAATAACAACCCACAATGGATCTGAATACCAGGGTTTACTTAAGAACCGATGACATTAGGGCTTTTATGCTACTTCCTTGTTTTGCACACTCACTCTCTCATGTTCCCAGCCTCCTGTATTCCTTTCATTTCATCTTCACTTCCCTTCCCATTGGAGAGATCACTGCTGGTCCAGGAAGGTCCGGCGGAAAGTCATGTTGGCTTGATGTTGTGCAGCTACTTACATCTACCAGTCTTGGACGTTACTGGCCTAGGTCCATGGGCATCCCCTGGTTATTTGCCTCCATGCATCTCCCCAACCTCCAGGATCTTCGCTCATTGCAGGGGAGGTTGGACTAGATAACCCTTAAAGGTCCCTTCCAAGCCAAACTATTCTATGATTCTATGATCTTTCACCACTTCCAGGATGTTTCCTGAAGCTGGGATATTCATCTTGTGCTTTCTGGGCCTCTAAGCCCCCAGTTTTTCTAACCTAAGTAGTTTATGTGCAGAAGCACAATATGTGATCTGCATCATATTTGGCAGTTCTGACTCATGTTTCTGTATTAATTGGAGGATTCATAATGTTTCACTTTTTGCAACCTGTACCATTGGCAGCTAGCAAGTAGCAGGTTTGTCCTTGAGGGTTCAAAATTTCAGTTTTGGACAGCCACCGTCCCTCATACATGCACAGAATTAGCCGCCACCTTTCAGTATTTGCAATTTAAGCAGTTTTTTGCATACCACAGCCTCCTCTTCAACAGACTAAACAAACTCAGCCTTCTTGTCCTATCTTTCTAGGTCATGCACTCTCAGTATCTGACCACCTTTATTGCCCCATCCAGTTTCTCCACATCTCCTTTGTGCCAAATGTGGACAATATAACTAAGGGGAAGCCTGAACAGTGCTAAGTGGAAGGAAAGTGATAAGAACTTCCTTTAGTCAGCTTTCTAGTGGTTGCTGTGTTTCAGATTTGATATGAAAGGAATGTCAGTAATGCACATTGTGTTGGCCATTGCTAGGTGATGTTTATACTATTTAAGGACTATTTTCAGCTTCCCATAGGACTGAGAAGGAGCAGAGACAGAGCAATGGAATGACCAATGGAATATTCTGTACCATAGATGTAATGCTCAGTATATAAACGGGGGTTGGCCAGGGGCCAGGAATCTGCGATCACTACTTAGGACAGACTGGGCAACCAATTCACGAGGTGGAGAGAGTCACTTGTGTTGCATTACTTTATCTTGTATATTCTTTTACCTTTATTATTATTGATGTTTTCATTTTTCTGTTATTGTTCCATTAAACTAACCATTTATCTTAACCCACAAGGGTTGCTTTTTTCCCTTCCCTTTCCCCTTCTTTTCTCCCTCTTGTCCCTACCCTTCTGGGTGGTGAGGGGGAGAACTGTGGAAGCAGTTGCGTGGTCTTGGCTGCTGGCTGGGGTTACACCATGACAGTGGTCAAATACTGGAACAGCGTGTTCAGTGAGTTTGTAGACTCCATCCTCAAAACCCACATGGAAAAGGCACAGAGCAACCAGCTCTAGTTGACCCTGCCTTGACAAGGGGTGTTGTGCAAGGTGACCTCAGAGGTCCCTTCCAACCTGTTATTCTGTGTGATATGAAAACATACAGCTTTTCTAAGTAGTGTCCACCCTGTTGCTCTCCTGCTGTTGAATGTCTCTCCCTTACCCAGACTATGCTACTACCTGCAGATCCTTTGTATGTTTATAGAAGCAATTTACTACTCTGCCTTATATTCTACTCATGTATGATCACAGAAGGCTACTTTGTATTTTGCACTGTGGCAGAAAGAAATCCTCAAGCCTGACACTTATTTTGTCTTTTAACTCTCTCATCTTTAACTAACTGTGTAATGCATTAACTTGCCCTTCATTAATATACACGTGCTGCCACTGATTTCAGTTAATGAAGTCAGTAGTAGCTGAGAATTTTTATCCAAGGTTGTATTTAATGCCTCAGTCATTTAAACCTCTTATTTCAGTATTCATCTTCCTTAGTAAAGTGTCCACAAAGTTTCTGATCTTGTGAAAAATCCTGTTTCAGTGTATATACTCCACTCTCAAGAGCAGTTAGTCAGGCTGCTGTTAAAAATGTCTTACTTCTTTCGCTTCTCCTCCCCACCTGTTAATTCAGTGCTCAGCATCTTTTTATTGTACTGTGACCCCTCCTTATCATTCAAATGATAACGTCATATAGCTCAAAGAGGCTATTTTATAAGTCAGGTTATAACCAATTTGCAACTTGCATTTAGTAATAGAAATACGCCCCATGTAACAATTTAAGTCAGGTTGAAATAGAAAGTTTTATTTTTCTGATACTGTCCTGCCACATTGGTAGCATGATGTGATAGGGCACTTTTGTTTGATTACTTCATCCTGATTTTGGAACTCTCTTATGATACCCTTATAATATTTTGAAATGCTATTTGTTTGAATTTTGTTCTACAGGATCTTTGTGAAGTAGGAGATGAGCAAAAGGGCTTTTATTGTGTAATAGAAAGTATGATGACTTGGACAATCTATTCACTGCATTTGAAATCTATCTTTTTAGACTTGTGTTAACCTGATTAGGTGCAAGATGTCATAAGAGGAACCTGGTGTCGGTAACTCATGCTCAGTGTTGTCTGCCAAAAACAGACAATGCTTCAGTAGCGCTGTCTGAAAGCATCTGGGAGTAGTGGGGCTTACATATTCCATGGAAGCTGAGATTGCATCAGTATTACCTGCCTAAAGCTGTTGCTGGGATTTGAAGTGTCAGTGCTCAAAGAAACCTCCCCAAGTACTAGTATTTCCACTGTGAATTTCGGTTCTCATCTCATGAACTTGGTGCCTGTATGCCAGTTTGAGAAGCTGCATACAGAATTTTGAGATTGTTTGAGGAATGAAATCTAAATAAAATTGTCTTTGGTAGAACTAAAATCTCATTTTATTTGTAAATATTGAAACATAAACTCTTGGATATTCAGTCCTATATTTCATATGACATTAGGTGTCTTTTTGATTGCCATATAGTTGCTGAATAGTTATGTTTATATTTCCGTTCTTATTGGTTACATTTAGAATATGATTACTTTAGTGTAATGCCTTCCAGATTCCTGAACTTGATTTGCTGTGTCATCTACCTGAAACAAAATGTAATTGAATTTTGACTGCTATGACCAGCTGAACAGTTAATTGATTCCAAAAGATTATTTGAAGCTATAAATAAGATGCTACTGTAAATTGGAATAGAGAATTCTGCTGAACAGAAGTTGGAGTTATGGGTTCCATACATTTTTTTGCTCGTATATTACGTTTTTATACTTATTTTCTAGGTGTGAAAGCTGGCTTAAAACGAACGTACTCAGCTGTTACTCAGGATCACCTAGAAGTGAGCAACATGCCACAGTGGAAACCACTGCTATATGCTGTAGCATTTCTTCACACAACTGTTCAGGTTTTAAAATAAGTTTCTTTTCTTCTGTCATAAAGCCATGTTTTGTTTATTGATGCACCATGTTATTAAATGAAAAACATGTTTAATTGGAAATCCCATGTTGGTAAATTAACATAAATAAAATCAGAAAGAAAACTATGCATCTCTATTACTGCAGCTGCCTTAGAACTCCGCTCATGTTGATCTTGTACCCCCAACAGGCATGGTATTTCGAAGTGAAAAAGCACAGTCAACCAATGGTCAATTACTGTACTCTTCTGTTAAAGTCTTTGGGCATGGCTGTGTGATCTGTCTTTCAACTAACTGGTTTTTTAATAATATTTTAAATCATAAAAGCACATTAAAGAAATTTACAGCTTGGGTTGGAAAACCATAGTCTTAAAACTGCTGCTTTCAAATGAGAAGGGCTAAAAGGGCGAATATAAATCCTTCCTGCACTGAAACCTGTAGGAGGAAATGAAGGTGGAAGATGATTTTGGGTCTTGCCTTTCAGGAGTTCCATTAACGAAAGTGCTTTATGGATTAACCACAACTTTTCATCATTCTGTTGATAGATTTTGCAGTATCTTTAGCTTATACTTGGTGCATAGTTAATTTTACTCTGTGGCATCTGTGCGCTGGTATGTTGTGGTCCAATGGAAGGCAGTGGTATGCTTGTCTTTGGCCCATCACTTCTTTCTTGGTGGACGTTAAGAATGTTTAAATACCAGAAATTGGCCTAGCAACCACGTACTGCCAACTGCACCTGTAAATGATTCAGTAAGAACCAGCTTTTGCTACTTGGATCTGTACCATGCAGAGACATCAGTATTATGAATATACCTAGTCCATAGGAGGGCCACAGACAATGATCATGGCTGATGAGTCTGGACATCCTTTTATTTTTTAAATTGAAAAACTGTAGATCTAGACCCACAGATTCACTGCACTTAAAAAAGAGGATTTTTTCTTTGTGAAAATGTTAATATTCCTATTCTTTGTTCGTATCTCTCTACTGATGATGATAAATGAGGAAATATTAAACTACTTGATAATTAATCAACCATTTGGCCTGGTGTGTGTTAAGAGAAGAGTATTTTTTTAAAAACTGGTGAAATACAGCCCCAGCTGGACTACTGTATTCTTAGCATATTT
This sequence comes from Limosa lapponica baueri, assembly GCA_002844005.1. Classification (NCBI taxonomy): domain Eukaryota; kingdom Metazoa; phylum Chordata; class Aves; order Charadriiformes; family Scolopacidae; genus Limosa; species Limosa lapponica. The sequence goes on along the minus strand of KZ505645.1, from coordinate 1,692,065 downwards.
AATGTACTTTTCTGTAGTTAATGCTTTCTTCACAATTATTATCAATCAGGCTTTTACCTTTAACTCTACCTGTTTTACAGGAAAGACGAAAGTTTGGTCCACTGGGCTGGAACATTCCTTATGAATTTAATCAGGCAGACTTCGCAGCCAGCGTGCAATTTGTTCAGAATCATTTGGATGATATGGACATTAAACGTGGAGTGAATTGGAGCTGTGTTCGCTATATGCTTGGAGAAGTACAGTACGGTGGCCGTGTAACTGACGACCTTGACAAAACATTGCTGAATACATATGCAAGAGTGTGGTTCGGAGAGCATATGTTTAGTGAAAAATTTTGTTTCTACAAAGATTATGTTATTCCAAAAGGGAAAACAGTTGAAGACTATCTCCAGTACATAGAGCAATTGCCAGCGATTGATACACCTGAGGTAAAATATTGCAAACTATTAGGGGGATTTTTTGTCAGATAAATAATTTAATCAGGCATATTTTCCAGAGCCATGAATGTATATGTTAAGATTAGCAGGCAGACCATTATAGTGAGTATATAGTGTAGAACTGCTGACCAGGAAGAGGTAGATGAGGCCGCCTTCAAACAATTGGAAGAAGTCTCACATCCACAGGCCCTGATCCTCATGGAGGACATTAACGTCCCTGATTGTCTGCTGGAAGGGTGATACAGCAGGGTTCAACCAGTCTAGATTTCTTGATGAAGTAATGACAATTTCCTGGCACAGGTAACGAAGGAGCCAACAAAGAAAGGCACTTGGCTGGACCTGATACTTAAGAGCAAGGAAGAACTGGTCAGGGATGTGATATCTGGAGATAGCCTTGACTGCAGTGACAGTGGTGGAGTTCAGGATCCTAAGAGGAGGGAGCAGGGAAAAAAGCAGGACCACAGCCCTGGAGGGGCCAAGAGGCCTGAGTGGATGATCAAGAAGCTCCTAACTGAATTCAGACATAAAGAGGAAGTGTACAAGAGGTGGAAGCAGGGGCAAGTGACCCAGCAAGAGTATAGAGCTATTGTCCAATCTTGCAGGGGTAGGATTAGGAAAGCCAAGGCCAAAGTGGAGTTGAATCTGTCAAGGAGCATGAAGGGCAACAAGAAAGGATTTTATAAGTACATAAGCAGCAAAAAGATGACTAGGGAAAATGTGGGTCCATTGCTGAATGGGGCAGGAGAATTAGTGAGGAATGATACGGAAAGGGCTCAGCACCTTCTTTGCCTCAGTCTTTATCAGTAAAACTGGCCTCCAGGAATCCCAGACTCCTGAGACAAAAAGTCTAGAACAAGGAACGTATCCCTGGTGGAAGAGGACCAGGTTAGGAAGCATTTATACAAACTGGACATATGAACAAAACTGGGAGGGGTCATTGACATGCCAGAAGGCTGTGCTGCCATACGGCGAGACCTGGACAGGCTGGAGAGCTGGGCAGAGAGGAACCTGAAGAAATTCAACAAGGGCAAGTGCAGGGTGCTGCACCTGGGGAGGAATAACCCCATGCACCAGTACAGGTTGGGGGCTGACTTGCTGGAGAGCAGCTCTGAGGAGAAAGACCTGGGAGTCCTGGTGGACAATAGGATGACCATGAGTCAGCAATGTGCCCTTGTGGCC
>KZ505645.1:1673860-1689125 GCA_002844005.1 Limosa lapponica baueri | reverse complement strand
TGTGCTGCTATCCAGAGAGATCTGGGCAGGCTGGAGAACTGGACAGAGTGGAATCTCATGAAGTTTGACCAGGGGAGATGCATATTCCTGCATTGATTGTCCTGGTAGACAGCTGGTGCACCCTCACAGCAAAGAGGCCCACAGTATTCTAGGCTGCATTAGGAAGAGGGATGTGATCCAGCAAGTTGAGGGCAGTGATCCTTCCTCTCTACTGAGCACCAGTGAGACCATATAGGAAGTACTGTGTCCAATTCTGGGCTCCCCAAGAAAGATATGGACTTTCTGGAGTGAGACCAGAGCAGGGCCATGAAGATGATTAACAGACTGGAGCATCTGTCACATGAGGAAAGGCTGAGAGAGCTGGGACTCTTTAGCTCAGGCAGGATCTTATCAATGTGTATAAATGCCTGTTGGAAGGATGTAAAGATAGAGCCAGAGTCTTTTTGATGGTACCTAGTGAAAGAACAAGAGTTAATGGGCATAAATTAAACAATAGGAAATTCCATCTGACAACAACACTTTTTTACAGTGAAGGTGGTCAAGCACAGGAAGAGGTTGCCTAGAGAGGTTGTGAAGTCTCGATCTTTGTAGATATTAAAATCCCAACTGGACACTGTTCTGGACAGCCTGCTCCAGCTGACCATGCTTGAGCAGGTGGTTTGGATTAGATGACCCTCAGAGATCCCTTGCAAACTAAACTATTTTGTGATTTTGCGATTCAGGGATTGAGCAGGCATGTGAACTGAGAAATAATGACAATAAAAAGGCCATATGGTCTCATTTTGCAAATTATGATTGGGAGATTATTCTGGTTTCTGGATGTTGCCATGACTTGATAGGGTAGGGTGCAGGTTAGCTCCTGGTTGCAACCGCTTTTACCTGACCAAGTGTGTGTATACTGTAGTGGTCACATTAATTAGAGGACTGCAACTTTCTGCTCCCTCTAGTACAGGCACGTGTGATGAAGTTAGTTAAAACTGAAACAGTCTGGGTTTTTTCTCATTGCTATTAAGTTGATAAATGCCTTTGGAGTTAAGTTCTATTAAAATTAAATGGACAGGACTGAACAGAAAAAAATAGTTTTCTGTTACTGATAATGTGCTGGCTAAGAGGGCAAGAAGATTCCAAGGTCATAAAATAAACTTGAAGTTTTGAACCTCTGAAGGTAGTAAAAGCAGAATGCAAGGGTATTTGTGCTGGCAACGATGCACCTTTTCCAAGTGAGGGTAAATGCAGCCATGATAATGCACCAGTGGGATCCATTTGAGCCCAGCTCATGAAGTGGTTCCTATCTGTGTATGAACCTTGACTCTTATCAGATTTCAGGTGCTACTTTCTTGGATCTGCTCTTCTAAGCACTTGGGAACCTATCTAACAATGCTGCAATGTATTTTTAAAGTATTTTATTGCCTGTAAAAAATCTGTATGTATGGTTTGATGTAGGGGAATTTTACCTTTGACTTTTATGTAAATAGGATCAAGTTCAGGAATGCAAACATCTTTTTCTCCTTCGCATTTTCACAGGTTAGGAAAAAAGCTATGACTTTGTTCTGTCATTCCGAAATCTGTCAAATTGCTCATGGAAACCTTTAACCTTTTAAGCTTCCAGTCTTCTTTGTTCCACAAAGGATATTGTGCTCATCAAAACAGTGTATCTTTGTTTCCTCCTCTTTCCATTTTTGGTTAAGAAAGAAAGACTGAATAAGTCTGCTGTATTCTTACTCTTTTGATGAAATTTCAATCTCTGATCAGAATAAACACTGACTTCTGAAGAGGGCTATTGAACTCAGAAATCCCTTTGAAAATGACTTTGATTTCAGAAGGGTATAGAGCTTTAGCAATTGGTTTTGAAGGTTTACCAGGCTAAAAAAAAAAAGAAACACAGAATTCAACATCCCCTTTTGAATCAAAATTCCCAGAGATTTTGGATCAAAAAGAATGAGAAGTTTGGCTGTTTGAATAATTTTTGATTCATTTACAGGACATGCAGGACACACAGGACACTGGTCAACTGATTGCTTTACTGCTCTGGTTTCTTTGTTCATATTCCTTCATACACCACTTGAATAAAAACATAGGACCAGTGTAAATGTAGAATATGAAAATATGAAAAACATGTAAAATGTAAAATATGAAAATGTGAAAAATTAGAAATGGAAGTTTGCTTGGCTTTGGTGCTCAGTTTGAGGGCAAGACTTCCTCATTGTTGGATCAGTGGTTCAAATTTTGTAAGAGACAGTTAATAGCTATAATTTAATGAAGGCTTGTGAAATAAGTCACAGTACAATTCCTCCTGAAGAAGAGTTGCAGTTGTCAACCTGGCAATTACAGACTTACTGATATTTCAGTGGAAGTTTCTGAGAAAGCTATTATCATTCGGACAAAGGGCAGCTTTGCAGTAATTCGGTGCTAGCTGTATCTTAAATAAAGTAATTCCATTTCAGAAGAAGGGGAAGTAAGGAGTGGGAGACCTAAACCAAAAATAGCTATACCATAAAATACCCTGAATATATTAACAGTCATAAAATCTTCACGTACTTCGAATATGGGCAGTGTTTTATTCACTGTGCTGCATCCCTTATAAACCTAAGAAACTGAGTAAAACAAAATGTGCTAGAAATGGCAATGGGTCTGATTATTAGGGGCATCAACTTAAGCTGGTACAATAAGCAATAGATCTGTGGAGACAAAGAGCTAGTGGGGAGGGGTCAGTGTCCACATATGACATGTTTCCCAGAAGCTCTAGTCTGATGCTTTGGAAAGAAATCAGCCTGTACCCCCTGATAGCACTGCACAGCATGATCCAAAGCCTGCTATGTGAAGATAATCAGAAGATCAGTTAAAAAAACCCCACTCATATGAATGAAAATGCCATTATATATACAGCCTATGTTAATGTTTTAGGGTAATTTAGGCTTGGTCCTTGGCAAGTTAAACGAGTTTACTTCCACTGACCTATTCATATCTATTTTTTTGTAGAGCTGAGGATTTTCTTCCTTGTTTTTACATTTTCATGGATTCTTTAATTGATATAAGTGCTTTTTTTTTTTTTTCTATTTTTTTCCCTTTTGCTTTAAGGTATTTGGACTTCACCCTAATGCAGATATAACTTACCAGACTAACCTGGCTAATGAAACATTAAGTACAATAGTGAGCATCCAGCCCAAAGACAGCAGCACCGGAGGAGGGGAAACCCGAGAAGCAGTGGTGCAGCGTCTTGCTGATGAGATGCTAGAGAAGTTACCTCCAGATTATAACCCTCATGAGGTATACGCTGTTTTATAGATATAGATGTTGTATGAATGTATGTATGTTTTATGAGTTTTATTGTGCTTCTTAAATTTAATTGGCTTGTGTTTTAAAAAGCTCTTAAAATTATGCATAGTGTTCTATAAATCTGTTTTGGTTTATTATCTAAAATATTCCTACATCAGAAACATACATTTCAAATGCCATAGTCCACTTAATTAGTCACCTTAACTCAGAACAGCCATTAGAGACTTCAGAAAGTTCTTGCCATCCTTAGTACCATAGAGAAGGACACCAGTGCCTCTTTCTGAAGAATCAGTAATCTTACAGTGGTTAGAGCTTTCAATTTACCTACTCTTCTTATGATACCACCATTATGAATAATGAATTTTACCACTGAGCTTTTCATGCCCCAGATTTTCTGGAGTTTGAGCCATAACAGATAACACTACATTTTTGATTAACAATCTCATTAAACGGAAAAATCCAGCAGAAAGCACTCTTGCATCAGTTTGTAAGTAGGATCTTGTGTTTTGTCATGTGTTTCATGAACAGTAACTGTTGAAAACCCCTCATTTCCACAATTTCATTATTTACAATTCTGGTTTGCACCGGTAGTGCTTTTGTGCCCTAGTTGCACTCCAAGCTTGTGGACTGTCCAGTATTCAGTATTGCAGCTTGTTATGTTATACTTTTTTTTTTTCTCTGGCCAATTTAGAATGCTGACTTAGGTTACAACCAATAATCTTGGGACCCTGGTAATATTTCCTGTCTTCCGTTCTACTATTTATCTCAGATTTAATATGTCTTGCATATAAAGCCTCTTCTGTGCTGTCATAATTCAACTCAGAACAGAGTAAAGCTTTTTCATGGAACTAGTTTCTTCTAGTTTTATTCAGCTCCTTAGAATTTTTTTTTTAATTTGCAATAGCAATCAAGTACTGAATGCCTGAGTAGCATACATGATTTTGCCATATTTGTAATAAGTGTATTGAGCTAATTTTTTCAATATATTTGCTAAATCCTCCAAAGGATTATTTCTTCATTCCCTTGTTAAACTGCCAACTTTTTTCCTCATGAAGAATTTGTAATACTTAGAAGACATTAATAGTACTGGACTTTATATTGTAACCAGAGGGTATTCTTGCCCTCAGATTTTACCCCTGGGAAATTTGTGCAGTGCCTTTTAGTCTTGTAAAATGCACACGCTTTTTTAATCCAAATTTCACTTCTAAATGGTTTGAACAAATACTGTTTTTCTCTGGCATTTCTTCTGTTTAATCTTGGTCTCATTCGCTCTCATTCCTTCTTGGTTTATTCACTCAGGTTATCCACAAAAAACACACATAGACCAGGCTTCCTCTTTTCAGTCACTTCCTCAAGTGTCTTAGCTTTAGAGACAACCAGTTATGGAACCAGGAGCTATAGTTAAAGAGTCTGGAGGGTTTATTTTGGAAGTTCTAGCCTTAACTTTTCTCTTAACTTGTCTCTATTTGACTCCTGTATTTGGGTAAAACACATACTTCTCCATGTGACTGTATAAAAAAAATCACCACCAATTGTTTTCATTGCTGTTTCACTCATCATCTAGGGGTATGACAAGCTATTATCTTTTCTTGTGATCTGCCAATCATACATGCAGGTTTTTGTTTTCTTATAAGCAATCACCTTAATGATGCTCACAATTAGACAGTTCTTTGCTTCTGTACCACTTCTCTGAGCTTCAAGAAAACCTCTTCTGCTTCAATTTGCTTCACAGTTGTTCTCTTATGATTCAAGTAAGGAGAATCATGTTTGTACAGGATAAACTAGTATTTAATACTTTTGTATCAGCTTGCTCCCTGCCTCTCCCCCTGCTTTGTTCTTACAGGCACAGTCAGAGGATGTCCTGTTGGATCTACCTTTCCCTCTGTATTTCTTGTAAATGTTTTTGAGCTCAGAATATAAATTTGTTTCATTCTTTTATCAATTAAGTGTAGATATCACCTCTTCCTGGTGATTTCTAGTTTTTTCAGGCTCTGTACATTTTGATTTGTGAGTTACGCTTCTCTGATTAATCACACCATTCTATTTACACGCTGTTTCTTGAGTCCACATTACTGATGGATGACATGGTAAGTTTCCACAGAACCAAAAATTACACTTTGTTTCTGTATCATGGCAGTCATTCCTTTGCTCTGAGTATCTGCAGAGCATCCTCTGGTTGTTTTCCAACAGTTCATCAGTAATAATGTGTTCTTTGGCTGTGTCAGCTGCACTACAACTTCAGATTTTACTTCTGCAGTGTTATGAGAGTTGGCATTAGTTCTTGCAGTTCCTGATTCTTCAATATTTCCTTCCTCATTTTGCCTAATGGATTTACCCTTTCTCGCATTCTCTAGATCTTGGAACTCAGTTGGGTCTTTACCAATGCTTTCTTTGGTGGCGGGGAATTTCCCTTTTCTGCCATTTTCTGCCCAGTTCCACCTCTTTGCTACAGTTGTTTATGGCCCAGGAGTGTGGCTACTCTACACAATAAGAAAAAAATCTGTATCAAATGTGTTTCTCATCTGAACTGAAGTTCTGTTATTCTGGAACCTCTTAGAAGGGCTGGAGATGGCAGAATTAAACTAAAGAAAGCTACATTTTTAAATGAAAGTTTTCATGAACTGACAAAAAAAGAATGCCTAAAAAAAAAAGAAAAAAGAAAGAAAAAATATTACGTTCACTAACATATAACCAAGAGTTTCATTAGTCAGAGCAGAAGAAAAGGGAGAGATTAGATGTTCTCTGAGGGAAAAAGCAACAGAATTTAACAGAAGCTACAATATAATAAGCAAATGAAATTAGGCTTGGAAGTATAAGGAGTGAAATGGATTAAGTAATTACTTCCTGTGATATCTGAAAAAAAGGGAATGAGATGAGTTCTGCTGTTTGTCAATTTAAGTCAACATTTGGTCATTCAGGACATTATCACCTATATTCAGGACATTATTACCTACTAGATGAGTTTAACAATCCTGAAACAAATAGAACTAATATACTAAATTGTAAGAGACTGAGGGAATGTGTCAAAAAGAGTTCCTGTGCACGCCTCATTGGATAAGAGCAGTAAAAGGAAAAACATTCATTAGTCCTAGCAGTGCAGCTTGGATTTGCTTTTAGTAGAAAATTGAGCTCCAGTAAAGCCATGATGTGGTAGTCTTTGGAAATCAAGTTATAGAGATACTATCAGTGGAGAAAAGGAACAAAAAAATTAGGAAACAAATGAAGGTAATTAAAAGCAAATACTCTTCAGGGAAAGTGGCAGGTGCCTTTGCTATCTTTGATCAGTTCTTCTGTCTCTCTTCAGCAAGTGTGGAGTGAATTTGATCAGAGTTAAAACCCCAACAGACTAGGTTAGGGACGGACGGTACTGAAACCAATTATTTGCTGACATTCAGAGCTCCAGATTGTGCTTTCTCTTGATACATTGTGAATCCAGAGAAAATTCAGGCTGCCACACAGAGGCCTTCATTTCTCAATTATCGGCCTTTGTTAATGACTTTGGAACCAACAACTTTCAAAACAGGGCAAATGCTTTACCCTAGAAGATAAACTGCTTCTTTTGTTGTTGTGCTCTTGTAATGCTTCCTCTCACCGGTCGAATAACAGACTCAGTGTCCACCCAAAAGACTATAAACAAAACAAGTCACCTTTGCATGCTTTATCAGACTGCAGCTTGACACAGGTGATGGAAAAGCAAAATAAAGCTTCCCCCTGACCTAAAACTGTCTTCATTTTTCTTACTCCAAAAGCAGAGGCAGAGTAAGCGTTCTGCTTTCATAACCCTTTTTGCTTCTGGGTGTTGGTAAAATGATTAGGTCCAGTCAGTCCATGTGAGTGAAGACAGGTGCAAGAGTGAACGTCAGCCTGTCACACTCAGAGGTTTATAATGAAAATGATCCTTGCAGCTTGAAAAACAGCTTCCTAGGGAATAGACATAGAGGCATTCCAAAGATACTGCACTTTATTGGAGGTTGGCTTTTGACATAAGTAGCAATAGTTTTTTTCCTTAAATTTTTTTGGTAGTATTGATTTCACCTTCTCCTCCACTAAGTCTATGACTACATTAGCAAGTTTTGCATGGGAACAGGAGCTCATCTGGGGCTTTGTTCTAACTCTAGTCTGGCCTGTAGGCTGAACACCCATTAGTGGCTGGAGTATGTTAGACTCCCTGAAGTGTACCTTTTGGGTTAGATTAAGTTGAAGCTAAGCCAGTTTGTGCACCTGGAGTCTACATTTCAACGTAGGTTTTTTGCTACAAAAAAAAAAATCAGGATCTGAACTGAAACACTAACATAGATACTTTTTAAGGTGTCTCTGGTTTACTTACCAACCCTACCAGATATGGTGATCATCAGCTCTTGAGCTGCAGCTATTTTCTACGTATTTTATTGCTTGCTTCCTTGTATGCCACAGAGAGGTGATCCTTGACACCATTTGAAAAGAGCTTTGACTTGGACCTGGCCTGAGCTTGTCTTTCTTATTCAGGCTTCTTATTTAGACCATCTCACAGGGTGATGGACTTCCCATTTCTGCTGACAAAGAGTATAGCAAGTAGGCAAGTCTAATTGAAAATGATAGCATTTACTGAAAATGATAGGTGGTTACTACTACAGTAACTTGATTACTGATCATTAAATGACATGAGTTCAGCAACTGCTTTTCTGCTGAATGTCCTGTAAAGTATGTGGTGACAAAGGAGTTGGGTACCTGAGGACAGCTAAAAAATGTGCATAGAGGAATCTGACAGAGTAGAGATGTGCATTGCAAAATCATGTAGGCAAAGCTATTAAGATTATGATTTTAGTTGCTCCTTTCTTAAATCACCTTGTTTTATGTTAGATGACAGCTGTTTGCATAATGAAAAGGAGATATTGTAAGTGGGCTTTATGGAATTAGTATATTAATCTCAGAAAGGCTATTTTGGTTAGTGAGTTTTGTCTTTTGGGGGTTTTTTCTGTCAGTCGGGATCCATCTCTTTATGTCATAATAAATACAGCACTGGAAGTAAGTAATCTGATTGCTTGATAAGAATTCTAACACAAAAGCAGTCAATCATACCTCAGAGCTGGTATTTAAAACTAATCTTAATAGTAAGATTTTCAAGAAAGGCGCTGTGTTATGCCTAGTAAATCTCACTGCAGATAAGGTTTGGTTTGTATACAATAAAGTAGAAAGTATGTAATTTTTTTCAATTTTCATATCTGGTTGTGCTTGGTGGTCCAAGCTGAGTGCTGTTAACATATCTAGGATTCATTAACAAATTTCTGCATTATTAGTTCACTCCATTATTCAAAACATTACAGCTATTTTTGTAGGTACATGAAAACAAATGAGAAGAATATTTAAATTCTGAGAACTCACTAGTTAATCAAATTGTATGATTATCAGTATAGTAATATTTTAGAATATTTATTTCATCTTCTTTTTGTAGATTCATAAACATTTTGGAAAATAACCCCCTTAACAACATCTTCCATACAATTTTTCCTCAAACAGGAGAAATTCTTCCTCTAAATGATCCCCAAAAGGAACACAAACTTTGTAGACTAGAAAAATGTGTATTTCTTATTTAAAGGATAAAAACATGGAGTATGTTCTATATAATTCCTTTCTAATTAGCGGCATGCACTAGACTTCTAAGTATTCTGGAAAAAAAATTCAAACTTTTTCTTGCTTTTTTGGCAAGAGGGGGAATTATTAATTCCTGTGAAATTGTCAGAAATTTCTGGATTTTGTATGAAGAAAATCAGAATACTTCATTGTGTAAATTTTCCAAAAAGAGTTTATTATCTCAGTTCTAGTCTTGTGATAGCTGATTTTATTAGTTTTTTTCTCTTTTATTGGAAGAAACATTTAACTCAGTCTGTAAAATGAACTGTCACACTGCAAAGCATTAGCATAATTGGCTGGCACCTATTTCTTGGACATTCTGTCTGACAAACTCATGGGTCCTTGTGATTAAAAGACGATGAATAACCTTGCTGATAGCTGTCTCCCAAGGAGCACAGCATACGAAGTTGAAAAAGAGTATTTTATTTGGCTTAGAGTTAAAACTTGAGAATTGGAAATTGTCAAAGCATTTACTCATTTATACTAGCAATTATAACCCTCAACTACTATATTACATTCATCTTGCAGAAACTTACTATTCAGTGTAATAATAATATCTTTAGTAATGTTTACTGTGTGTATATAATGTGTAGTATACATAAGAATGTATACAATGAGATATATGGGTATATCTGGAACAACACAAAGCAAAATCCAGTGGACTTCTGGCCTTGATGAAATAGCATGCATTATGCAAAACTTTGTGGCTTCTACTTGCTTGCAGCAGAATTCCAAGGATATTCTGCTCTTTGAAAGAATAGACTTTGCAACTCTTTCGGAATCTTTTTTTAGTAAGCTCTTAAATTATTTTAGCAAACTGATCCTATGGGCCAGCTCTTTTATGATAAATTAATGGTCATATAGGTATCTGGATTTAGGATCTTGTTTTACTGTATGTGATCTCTTTTTGGTTCCAGATTTCCCTTGCAGAGGGAAGGAGTCAATGTGGCAAAAACCAGGGTTCAGGCTGCTTCGGTGTGAAAGATGATGCATGTGGCTGGGTGGTAGCAAGTACAGAGAAAAGTCCATTGGCTTTCTGAAAGCTGAGTCATAGTGGGCAAAAACACCTGAAAGCCTTAGAAATCAAGAATTCTGGTGCTATGTGAGGTATAGGCACCATGATTTCTGTGTGTGCCGCTGAATCCTCTCTCATGCACTGTTATATACAGTGATCTTTGATATACATGGAACACACAGTCTATGTCTGACGCCTATTGTATATGCATCATATGCTGAAGTGAGGCAGGGAATGCTTTTGCTACTGTTACTGTCACATGTCCTTAAGTAACATAGACAACTGATTCCATTTTGAAAATGTTCTCTGTTGAATATGAGTGAAACTGTTATCCTTAAAAATTAAGCAGGCCCAAAGCTTCTACCTACAAAATGGTGCACATGATGGTGTAACAGAATTCTGTGGCATTTACATTATTCCTGGCAATCTTGCCTCTCTTGTAATGCATCCAGGAGCACATTGTCTTACGAGTGAGTCACATGCTATTGGAAGTAGCAGCTTTTATCTATCATTGTGCTTGTTAAGTAAAACTCCATTTGTAGTATTATTTCAACTCAGCAGGCCAAGAAGGGGTGAGAAAGTTCACCCAGCACACTTTGGAAATCTGGAGAAGTTACTATCAAACATGCTTTTGTATAGCATGTGATGCTTTGTTTTTTTTTAAGAACTAAGACCCTGCAGCCTAACAAGGACTGAAGGAACTGCTGTGCCCTTTCAAAAAGAGGGAACTTTCCCTCTTTAAAATGATGGAGGAGCTCCTTTTGGTAAGCTAATGAGTCACACTGTGCTAAATCTTACAGTTGGCACAGGACTTGCATGGCCATCTGTTACATAAAAGTTTCTTTTCTCAGGAATTATGTGATACAATTGAAAAAAACGTCCTTTTGCTTTCAAAAATTATTGCATGGGAAACAGGAGATTAAATTTTATAATCGTTGCACTATTCTTGTTTAGGTGAAAGCCCAGCTTCAAAAGATGGGGGCCGTTCAACCCATAAACATATTTCTCCGTCAAGAAATTGACCGCATGCAACATGTTATATCAAGAGTTCGAACTACACTGACTGATCTCAAATTGGCCATCGATGGTAAGTTACAATATTAAAAATCACGCTAATTAAGATGCAATATTTATTGCTAGCAGTTGCTTATGCTATATAACTAAATACATATTTTGCCTCCTTACCTCCTTTTCTACCTCTTCCTCTTTTGTTCTCCTCCTCCCCCCATTTTTCTCTTTTTCTCTCTCTTTATTATACGATCACTAATTCTGGCCCTTAAGGCATCCTGACTGCATCTCTAAGGACACTCTGCCTTAATTTATTCTGTATGCATTTGCTCCAGTATTGCAGTTCATGTCCCACAGTGCTACTACACTTCTGTGATTCTCTCTAGGATCTCTACAGAGCTCAGAGGAGCTAGATTGCGTGATTAGGTCCACAGGTCATGTGCCAGAGTCATTTATGAAATTAAGCTGAGACATAATGATATAGAACAAGGTAGAAGTGTTGCTGCTAAGTAATTGAGAGACAGGGTACTCAGGAGGCCAGATGGTAAAGACTCTAATTTAAGCATGAGATTCACAATGTTCATGAAGCTAGTTATACCAAATAGGATGTCTCTAAATGGAAGCTGAAGTGAGTGTGAGTGCCAGTCAAAAGAGAATGATAGAGTTCTGCTTTTAGCCATCACAGGATGGTAAGTAATAGCACCCCGTACCTCTCACAGACAGGAGTATTTGGCTGAAAGTTATCAGTGGTGAAGGTAGTTAAGATAAACCAAGGGTACTGGCTACTAGAAGCAGATGGAAAATTTGATCAGAAAAGGAGTGAGGAAAAAGAAGAGATGATGATGTTACTGTCTACTTTGGTTTTCACTTCCCATTTTGCTCATCTGCAAGAGTTGAAATATCCAAGAATGGAAGTATACCGTTGCTCAGCCAAGCTTCTTGAATTAACAACAAATGAAAATGAAGCAGGAATGGCTTGGTTCCACTGCTTAAGATCTCACTCAAGTCTGCGGTTCTCCGGTGGAGAGGCAGAAAATATCTGAGATCGCAAACTGTCCCCAGAGGGAGAAGGTTAGAGTGCCTCAAAAGTCCCTTCTGATATAGGTGATGGCAGTACCGTGATCTGTTTTACTGGCATTTTCCAGTCTTTTGACAGTAAGTCTTTCATGAAGATAGATTTTTTTAATTTGTATTTTTATTACGTAAGAATCAAAAGGGATTTTTCCCTATCATTTGTGTGATTCACCACGGCAACAATGCATGCTTCAGAAACATCATGCCTACAATCTGAATCTAGGAAAGAGGTTCATAAATGTGCCCAAGGCTAATTAGCTTCCATATCGTATAATAACCTATGCAAAGATCAAGCTTGAAGAAACAATTGTCCTCTGTTTCAATACTGAGCTGAAAGTTCCCTTTTATATGTGCATAGAGTCCCTTTTCAAGTAAATTAAAATAGTGCTTTCCATCCAGGAAAGTATTAATCTTTCCTTGATTGTGACAGATAAATTTGAAGTCTCAAAATGTACAAAATTCTGCAGAGGAATGGATGAATAACATAATTTATTTGCACTTAGTATTCAGTTTCACAGTGAGCGCAGTCCTCTACCAGGTGTTTAATCAAGTTAATGCTGTAACTTTTGTACAATCCTCTAAAACATTATAATTTTCTTAGGGACAAGCAAGTTAAATATAGTGAAAAATTGCTCTGAAAACAAAATTGAATGTATAGTTAACAATAACGATTAATGGCTTCTGGCAGATTCATGATACATCAAGTGCATGTGATAGACTGTTAATTAGGGGATGGAAAGAGGCACTCTCTCTTGCCACAGCAAAGGGGAAAACCCCAAACTCTCTCATACTAGATTCTCCCCCAAAACTAGTCAACTGTAATTTCAGATCATCTGATGGGCTTCTTTTTCTTTACAATGCGGTAAACTGATCTGCCTGCTGAAACAGGTCTTGTGAATTTTGGCATCTGCCCTGGTCAGGCGTCTGGCTCTGGCTTCATGAACCTGTTAAGGCCTGAGCACCCACTTATAGCAGATCTAAATTTTCAAATTTTGTGTTTAAGAATATAGCGCATCTTCATGTTGTGTCATGTGAAGGAGGTCTGAATATTTGTTTCTACAGGTTGGATGTGAATAGATGGACCTTGTCATTTTACTGTTGCTCACTAAGCTGTATTCGAGGTAATATAAAGCCCTCCTCAGTGAGAGCCCACATGCAGCTGAACATGAGGGACGTTGAGGGAGTTAGCACAGCCAGTTTTGTCCCTCTGTCCAGAGGGCAGATTAAGCAGTGTTCAGGTTTTGGGAGGGGTGAGGATGCTCATCATGTTGTCCAACGTGTTTGTTGGCAGCTGTGCCCCACAAGCCTGCCTCTCTACCAATAAACTTTGCTGCCCGGAGGGATACTTTTTTTGGATCAAATTGTAATTAGGTTGTAGCTGCACTTTGTACTCTCAGTTATGTCCCAACTACTAGTTCTGTTTTAATTACTTATTGATTGCCCAGAATTTATTTCACAGTTGGTATAATACAGAGCTTCACATAAATCAGAAAACAGCAATGACGACTGTCCTCTCAAGTGACCTAAATAGAGGCAATGTTCCAGATAGAAAAATCTGTTAAAAGATGAGGAAAGAGCTGTTTTCTCATCCTTTCATCTGGGCAGCAGTAAGACATGGGGCCTGAACCAAAACTCCAGATCCCAATGGATTATAAACATGCAGATTTTGAGCCCCTGGCAGAAGGTGACCATATTCTTTGTAGGGCAGTATACGAGCAATAGAGTTCCTGTGTACGTGCCTTATCTACCTCTTGTGTAAGTGTAAATTGCCTCTGGCATAGAATACTAATACCCAGCCTGTTTGTTGGGGAACAGGCACTTCAAATCCCCTCTCCCACTAATGAAGATTGTGTCTTTAAATGCAGTAAAATCTAATGATCCATTCAGTTATTCCTTATCTCTTAGAGTTTGTTTGAGTAGAGGGCAACTGAATGTGGCCTATCTGTGAGATTGAGGGTGGTTCTCTTCATTTCTCCATGCACTGAAGTAGGAGTGGTAAGCATTTTGATGGCACCCTGATGTGTCTTCTATCATTGAAGAAAATGAGAAGAGAAATTCTGTGGGAGTTCTCTCTAGTCCCCCTTGAGTGGCTTCATTGAATCTCAGCAGTGGAGCATGCTTGTAGTGGCATTGAAAGTGGATATTGAATTCTTGGCAATGGAAATAAGCACAGCTTTTAATTTAGTTTTATTTCCTGATTTTTTAAGCCTACTTAATATTCAGTTTATGGGCTTGTCATGAAAGAAAGAAATGTTTAACTCATTTATTTATGAGTATATCTAGATTCTACTTTGGTGATTAAACTGCATCCACTTGGCATTTGTTTCTGGTACCTTGTGGCTTTGTGTTTTCAAACTAAACCTTTGGAAGTGCCCACTTCATGAACAAGTGAAGGCCATACAGGAAACCTTGGATTTGTTATCCTTTCATGTCATATACGTGCCACATGATCACAGAACTCCCGCTGCTATTTGTGCAGTACTTGGAGAGTTAGGAGGGAGAAGTCCTTTTCCTGTTAACATATCTCCTGAGAATATAGCAATCCCTCTAAAAGCTTTTACATGACTTGTAATGTGTAAAGATTTGTTTCCACAGGCCCACAGTTTTTGTTCCTTACATTTTTCTTAGTACTTGCAAGACAAGCACCGTGCAAATACGTATGGGAGCAATAAGGCCAACAGAGAAGGCAAAGAAGTGGAATAGAAATAACTGTTTCAGAAGTCATCATGGCATTTGTCATGGAAAAGCTCTACCAGGCCTAAGCAAACTTTCCACTGCAACTACAATATGGCACCCCTCATGTTAAAAAGCTAGTGTATTTTCGTGCACGTAATGCACACCTACTTGCATAGGACTTGAAAAAAATCACAGATTGCTCTTATCCTACACTGAAAGAGAGGGCAATCAGAGCTTTTGGAATAATAGGATCAGGAACAAGGATATTACCAAGGGGAGATGGGACTTTACTAATTGTCTTCTTTTTAGCCACACGGATGTATACCATGTGCATGTTCTTTGAATGACGCATAGGTTATATGCATGAAATCTAATTTTAGCTCCTCACCATCCTTATACTGCATGGCTAACCAGTGTGTTGGCCTTAGGTGTTTCACTGAATTGAATTTCACTGAATTTTTTTTAAGGTTGGAAGGGACCATTTAGATCATCTTGTCCAACTCCCCTGCTGAAGCAGGATTGCTTAGAGAATGCTACTCAGGACTGCATCCAGGCGGGTCTTGAAAATCTCCAAAGAAGGGGACTCCACAACCTCCCTGGGCAGCC
>KZ505645.1:1652472-1673255 GCA_002844005.1 Limosa lapponica baueri | reverse complement strand
AAGAATGAGGAAACGATTCACTATTTTTTTCCAACTTAGGATACCATGATCTTGACAGTAGTGTTTGCATCATATTGCTGCAAGGAATTTCTGTTCATTTTATGTAGCACCTTGCAAGAGGGATATAAATGAATTCCAAAAGAGGTAGCCAGTAATTTATTCTAATTTATGTGACAAAAAACTGAAGCTCAGGAAACTAGTCTTGCCAGAGTGTACAGGAAAGGTGATTTCCCATGAAAGGACGGAGCATGGACTCATTCCCACTGGCTGGCTAGGTTCTGTTTTCACTTGTAATGCTTTAAGACTGCTAACTAACACAATTTTGGTTTGGCCTGCTGACAGTGGTAATAGATGTCTGGACTGAAAGTTCTTGGGCTCTTACCTTGCTGATTCTTACCGTGTGTGTATGTAAGGCTTGTAGGGATCATCTGTGTATTCCACTTTTGGACGAGGATTTTATTTGAAGATGATTAAGAGCATTCAGTGAGGGTATTAATGGAATGTAACAATGGGGAATTCATTCGAGGAATGGAGGGGATGAGTCTAGCGTATCTTGTGGCATAGTCACTCTTGACTCAGCAGCTCTCATCCCTTATTTACTTCTCATCCTGAGAAGGATGCCAGAATGTCTCCTGTTGTCTTTTACAAAGTGTGGCATGTTATTTCTGTACTTCTTAATAACTGTTATGTCTGCTTGCCACGATGCTGGCCAGGACAACTATTTAGAAAAACACATTGCACATTTAGGGCAAACTGCAGAAAATAGTTTAGCTGCCTATTCTATTGCTTTAGCTCAGGGTAGTGATTTGTATTACTTTTTGGGGGGTGTGCATCGATTTTAATCTTCAAATTATTGCTTTGAAATTTTCATTTTTTGTTCTTTGGTGCATGTAGCCAAGTGGATTTAGTACTGGAGATGGTAAGTTTTCAGAAAAATTTGCAAGGTTACTTTCAAATTGCCTTCTTTCTGACTTAAAGGAATTAGCTGTTGCAGAGAATCTGGGATTTGTGTGCTCTTCTATGTGGAAAAATTGCATGCTACTCAAGTTTCTCAGTTCCTTTCATCTCTCTTGACTTGAAGAATTAAATCAGAGGATTCTGCGCTAGAAAAGGAAGGTAGAAAACAAACAGAAAACAGAACAGGGCAAAGATTAGGTGCAGCTGGAGAGAATACCACAGTCTACAAGTCAAAAATGGAGAGATTGTTGTGCATTGAAGGGCTTGGCTGCCTGATTTACTCTTCCTGTTCTGGAGACCAGGAGCAAAAGGAGGTGATAAATTGTTGAGGTCATTGGGATTAAAACAGCATACTGGAGTTAAATGAGCTTCTGAGCAGTTCCTGGGAGTCATCTCCAAGTGCTGAAGTGCCCAAGTGCTGCAAGTGAAGAAAGAGGGAAATACCCAAAGATCTGCCTGAAGCAAAGAAGTTAACTTCTTTAAGCACAGAAGTGGCAGTCACTGAACTAGCAGAAACTTACTAAAGCTTGCAAAAAAAAGATTAAGTTCTAGGTATGGGGAAACATATATTAGCTTTTATTGTTTTTATCTAGTACTCTGTATACCTTGTGCCTTTGGGTGGAATAATAAAAAATGCACAAGGGAAAGCACAAGCAAGTCAGCTGTTGCCATAAGGCAGAAAGGGAGGAAAGCTTATGAAGTTATAAGCAAGTTTGGATTTTATCTTCAATATGTTCATCAAAGAAGAGGGAGTTGCAGTTTGGTGGTGGAGGCAAGGAGTGACTGGTCCAACAACAAACCTGGTTGCTTGGGAGGTAAACTTGAGTGGGGATTAAAGGCTGAAAGTATCAACTTCTGTAGCTGCAACTGTGACAGTCAAGAATGGATTGATGCTTTCACAGAGCTTTTTCCTCTGTGTACTGTTAAGGCTAGCTTAACAGACTCATTGTCTAGCAAGTATCTTCCTCAAGGGATAGTCTCCAATCCTATTATAATGATGTCAGCTATTGGCAAATTGTACTTGATGGAGAAACTAGCTTCTTCTCATCTCATTTATATCCTACATAATTATTCTGGTTATTCATGATTCACATCTGTGCCTGTGGGAAGAGAATCAGTCAGTGGATTGAGGCTTTTTTTTGGTTCATGCTGGAGTTTAAGATCCTTCCTTTGTTCCTAACTTTATCCACTGATTTAAATGAGATAGATGTGTTTTCTAGTCCAGGTACGGGCTTTCCTAAATGTGAAATTCAAATTCCACATTTTTTGAATTCAGCTTGTGGTAGGTATGGTAGTGAAAAGGGGCAACTCTATGAAATAATACAAGGTCCATTCTAAGCATTGTATCTGTTGAAGAGTCACCCTAAACCCAGAACAATTGAACAGACTATTTATTTTAATTCATAATAAAAACTAGTTATTCTTGGAACTGAGTAGCTTTATTTGGCTTATTCACTACACAGCAACTTGATAGATTTAGATGTGGTTTAGAAGTGAGACAGTATAAATTTAGGGCAATAAAAAAGGGGAATCCTAATTTCCAAACGGTGTATTCAGTGCAGACAGTATGGTTACAGTACATACTACTTTTGAAGCATGGAAATACCCTAATGTCTTTAACTGACCTGACCTTTCATCAGTCATTTTCAGATGGGCTTTACTCCATTCAGGAAAGAGAATATCATGAAGTAATCTCCAAAATATCTGAGTTATAAACAGCTGGCCTGCCTGATTTATAGAACATTCAAGTCTGTAATGTTAAGTTCATAGGACATTCAGTGTCTTCATGTGGAAACTAGAACTTCTGAGCTTCTCAGAAGTTAGATGTGAGAAGCCTATGGTGTTATGCTACTTGTTCAATTTATCAAATATAGTTTTTCAAACACCTGTATCACCTTTCTCCAGAAAGATGCCATTATTTTTCTCATATGTTACTAATTCTATTTCTGACAATTTATTTTTTAAATTATTTGTATTTTTATTGGAGTATTTTAGCTGCAGGAATGCATCCCAACACCCACAGGTGTCATTTAGTGCTGAAATTCAAGCACTGTATGGCTAGTGCCAGAGATGACACCCACTCACTAGGAATATGTATGCAGCTATAGGGGCGAGGCCAGAACTGTGAACATACCTCATCCTCAAGAACACTCTGACTTAATATTCTCAGCAGCTGCTCTGAGTCATAACGGGCAGATGTCCGAAGAGATTTCACCATGCTTGGGGCAGAGACTGGCTTTATCTCCCTACTTGAAAACCTCCAGCCTGCCCACAAGAATACGGAAGAAAATGTGGCTCTCTCACAACTCTTATTGCAGGAGAAATTTGGCTGCATCAGCCTGAAAATGAGGAAGAAACAGAGATGAAAGTGTTCTTTCTTTCATAGTTCAGATGCTAATGATCCCCAGGACTCCAATGGGATGCTCATTGCTTGTTTTCTGTCCTCACTATGGTTGCTCTGAAGTTGAAACAATATGTATTTCATTTTTTTTTCCACTTTTTCTGCCTCCAGAGGGTGAATAGAGTGTGTGGTCTAATTTACATTTTTCTAGGTGAAGTGGAGATGACACAGAGTGGCTTCTTTCTTAAATGTTGGTGCTCTTGGTTGTATGTTAGAGAAGATTTATACTCAAAGATAAGGTTTACTTGTTGTGTTATAAAAGACCCTTAGCTATCCCAAAACATGATTCTGAAGCTGACTACGAAGCCATTACAGAGAATATGGGATAGGCAGTATTTTTTAATGTTTGCAGTTTTGTAAAGGTCAATAGTGTTCTCATAGCATTTGTTGCACAAAAGAGGTGTGTATAAATGAAAGCAGGTCATTATCTGCTAGAAGAAAATGAAACCTATTTGCCATTGATATATAGTAGGAAGTCCCAGATTTGCACACACTGTTATACAAGTGTTCAGGGCAGCCACTGCATTCTTCTAAATTTAAAGCTCATGCTGGCTTCTGGATATTCTTCTCCTTCCCCTGAGCTGGGGACCTGCCAACCTCAATGGAAGGAAGGGCCTTGAAATGCTTACTTATTACAGATACGTAATAAGATATGTTTGGATGGGCTGCTGCAGCTCTTGTTTGCCGTCACCCAGACCACTTCTCTTTCCTTTACATCTAATTCTGTTTGGTATCTCATGTAATTCTTGTGGCAATTACAGCAGTTGTGTGCATGGCAATGCACCGAACATTGGTCTTACAAGAAAATTTAATTGTAACAGGGCCTACCAAACCAGGCTATAATTTAAAATATTTTAGCTGGAACAGAGAAGAAAACTTGAGGCATGGCCATGTGCCAGCTGTTGGTACTATTGAGAATACAAGTTGATAAGATGTAGGAACTTCTGGCATATGGAATGGTGAATGTCACTGAAAAATCATTGTCTTAGTAAATGCTGATATTTTAATGGAGACAATAGTGCTGTGCATGGAATATGGGAGTACACGCTGCCACTGCCAAAAAAAAATATAAAAAATCTTGCCTTTAGGTTTATTCTTCGTACTGCTTTCCTGCTGGGAATCTTGATAATGGAAATGTACAAAGTTATCATTAATAACAGTGAATTTCATGAATATAATCACTATCAGTACATGCTTAGGATGTAGATGAGTTACACAGTATATCTCTATCATTGATCATGTATGTGGGAACCATTAAAATATATTTTAAAAGTTTAACTGATTAATCATATTCCAAATACAGTGTGAATATAATTAATATAAATATTATGTGTGAGAGAGAAGGAGTTGTTTTAAAAAACCTCTTTATCTCTGATCAAAATAACAGAAGAAATACATTTATCTTGTCATCTTTATGAATCAAGTCTTGTAAGTTGAGCAAATTAACTGCAAACTGATAACACTTTAGTGCAACAGGTGTGCAATTAAGGCACAACAAAAGAGAATTTATTAGACTCAGAATGTCATTTGGAAGTTTTAATTGCCTTTGCAAGCTAGGGGAAAGTTCATTCTGAATGTTTTACTTATCTTCCAGGAACCATAATTATGTCAGAAGAATTGCGAGATGCTTTAGATAATATGTATGATGCTAGGATTCCAAAACTGTGGTTTAGGATTTCCTGGGAGTCATCTACTTTGGGATTTTGGTTTACTGAGCTTCTTGAAAGAAACCAACAGTTCAGCAGTTGGCTTCAGGATGGCCGACCAAATCAGTTCTGGATGACAGGATTCTTTAACCCACAGGTGAGACAGCCAGATTGATCTTTCTAAGTCCTCTGCAACAGTTGAATTAGACCTTGAGAGAACTTCAAGCTGACTCAGTCGTGACTATAAAAAATGTAATCTAAATTCAATTTTTAGCATAAACATAGGATAAATTAACTTCAACATATATTGAAGACATTTTTGCTAGAACAAAGTAACGTTAATGCAATAATGGAACACATCTTCTGGTTGCTTTAATTATAGTGTGGAAATTGGGTAAATACAGCATTTTCACATTTCAACATTGTCCTCCTTTTGCCCCCCTCCTTTGTCAGAGTAATCTGGTTTTCATTCATTGTATGAAAATCCCTCTGAGTACAAAACAAGGTAAGTTTCAAAACTTTGACGTAGGAAGAAGAGTTTTGGCCTTGGCTCTCAATCCTTGCAAATCAGTTCTTTGAAATGGAAGGTTTGTTATTTATACCACTCCAGAATTGTGCCAGACTTGGTCTGCAGAGACATATTAAAAATACAGCCTCTTGCCTGCACCATCTGAAATAAAAACCTGGCACAAAATGAAACACAAAAAAAGGGAACAGCTGAGAACAGAGTTAAAAGAAGTAAAGTATACATACCTAGGTGATGTGTAGTTTCTTTGCACAGCTATCCACATTCATTAAAGCTTTTTATGATTCACAGATGTTTGTGGGAAGTGTGAGTTGTGGAAGTGAGTCATTGTGAGAGTATCCAGCCAACAGGTTTCTGTGAAGCCTTAGCAAAAAGCTATTTTAAAGATCTATTTTAATCTCAGTACTTGTTAGCAATGCAAAAGCTAGCTGAAACAGCTGCCTAGAATAGAGAAAGCAACAGTGGCAAATATTCTCTAGGAGTACTGCTGGGAAATATCCATCTATCATCTATCCTGTCTGTGTCAGCTGTCTGCCGGTATCGCTTTATAGCATGGAAGCGTGCTTGCAGAATCCCTGAGCAAAGGGCTCCCAAGCAAGAGTATGAGGGAGAGGAGTAGGCATTTTAATAAAATGATTATGCTTCCATACTTGATTTGTTAGCAACACATTGATAGTGGCATTCTAAAATTTTCCAAAGTAACTTTTGCAATGATCAGGCTGGATGCAACCCTAATAGGCTTTTGGTTTTGCTGGTGTTTGCTTTTGCACTACAGATGAGCAAGAGCTGATACAGATTTTGTACTGGCTATTTTAGCTAGCTTTTTTTTTGTGCTTTGGGGTTGTGTCAGTTCTGAAATTTTCCCAGCTCAAATTGGGCATCCTATATTTTATTTTTTTTTTAATCCGTACATCTGGATTTCTCAAAAAAGCTGTCAAATAATCAGAGTAAAATGTCCCCAAACACGTTGTGATTTAATAGACCATAGTAAATGAGAAAGCCTCCGGAACTACAAAAATTTAACCCTTCATAACAGGTAGTTCTAAAAGTCCCTAAATAGATAGTGTGAAGAGAAAAAAAACAATCAGAGAATGAGAACTGCTTACCTGATTAAAAAAATTATTTGTGCTGACAATCACAAGCTTAAGAATCAGACGGTTATTGTTAAAGTCTCCATTTTCTGTAACCCAGGCTGTGGGATTGGCTCATTCTACAAGAAATTCACCTGAGCAGACTCCTTTTCTATTTAATTAACTATTATTTTGTTAATAGTCATATTGCTGTGTTTAAAATCAGTACTTCATATTTAAGAAAATTGATTTTCATCTTCTCAGGCAAGTTGAGGTGATGAAGTATTACTGCTGCTGTTCTAATGGCTTGTTTGTAATACCTGAGAAATTGTCAGAAAATTCCTTTCATTTGTGAGATGAAATGCAGCTCCTAGATCTCACTGTTTGCTTCATAGTCAATGGATAAATGCCATGGATAACACAAGACAATAAAGTAGATTTATAGCAGTGGGAGAATGAGGCATTCTGGCAATAAAAAGTAATATAGGACCTCACTCTGCCTTCTCTTGGACTGTTTATACACTAGGATAAATTTAGTAATTTCACAGAAGTTAATCTTATTTATAGTGATACGAATGAGAGCAGGCTCAGGCTTCTATGTAAAAGAAACCCGATTCCCTGTGCGTGTCTGCACGGGGCCGAGATAACTCGGGTAAACAAAACAAGAAGTGCCATGAATTTTCTTTCCTCCTAGAAGTCAATCTCATGTTTCTGGATTTTTCCCCTCAAAAAACTTGACAGTATGCATATCTCATTTCTACCTCTCTATTTCCATATTCTGGCTGATACTGTTTTATTATTTGTTTGCATCTCTGTATCCAGTTGCTGTCACTTGTCCTGTATATGGATTTTTAGCCCTGTGAGGCAGAACTGTCTTTCTGGTTGTGTAGAACTTAGCATAATGAACCTTCAGCCTATTTCTAAGACCCTGAGATGCCAAAGCAATGTGAATACTAATAAGAAAAGGAAGTACAATGCTTCCATTCCTCAGTGCCCACTTAATTCTACTAAACCTGCCATAATTTGCTCACTGTAGAAACTGCAAAATAAGTGCCAAACAAGGAACCTCCTAAGCAAGACGAAGGGAGAGAATATGATTGTGAAAGCAATAGACTTAACTGATTTCCATATTTCTTGTCATAGCTTCCATGGATGCTTGCTTCTCTCTCACTAGAAGGTTCACAGTTAGTTTGCATGGGTTGTTAGAAGGGAAAGGGACAAAGCTCTAGCAGCCTGCAGCGAGCAGGCCAGGGAGAAGTTCAGAAAAATGCGGGTGAAGAAAGAAGAAATAATTTTCCCTGTTTCTGAAATAAAAACATGCCCCCCCCAAAATACCCCACAAAACCCAAACCAAAACAACTCCACACAAACAAATAAAAAACAAACAGGGCAAAGACTACCAAAAATCTAAACAAATGTCATGCCAAGTGGTCCATTATGTCCCTGATGGAGGGTTTTGGGGGGAGCCAAGCCGTCAGCCCTACAGTGGCACCTCAAGTCACTTGATCCTTTCTTGCTCTTTATTGTGCCATTCACCCGCTCTGGGATACCCAGCTGGGCCTCCAGCTCACAGCTGTAGTCTTTAAACACTGTCTAGGATTCATTCAAATGAGCAGATAAGTGTTGCAAGTCCCACTGCAGACAGCATATAGGTCCTGTCATCTCTGTAAAAATAGTCTGCAATCTAAAGCTTATCCCTGAAGACAACTCACAGCTCTGAGCTTACTTTTATTCCAGTGTTTCCACAGTGTCTTTGAAATGATTCCCTTAGTACAGTCTTTGCTCTGTCCTGTCCTCTTCAGGCTCTTCTTTCTTTAATATTTCAGTTTATCTGGGATCCAGTAGCCTTCTGGGGCCTTCTGGCAGTGAACACTTCGTGTATTTTAAACTGTTGGTACTAGCATGTTTCTACAAATTAAAACTCCACAAATTAACTACAAGGATTCTGCTTTCATTTAATGGCATTTCTGATAGAAGAACTTGGCCTTTAATCCTGTCTCCCTTAGCTATATGCTAGAGTTCTCAACTACTTCAAACGCAATTAAAATTATCTGTGCTATCACAAAACCTCTTTAAAACACTTGTCCTAAGGTCTCTGGAATGATATTAATGAGAAGCAACCAATGTCACTTAACCGAAACATCTGAGTTCATGAATGTCATCTCATGTTCTCATAACTTGAAGGGTATTGTGTAGCTACCAAGTGCTCAGCACGTGAAACAAGCACTCCAGTCCCAGCAGCCCAAGGCTGGGCCCTGCATTCAGTAGACCAATGGGCTAATGTTTCCTCATCTGACTTCTTTCCATTCTCTTGGCCCTAACAGTAGCTCAACGGAGCATCCTGCACTGTGAATACTGAAGAAAAATAAAAAGCCTGCTCGGTTCCCTCATTGCTCCTGATTTCTTCCTAGCTGTGCTGTTGGCTCTCTGACACTCACCTTTGTGTCTTGCACATGTGGCTTTGTGTTCCCCCATCTCTGTCTCCAGATACCTTCTTTCTCTGCTCTGAAATCTGTCCTGAAACTTCTTCCTGCCTAGTTGTCCTTCTCAGTAAGTCCCTCTTGCTCTGCACCTTCAATTTTTGTTTTTTATTCATTCATCTCACAGCTGTGCAAATGGGTTTCATAGGGTAAAATAAGGTGTACATCCACAGCATGGTCACTGGAAGCGCAAAGAGGTCCACCTTCCTGTCTCTTAGGGCTAAGGTACTTCCCACGTGTGTGTGCATGTGGTCAGTTAGTTATATGAGAGAAGTTAACCAGCATCTTCAGCCTGGCTTGGCTTGTGGTAGCTTGTAACCGTGTTGTGAGGTTGTAGCTTTTCAGACCAGAGAGTGAGTTTCATTCTGTGCTGCTGAAGGGCTGTGAGTTTATCTTGCTGGTGTGTACAATAGTATGTTATTGTAGTATATTAAGGCTTTGCACTGAGCAAAGTGACAGAGGCATTTCACTATTTAATTGTGTGATTCCAGTTTGTACTTTGTGTCCTGTTAAAATGCTTCATGATTTTTCAACTGAAAAGCATTTTTACAATGTTGATATAAGAAAAGGGGAGTAATATAGCACATAAAATACCAGTGTTATTTGTGGCTTAGCAATTACCTGTATTTGGAACCTCACAAAACACATTAATCTGGCAGACTTATAAACCTGTCTCCATCTGGCTGGTGGTACAGTAGGCGTGTGAGGTGAGGTGAGTTATACATCCAGCTTCCGATATGTTAAATAAGCCAGTTTGGTGGCTTCTTAGCACCAACACATGCACACCAAGTATAGGAGAGTGCACAGTACTGGGAAAGTGTAGGGAAGCACTGGATTTATAATACTGCATTTAGTTTTATACCTACATGAAATTCTGTGGGATGAGGTTTTATTGTGCTGATGTCACTTATATAGGAAAAAAAGTTGGAAATGGGTAAATTCAAGTTTTTTAAAAACCCTCTATGTCATATCCAATCTCCTTAGGGGTTCCTAACTGCTATGCGGCAAGAGACAACTCGTATGAATTTAGCAAAAGGGTGGGCGCTCGACAGTGTTGTTTTACACAATGAAGTGACCAAGATGATGAAAGAAGATGTTACTGGCCCTCCTCCTGCTGACATCGGTGGGGTCTACATATACGGCCTTTTCCTCGAAGGGGCAGGTTGGGACCGCAGAAACAGTAGGCTGGTCGAGTCGGCACCAAAGGTAAGGATCAAGTGGGCATAACTGACTGTGTCACAATATGGTGTGCTCAGAGAACACCAGGATGTACTTTGAGTGCCTGCAGCAGTGGTTTCAAAACAGATTTTCAGAGGGAAAAACACCAGCAGGGCTGGGAAGAGGACAGGGGGTGAATCCGCCAGACCTGAACTAAAATGCTTCTGTCAGAAAATGAATTTAGGCTGCGCTGCACCGGAGCAGACCAGATGCTGGGCTTCTTGGCTTCTTTATTCAAACAGCTATGTTTGAATAAAATAGTGTAACCCATAGTCAGCCTTCTTTTTAATGAGCAAGTGGGATCCTATCACAACTTCCAGAGCCCAGGACTGGGTTTGATGACAGCCGCTGCGGAGGTCAGTGTTTGGATGGCTAGAAATCCATGGCATTTGTTTTTGAATAAGAGGAATAGTATTAGTTCTGGGCTTATGCTCCTTTATCTGTGCATGGAATTACATTTTATTGACGTGACTAAGCAGATGTAGAACCTAGCTATGGAGTAGTGATTAGACGCTGTGGTCACTGCCCAGGGAAAGCTGCCATTGGCTTTTTGCAAACCAGTGATAACTCCTGGAATTGGAGTTGAGATAATTCTTCTCCATAGGTAAAACACTTCTATATGTGGCTGAGAGCAAACTTTTCCAAACCAGACCTTGCCAGGTGTAGCTTCTGGTGACAGCTGTTGCTTGGTTTGTCAAAAGACACCTTCAAAAATGGAGTTTACTCAAGTGCTCTGGAGTGTTCAGCAAGCCTCCGTGTTGCTCTTGGATTCAGGTCTTTTTTTTCCCCCTGCCAATGAATCTTGCTGGAAGACCTGAGGGAATCTAGTCTGGATAAACACTCAAGAGGCACCTTGGATCTTTGAAGCTCGTCTGCCAGCAGTGCAGAGCTAACAGGGAGGCTTGCTAAATGCAACTTGGCCTTTGTAGCTCCAGTGCTGCCATTCAGGGAACAGGAGGTGGGGAAAAAATGGGGAACACTAGCCACAGGGGCAAAGGATGGGAAAAATGGTCTCTCTTCCTCCTAGAACTACCCTGTTGTTTTTCCATCTACTCCCATGGCATGCAGTTTTTGAGGTTTCTGCTGCTTTCTTTTCCCTCCAGGCTCACTGAGCTGCCATTGGCTTAAAGTTAGGGTCAACGTAGTAGTGACCACAGGTTCTTGCATGTACCTGTGCTGAGGTGTTTGTGCTTTTGCTGAAGGCCATCACTGAATGTAGTTCTAGCATTTGGAGTTCAGACACCCTGTCCTGCTCCTCTAATGCTGAGCCCTGTGTCTCTTTTTAACATTCTCAGGTCCTGTTCACAAGTCTTCCTGTAGTCCATGTGTATGCTGTTAGCACAACAGCACTACATGACCCAAAGAAGCAACAAGGAAGTGTGTACTCCTGCCCTGTCTACAAAAAGCCTCGGAGAACAGACCTGACGTACATTTTCTCTTTGTATCTGAAAACAGTGCAGAATCCTGACCATTGGACTTTACGGGGGGTTGCACTGCTCTGCAATTCAAAATAAGGACCGACAGGTAGCTATAGAGAAAGAACCACCTGGGAAGATTAATCTGCAGCCACTAAGACTTCTCTTGTTACTGACAAAGTGGTGGCTACTTTCTCATAGGGGTATGGGAATTAATAAGTGACGTATAGAGATTGTGCTAATTACACATAGATCAGCTGACTCTGTTCACAGCAAAAGTACCAAATGTATTTAACCTGGGAATATCGGAGGGAAAAGAGTTGCCAGGTGTAAAATTTGGCAACCATTATAAAGTGAGTGAGAACATAATCAACCAGCTTGCTCATAATGGAAACACTAGGGCAAAAGTGCTTATGATAGTGACAACTGCTCTAACATTTACGGTGGTTCTTTTGTAGATGTTATCTTTTCTTCCTAATACAAGACTTCTTCGTAATATGATATAGTTCTTTTTAAATTCATCTTTGTAGTTAAAAACGTATCATCCATAGCATTATTACGGCTGTAATGACAAGTGGATTAAACATATGGTAAAACTTTATGTTTATCTGCATATATTCCAGTGCACAGTTCCTTCAGTTTTGCATTTGTAAACTCACTGGGTAGTTTTACGAACGGGTGCTACCGTTTCCTTGAATAGTCACTTGATTGTGCAACCGATCATAGAAGTTGTACAAACGGGCGAGTTTATTTTTGCACAAGTAGTGGCCTCTGCACATACTGACTCATGTTGAAACCCATATCCCTTTATAAGGAAGATGTGCATGCTCCCCCCTTCCCCCATTATTAGTGAGAAAAAGGTTTTATTCCATATTTTGCATCAGTTCAGCTAAAAAAAAAGTAAAAGACACACAGGATATTTCTAGGAGTAGATTCACCTGAAGTGGTTGAAGTCATTTTTGTGTGTTACCACCGTTGCTGCCTACCCTGTAATTGAAGGGTGATTGCTAATTCTCTTTTAATAGACAGACAGCTATTGGCTTTTTTCACTAGCACAAATTCAAAGCAAAAGAAATTGCTGTTGGATGTTATGAAGGAAGACTTGCAGTGAATGCTTTGTTAATCGCCTTTTTTTTTCCTTGTAAACACTTTCAATTTTTGTATAAACACCTTTGTTTCTTTTCAGCTGGCGTCTAAGAAAGTAGTTCATCCTTTCCCGTAACCAGTTTTCCTCTGCAGTGAGCCATTGCAGGGCTCTTCCCATGAGGAAGTTTGATATTCACACTCCCACACACAAGGAAGCAGAAAGTGCCAGATTTCTTCTTGGAAAACAGGGCCGTCAGGGACAGGGTCCCTTCCTCCCGCTGAGCGGGGAGCGGCACTTGTTTCACACACAGCGCTAGTGAGATTATTTTACCAAGTGAAACCAGCTGTTCAAAAAAGATACCCCAAACCTCCCTGCAGTCCCTGCAGCTGTACGCCAGCCGGTTTCATTGAGAATTTTGTTTCCGAGAGGGTGAAGTATTGGGCTTCAAGATCCTTGCTGTTGGAAATTATGAGAAAGGGAGACTTCAAGCAGCAAAAAGCTGTGCTGTTGTATAGAAATTGAGCTTGTAAACCATAGTGTTCTCCCCATCCCCTACCTGTATGAGGGGATACGGAGTAAATTAACTTTGATCTCTTGGTACGTGTAAAATTCAAGTCAGTAACACTGATAATCACTTAAAATGAAGAGCATACATTGAAATGCTTTGCACGCCTGAAGAGCTCACTGCTTGCTATGAAAACAAATCATCCTATGAACAACTGAAGTTAGAAGTAAACATTAAAAAATACATATTTGATAGAGGTTATATGCGGTGCTAGATGATAAGCTCCATGGAAACTGCATCACTTCCTTTCTTTGTCAAGTAAAATGAGAAAATTAAATGCTATATAAAGAAAATCTATAGGTAATTATGTTCCAGCACTTAGTGTTCTCCTGTATAAAAATGCATAGAAATAGCTTCTTTGAACTTTGACATTTTCATTTCCATGACTAAACCCTGTTTGTCAGTTAAGGAAAACGTCAAGCCTTGCAGAGTAGAATGCAGCCCACATTAGAGAAGAACCAGACAAATCATACAGTGTTTGACTGAAGGTAGCTACAGTTTTATACAGAACTGGAAGAAGAACACAGAGTTGCCTGGTTCCAGAAAACACTTCCTATAGCTGGGAAAAAAACAAACAACCAAAACCTCCACTCTATCCTATTAGCAACCCCACCTTTTTTTTTTTTATTATTATTTGCATGTAATTATGTTACAGTGGAGATGTACAATTTATCGTTGAAAGAATTGTCTTCCTCTCCCTGTCTCCCTCCCTTGCCCTGTCCTGCCCTTCCATTCAGTGGAGTTGCTGCTTCCAAGCTGACAACGTTAATTTGATTTGAAATGTCATTGACAGACTATAACATTGACCTTCCCCAAGCAGTGTTCCCTAGTTACTATTGCTAAAGCTGTTTCACTTCAAATGTGATGTTCACCAGGCTAAATGAAAGAACTGGCAGGCAGAATATTTGAAATCAAACTAGTTATATTTAAATTATAGATTAACAATTAACTGGGAGTCCTCAAACAATGTATATAGATAACGAAGTTATGCTCTGCTGTTCAAATGAATCTGAGATATTAAATACAATCATACAGCTTTTGGCAATTATTGTACAAGTTTCACACAGATAGTAATGACTAACATTGCTTTAGATACGTGCTTTGAAGGCAACTCCGTTTAAGAATGAAGAGAGCAAATAGAGTCCTGCACCCCTTGTCAGCCCAGTGGCCGTGTTTACAAACATATCTGATGTCAGGGCGCTGGCTCCCGAGTGTTGCAAATAAACAGCATTCCATACTCCAAAGGGTGTCTGTCTCCTAATCCCTGAGGCTGTGGCTGGTCGATAACGATGACGGTAGGAAACAAAGAACTGGGTTAGCGATTGGCCCTGTACTTCAGCAGCTTTGTAGAAGATATTTAATTGCAGTGAAGCTCAGAAAAATCACAAAGAATGGAAAACAAACCAATTCCCTTGTCTGGTCAGTTATGTTCATGAGCCCTGTGATCCTCTGGATAGAGTAGCAATTCTTTAAAAGACCTCACGGAAACTTCAGTTACAATATTCTAAATGGTTTTTTCTCTATTTATCCAGAACCCATGCATTAATCTTATTCCTCTTTTACTGCTTCATACCCTTGCCTTTCTCATAATCACATCTTTCCAAAAAATGAAGGCGACACCTCATTCTCTTTTCCTCCTGCTATTCCATACTTAATGTGTCTTCTGCTTTTTTGTTCTTACTCCAAAAGTGCAGAAAATGCATTGCTTACATACATCAAACCTTCCTCTTCCAGAACTCTGGAAGTAGTCTTTAGTCATTTCAGGAGTTTCACTTTTCCACTGAGAAGAAACACAATTTACTCAAAACCCTATGATTCCTGCCACGTTTTGTCACACCCTGCCTGGATAAAGCAGGAATTTCCTCCTTCTGCACTTTCAGTGAGGGCCCTTAAACAAAAAGATTTGTATAGCTGAATGGACATTTTTCATAGTTCTTCCTTTTGCTAAGATGAAGTAATAGCTTTGTTATTGTTTTCTGATTACAGGAGTTGGTGTAAGATAATGGAAGTAAGTTTTATACCATTGTACCTAAAAGAAAAGAGAGTGATTAGGCTGCTGACTGCTAAATCATTCTTGAAAACAGAGCAGATTTCCATCTTCCTCTGTGAGTTCCACTTGGGCTATCGATGGCTACCGGCTCACTGCAAGACAGAGGGGGAGCCCCTTCATTCACTTTGCATGGCTTGGCTTTCATCAGGAAGACAACACTACAGACACCCGTGTAAATGAGAGAACACCAACACATGTTTGGGGATATAACACGAATTCACACATTTTTCTAAAGCTGAGTGAATACATACTGTGTCATCTCTTGTTCAATAAGGACAGTATGGTGTGTTTGCTACTCGATTCCTTATGCTGATTGCTTTAAGTCTAGCAAAGGGACATCATCACCTCCTCCTCCTCCTCCTTCTTTTCCTTCCTGCTTAAGAACAACTTCTGGGATTGTCACTCCTTTTTCAGTTGGCTGGGAAGCACCTTTTGTTGCACTGTTCTTGTCTTTCTTTACCTTAGTGATCACTTCCGTGTAAGAGATTTCTTCAGTGAAGGGCTCTGCTGCTGCAAGCTCAGAGGGGATGTGTGCCCCGGCTTCCTGGATCCCCTCCTCACCTTCGGCTCCTGT
This sequence comes from Limosa lapponica baueri, assembly GCA_002844005.1. Classification (NCBI taxonomy): domain Eukaryota; kingdom Metazoa; phylum Chordata; class Aves; order Charadriiformes; family Scolopacidae; genus Limosa; species Limosa lapponica. Next base: position 1,657,266 of record KZ505645.1, on the reverse strand, counting down.
TCGTTCTTTAGTTTTTTTATGGATCTTGAACGTCTCCTTTGTCGGGGCGGCTTGTGAAATGGTTTTCTTGATCCTTATCCCCGATTGTTTCAGTCTCTCTCCTGACTGCCTGATCCTCTCTCTCCTCTCAGGGGTCACTATTCTAGTTCGAAGCCTGGTTACCTTATTGCCAAAATTCTGTCTCGTCTTTTGGATATTTTCCCTCGAAAATGCCTTTTTGATATCATCTATGCGCCTCATGCCTGATTTCTTGAACTGTGTTGCTTTGCTTTCTTCGATGTAATACTCTTCATCAGAGGACAGGTCATCGGGTGGGAAGAAATCGTCCTCTAGAGTTTCACCTGCCGTCCTCTCTTTGATAACGGAGAGAGATGAAGGACACTCGGTTTCCTCCTGTGAATGAAAGCACAGAGTCATCCTCCAGGAAGCACATTTTAAAAGGATGGTGAGTCAAGCATTTTGTTTGTTGGCTTGTAGTTAATTAATGCTAACTGAAACACAATAGTGTAACAAAGTAAGGTAGGCTTGTACCATCGTATGTGATCTACATGGAGTACAAATGGCAGAAGAAACCTTTGCCAAGTTCTGTAAAGACATCGTACCTGCTTAAAAATTTCTTGTCAGTGCAGTTCTACCTGCAACTAATGAATGCCATGGTCCTATGTTTACTGGCCCCTAATGATTTTCAGAGCAGATTCATCTGGTTCATGGGGTTTTTTTTGAAGCTGATCTGCTTCTCAGAGACTGCTGTCTGCATGGACATTACAAATTTGTGGCTCAATGTCACCAAGTCACTTCTGTCTAGAAGGACTAATGTAAGCAGGGTAGAAACACCGTAACTTGTAGGAGGTGTATGAGACGGAGAACACCAGCCCCTTCTTTCCTACTAACTATTTACGTGCACTTGCATGTGCTCTTCTCCCAAGAGGAGAAGCCCTTTAGGGTGCAGACAGGTACAACAGCTGTATGAAACTCCTCTAAGCTGTTTCCCATTAGTACCAACTACTTCAGCTGATTTCTGAGGCGTGACAGTGTCTGGGCTCTATCCTTAGTGTTATTACCTTAATGCAGAAAATAGGAGAGAGATTAGAAGTTGTGAACCCGTGAAGAATGGGTCAGTCTTACTGCATATTTTGCCATGAGCTGATTTCTGGCCAAAAAGATGTCCCTCATTTTTCACAGTAACTCATTAGTAGCAAATCATGTTTAATGTTGTTTTACAGAGTACTAGCAATATATAAAATAAAATACATTAAGCTATTTGGCAGATAAAGCTCACTTAAGAGTCTGTCATCATGTCTTGGCTTCATTAAAAACCCTCTAGTAAAATAGTTGTTAATACTTAGAAAAAATAGGGATGAGTTATGTTGCATTGATTACAGCAGAATGTTATTCAACTCATCTGTCAAAATCAGCAGGAACAAAACTACAATGCTTTGCTAATAATCATCTTCATTAACATGTGCAAATTAACATTAATTATATAAAGGCTTCTATATATAAACATAATCCCTTCTTTTCTGAAGATGAACTAAAACACAGCTGGATAATAACTCCTCAAAGTTTGTAAATTATAGCCCACTCCTTCAGCTGAAATGGTAACACAAATGTTTCCAGAATGACGAGTCTGAAATTTCAGAACACACAGAAATGAATACAATGTGGTGAATAGGGCTTGCTGGTCACGTGAAGATTACTTTTTAAAAAGAAAGAAGGCAGAGAGACTATTTTCTCTGCAATATTTAAGCTGTCTTCCTTTGGAAGAAGAACAAACTTTTCTCTAATTTTTGTCAATTATTTGCCAGATTTTTATTGTATTTAACTTTATAGTTTATTATCTAGAGGAGAGCTTTAACTTTCATACGCACGCATTACAATGATGACCTATGAACAATAACGTGTGAGATGAAGGCCTTGTAGACAAGACACAGAAACTACAGCTGGAGCTCTGAGGAGCGTTTTTCATTCTGCTGCAGATTCTGAGAATGATCTTCACCAAATCTCCGATTTTGTCTTTTTTCCTTGGTTTCCGCACACATCTTGTAGAATCAAATGTAGCAAGGCTAAACATTAGTGTGAGTTTCTCTCTCCTCTCAAGATTTCTGGATGGAAGGTGTTACCAAAATGGAAAGTATTAGTGAAACTGGCTGGCACGTTGTGGGGGGGGGCGTAATAACAGTACAGGTATTTAGGCTCAGTAGGAGAGCTTTCTCATCTGCTTCCTTTCTCTCTCCTGCCCCTCCTCATTTCTTCTTATCACTAGATGTCAGTGGTGTGGAGTGAAGGTAGGAGCTCATCCTTCCTAATGAAGGAGTGATAAGTTTTAGCACCAGATGGGCAATTGATGGGGTGAAAGCATACAGCTACCAGCTCAGTTATGGACTCACTAAAAGCAAAGACAAAACACCTGCTGATTTCGGTTGCACAGGACAAAGCCCTAAAGTGAGTGACAGTTTTATTCTTGTCTTGAAAGCAGATGGGACTGGAAATAGCAGGACTGGGCAGCCCAGTCTTCTAGGAGGGTGAGATGGCATTGAACAATTAGTGGTGCTACTTGTGAGCTCTTAGTTAAAATTCTACTTAAGTATTTTGCTAGGAAGGACTCTTGTCTGCCACCACCACCTCACGGGAGGTCAGAGAGGATCTTTAAGCTAAATCTGTAAGTGCTGAAATAAAACGAGAACAGGAGGTTATTTCACAGGCAAAGATGATATGAAACAGTTGCGTATTTTTAACCTGATGTCTTGAGAAAAGAGGAATGCCATCACATGGTCTGTCTATTGGTTAATACAATGGACAATCCAAAGGACATGTACTCTCTGTCTACCGGTAAAAACCAAGCTATGCACACGCCAGAACCAGACACTGAGAAACAAATCTGTGGAAGCTGATCATTCCTCTTCATCAGTCCTACAAGATGGAGCACCTGGAGAGGGTGCTGCACTGGTCCTAGTACGCTCATTGGCCATAATCTCCAGAAAACATAGTCCACTGCTCAGCACACTGAAAAAAGACCCGGACCTCTCAAAACAAAACTTTTTTTTTTCCCTCTCCTCTGAGAAAAAAGTCAGAAAATGAGCAATGTAAGTGATTGAATTGAAAGTCATCTCGGTTTTGTACAAAAGCAAGTGTAACCTATACGCTCACATTACACAGCTCCCACTTTCCCACCCCTACGCAGCCTCTCGGCTGACACGTAAACATTTGGGCATTTTCCGCCAATTTGAGAAGGGAGCTGCTCTCAGACATGAAGAAACAAGCTCACTGCTGAGGAGCTGGCTGGGTTGTGAGTCATTCTCTCTGTCTCCCACCTGATGTCTGTCCTGAGCAAGCACACCAGTGGCTCAGGTGCCTTGCTTGTAGGTCTGGACCCCATGTTTTTCGCAGGTGGCAGGGCGTACTGAGAAGTTGTGTGTTATGAATGGGTGTAGGGGGGAGAGGGCAGAAAGGAGTCAGATTAGATGGTGTGTTGTTGAAACTGGAAATATTTTGGAAAAACGCATGTGTGTGGAAGGAAATGAAGTCTGGAGGGAGAAAGGTTTCAGGTTCTGTGGTAGCAGTGAAGGTGGCTAGCACAGCATTGGTTTGAATGGATGGCTCTGGGGACGGTGACTGTTGAAACCCAGATGTTTCTAACACTGGGTTCCCAAGAAAATCTGGCTCCATCATTGTAATTTTCTCCCTCTACTACTATTCCAATTTAATTCACAATTAGAAAATTTTCAAAGGGACACAGGTCTTTTGCAGCGCAAACTTTTTGTTGGCTGCTGAAATTCTGGCTGTTCTGCACCAGCACATGAGGCACTGACCAGTTTGCAGGCACTGCTGGTGCCTCCTGGTCTCACAGAAGGGATCACAGCAGTAGCATTTTTCTCCCATAACATATAGCAAGGTGTTTATGAAGGAAAGCTAATGCATCTGCTCCTTGAACTATGCAAAGTGCAAGGTGCAGGCTCTTTTTCAGCTCACAGAAGCCTTAAAAACAGTAGGTAAATAATCTTCAGTGTGGCAATGCCCCGAGTCAGTGTCAGGAGACTCTTGAGGTGGTGACGCTCAGATAATTGAAAATTACAGGGGAAAAGAGACTGCCTCAAACTGTTCCTCCTGGGTAACCCTGCCTGCACCGTCAGGCTCTTCCCATCTCTGGGCAGGGGAAGAAGGGAAATGGCAGAGCGAATTGTTTAGTGATGTCTCAGGTGGTGAGACGCTGCAGTGGTGTCCTGGCAAAGATCAGGGCGGCTCTAATGGCACCTTCCGCTCTGACTGCCGCGCTAAGGAGCAAGTAGAGGAGCCAGAGAGGGCTGCTGGAAGAGGGATGCCGTGCCTTCAGCGAGGTCAGGGAGGCTGTGCAAAGGTAAAAGGTTATTAAAAAAATTCCCTCATAAAATCGTCAGCTAAATCTCCACCCTTCATCTTTGTAAGCACAAACGGGATCAATAATTAATAGCAACAATAGTATTATTTTCATTAAAAAAAGGCATGCTCCTAATTTAGAGTCCACCGGATTCACTAAATGAAGCAGTGACATAGTGTCACTGTACAACCATACTTAGGCTTTCAGTACATTAACACTTTTAATGATAATTTCAGTAATAATTTAATTATAATTCCATTTAAAAATAAAAAAATAATGGGATATGAGGGCATTTTAATGAGTGTAGCAAGTTGAAGAGCTTTATTCCCCTTGCCCTTTCATGTTTTTTTGCACACATGTTCTGGGCTTGCATTTCAAACCCCAGACTGGGCAAGGAGAAAAAAAAAAAAGATAATAAATTGTCTTATGTGTAAATATGT